>ML795814.1:161521-239550 GCA_009831015.1 Picea engelmannii
ATCTTCTAGGTCACTTTGCCCACTTTCCTTATTTTAGGGTTAACCCACTTCTAATTTCTCCATTAAATTTATTATTAAAATAATTTATTTTGTATTCACTTTGAATTATAGTACACTCATCACTTCACTTTATTATTTACCTTTTAAAATACCTTAAACCACTTTGACTACTTTGACCTTTTGGGGCTTCTAGATGACATATGAGGGTCCTGGAGAGTTATGTGATGTTCCACATACCACAAGAAATGGAATGACATGTATTATCCATATAGAATAGTATTACCTAAAAATATCAAAACTCATACCATTATCCATCAAACAAACTTGGGTCCATTACCCAAACCTGGGTTCTCCAACTTCTCATGGCCATAACTCTCTAACCATGAGGAGTTATGTGACGTTACACATACCACCGGAAATGGAATTACAAGAAGTATCCATATAGGATATTTTCACTAACAAATTCACTAACCTTCATCTCATTATTCCACAAATAATCATGGGTTCTCTAACCATACTTCTAGGATAACTCAATCCNCAAAGCGTCTTCCCGTGAGGGATTTCACCATAAGGGGACCACTTTGGAGTTCATCCATTTGTACTTATTATCAACCATGACAAGACAATAATGAATCATATTTACATCAAACAAACTTGGGTCCATTACCCAAACCTTTGTCCTACCGGAATTCGCTACCGGACTTTCTCCAAGGGTTGACATCAATCACTAAGGGTAGACATCAATCTACAATATCACTCTCCAATAGTTGACATCAATGACAACCAACATTTCATACCAACTATACATCAACCTAAGACAATTGTCTGATACTAGGTCATAAAACACTCCATGTTCCTTTTCACCTATACCAAAACCCTTTGTTTGCATCCACTTTGATGAAGTCAGAGGGGTATTTTTTTCAACGACTACCTTAACTTCAAACCCCAGACTTAGTACTGACAATATCCAGATTGGATCTGGATCTAGTACATTCTCCTAGAAAATCTTAGTTACCATCCTCTGAACCACAAACTCCAACTCTCTCAGACACCACATCATCGTCCTTGAGCCGTAAAAAGAGAGAAGAGATTTATGAAGATTGTATAAATATTAAGTCTTCAAATAGTGTATTGTTTGTATAATCAACCAACTGTATATTGTCATTCATTCTAATTTACACGGTCTACCCCACCCATACCATAGGCCATGAGTATGAAATTCACAACTATGATACCAAATCTAATTCGCTCCCATAACTAGAGCATCACTATAACTAATTGCATAAAAACTAAATGTCTTTACTTTAGAAAAAATCTAGACTTGGTTTCTAATTGCTACACTCTTGGTATTTTATTTCTTTTTAAGATTTAATACTACAAGCATACCAATATTACATGTTGAATTACTGTGTAATATAACAAGCATAGAAAAAATTAAGTTTTGTATCAACAAGATCATTCACAATAAAATTACTAATATGAAATAATATAATGAAATTAATTCATTTTTAGCTATAGATTCACTCTTCCCAACTTAACAATATTTTCTTAATTTTAAGCATAAACATAAATAAAACAATGCTTTCACCATTATCATAACCATCCTTAGAACTAAAAACATAAACATATTCAAATCAATCACCATAATATACTACATTAACATTCAATTTTATACAACAGACAAGCAATCTTTTATTTGTAAGAATGGAGATTTCTCCAAGTTATCCTTGCCTTTTTAATTAACTGAATAATTATATAATGGGTGAAGGAAAACCTCTAAATAATCCAAATTGAAATAGGAATTTGAAAAAACCTTTGCAGTGGAATCCAAATTCCATCAACCAACAACTTAACAATAATATATCTCTAAGTAGCAAATGGGAAACTGTGGGGGACAAGTTTCTCTTTTCCCAACCAATTCCGCAACTAGAGATTAAGATCCCTTAATATCTGAATCACCAAGGGCACAACAATTTTTCACACAATACCATAGAGCCAACAACACCTCACCACCTTCCAAAACTACTAATGCATCTAATGCATAAACCACTAATGCATAAACCATTCAATTCTTGCTTTTAACTCCAATATCCCCCGCAAATACCAGATAATAATGGAACCCTCAAACCACCCTTCTCCTCCATAAAATCCCTCACCCCATGCACACAATTCAAGTAGCACAATATTTTTTTATTTTAGTGTAATCCTCCACTTGTCTAGAGACTCGCATGCACATGCTCCTAATCCATCTATATTAACTTAATTGATCTTTTATTAGTTTTTCACCTTTTATCATTATATTCTATTTATTCATATTTATTTTCACTTGCCCCTTTAGCACATAAATTCACTACTAATGGCATAATATTTTCTCAAAATGCGCCTATTATTGTACAAATCCTTTCCTTTTAAATTAACTGAATAATTATATAATAGGTGAAGGCATACCTCTAAATAATGCAAATTGAAATAGGACTTTGAACAAACCTTTGCAGTAGAATCCAAATTCTATCAACCAACAACTCAACAATGATAGATCTCTAAGTAGAAAATGGGAAAATGTGGGGGATAGGTTTCTCTCTCCCCAACCAATCCCGAAACCATAGATTGAGATCCCTTAATCTCCCAATCACCAAGGGTATACTTGGCTTCTCGCAACAATTTTTCACACAATACCATAGAGCCAACAACACCTCTCCACCTTCCAAAACTACTCATATAATGCATAAACCACTCAATTCTTCATTTTAGCTACAATATGCCCCGTAAATACCAGGTAATAATGGAACCCTCAAACCACCCTTCTCCTCCATAAAATCCCTCACCCCATGCACACAATTCAAGTAGTACAACATTATTTTATTTTGTTGTAATCCTCCACTTCTCTAGAGAGTCTCATGCACATGCTCTTAATCCATCTATATTAACTTAATTGATATTTTATTAGTTTTTCACCTTTTATCGTTATCTTCCATTTATTAATATCTATTTTCACTTGCCCCTTTAGCACATAAATGCATTGTTAATTGCATAATATTTGCTCAAAATGGACCTATTGTTGTACTTAGTAACACTACCAATTTTTTATTTACTCGTGTATCTATCATGAGTAAATCTAGCACCTACACTAATATGAAACTAACTACATGATCATGATATTTTCTATAATCAGGGGTACCCCTTCCTAATTACTCCTTCACCGGTTGTACCCCCATATATTTACTTATCATACATGTAATCGAGTGTCCCCCTTATTATTTATTTCCCCTTCTAGTTACTTGTTCACACACATAATTAGTTGCACCCCCTCCTAATTACTCAACTTCTTATCTTCTCAAACACCCAGGCATTGGAAATCCACTCAATTCCAATGAGGTTAATGAACTTCTAATATAAAATTAGTGATTGAGTTTTTCCCCAACCCATAAAATGTTGCATAATATATGAATATATTTATTTTGTGAGCATGGGATCCCACAATATATTTATTGAACCATCCCCATAGGCCCATGGAGTTCTTATCTTGTCAAGCATTCACTCATTTCAAAACACAAGTCATTAGTTATCGCATCTATTTATTCATCACCATCCCATGGCCAATTATATAACTAGTATAAACCACATGATATTAAATCATGCCGATGTGTGCATGTCTGACCATAGTCTATTTAAAGAAACAATGGACCTTACATGTTTTTAACCACCATGGTGTTTGTGTGTGTAACATAAGAAACACTACTCATCACATCATATTTTCAACTTTCCAAAATAACATGTATTCATCACATCATATTTGCAACTTTCCAAAACAACATGTATTCATCACATCATGATAATCATCACATGCTACATCATTCATGAGAAACACAACCATTGATATACATAAGCAACAAAAAACATGGGTATCACATATGTCATAATCAAATATCATGTCTCAAAATATTAGTCTAGGATCTGAACTCATTCATGTTAGGTCCACAAGTCATAACTAAACATGACCAAAAGACAAGGAAATACATATATTGCCCATTCAAGAAACTATTCTACAATATAATTTCATAGCAAAGAGGGAATCATGCCCTAGGTTAGATAAATCACACAAAAATGGTCTCCCCCTTTAATCCCATCATGGAATTACTAAACTCTAACTTAGGTTTTGATTTGGAGTCTTGTTGATGGATGATATTTTGACTTTCTCTTTGTGACTATAGAGTTCATTGGGAGTTTCAAATTGTTTAGTTTTGATTTATGATTTGTGATTATGAATTGATATTGATTGGTGATTAGATCAACTCTTAGGTGTACATATTGGTCTTAATCACATTGGTCTTCTTGCTACTTTAGTAGATTGTAGGTGTTTCGCAATATAGTTGGTGACTGTTACCAATGGCATAGTTACGACAGGGTTATAGTTATATCTAGATGTTTTTGTATGGTTGACATGGATTTCTTGCTTAGTATGAGATGGATAGGTTCATTATAGATTGTGCACGTGTAGGATAGGTGAGCACAATTTAGGATTTTGTTAGAGTGTATGATAGGTTGAGGAGATTGGAACATGTGGGAAGTATAATATGAGTCGCTTGGAGCATGAGGGCTCAACATTGTGTGATGGATGATGAGTTAGAGTGATGAATGCACTTGGGAGTAGTAAGGTGATTAGGGTTAGAGTATATGAATAGTTGTAAATTAGGTAGAGATTCAAAAATCACATTATTGGTTTAAGGAGATGGTTTAATGAATATTTGGATGTGCAAATGGAAAAGATTTGAGATCAGAGAAAATGGACCATGAGAAAGTAAAACAATAATGCAATGTAATGGAACAAATTAGAACATATTGTTTTGGACAAGAATAGATCCAATGGTCACATTCTAGCACATGCATTTAGTCAAATTCAACAATGTATATAGCCTCAACTTTTAAGAGAATCGACAGTTGCATGGGCCAATGATCAAGGCAATCTGATGAGATGGGTTGATGACCATAGGGAGATCTTTGGTTTCATAAAGAATAAGTTAATCTAGATGGTAAGTTGAGATTAGGAAATTATGAATGGTATGGGATGGTTTGGTTGATTTAGGTTTGATGATTTGAGGGGTTTGAAATTATGGTTTGGTTTCCTAGTTTTAGATGATACTTGTTCTCCTTTAAGTTAATTCAAGGGAAATTCAACCTTGGTGGGGGGAGTTTAATGGTGCTTGGATTTGTACCTAGAGTTTTAGGATTATGTATATGTTAGTGCAAGTGTATGGCACATTGATCGATATGTGGTTCGTACTTGGGTTGCACTTAGTTCGTAGTGGCATATTCATGATAAGTGGTCATGGTCACCTTACTTAATATTGTATTTGACACTTAGGGACTTGGGTACCTTGCTATGTAACTATTACTTTGTATATGTGATATATTTATTTAATGATGATTAATTTATACCATATGTTGCATGCTTGATCTTCTAGATCCACTTGTAACTCACTATTGATCTCCCCTCCAATATTGGCACTATATCCCAAACATCATTCTTCATGATGGATGTGTACCCCTCCACCATGGCATCCCACCATACATGTTGGTTTGCTACCTCCTGAAATCTAGAAGGCTCAGAATCTATGATGTTGTTCATCAATACCATGTAGTCTAGAAACTTCTTTCGAAGTATGCTCTCCCTAAAATTTCTCCTAGGAGCCTTGTGATCCGGATTATTTTCGACACGAAATGAGAGTGGAGTTATAATAAATAATTGTACAGAGATATATCATATATCCAATAATATAGTAGAGATATATTAGAGATATAACCATAAACACAGAGATACAATAATATACAATTTCTATTAATGAGCAAAATGTACAAAACTGTAGAAATACAAAGTGAAAGACTCTCTAGAATGGTGGCAGCTTATCTCTGAGAAGAGATGTGATGGATACTCGCATTCGCAAGAAGATGATTGTTACAATGAGGATCCAAAGGCCCTTTTAACATATATAAAATCCAAAACCCTAACCCCGCAAGATGAAAAGATAACAGTTTTATGGACCTCATCTTAGGTAGTTTGGTGTATCAACTTCCCGGGGGCGTAACATTGGAATACGATCTATGTTTGGGGTGCACGATAGCTCGTTGGAAAGGTATCGATGAGGAGATTAAATTTGGTGCTCAATGAGAGCCTTTGGCTCTCTTTGAGGTGCTTGATCAGGAAAAAAGTTTTTTTAGGCCCTCAAAATGGCCCCGGAAGTTTAGGAACCGAAAAACTACTAAAAATAGTAAGTTGCCATAAATTTCTTTTGATCCGGTTGGAATAGGTAGGTGGCCACCAATATCCACCTGGATCAATCCTCCCTCCTTAGGAAGTAATGGTCTCCATTGCGTTGAGTTCCCGAGGGAGAGGGGGAAGCGTTTGTTGAATCTGGACCTTAGTGAGTTGCTTGCCTTGCTGGAGAAGTTGCACTGCTTGGTTTGTGGGAGGTTGTCGAGAACCTGATGAGATGATTGTATGAAAAAATAATATTTGTTCTTTGATTCAATCTTGTCGACCTGCTTCTATTGGATAGAAGGTTTTGAGGTTGCAGTGGTTGTAGTGTACTTTTGTTCACCTTTGAATAGATTGTGAAGAAGATGGATTTTGTAGTATGAGATACTACCTTGCAGCATTGTTTAGGTGGGACAGTAGTCAGAACTACCTCTGGTATCTTGTTGAGATTACCCCCCAGAGTAACAATGACACTACGGGGTCGAGACTCATAAATATCATGGCACATCCACATATATGGTTGGCCCAAAAGAACATCACAAACATCCATTGGGGAAACATCACATAATACATCATCCTTGAAGGGTTCGATATCTTATGACAATCGACATTGTTGGTTGACACGAAGATCTCGTCACTAACGAAGCCACCCGATGTTGTATGGTTGCGGGTGTGGTGTTGTCGACAATCCCAATTGTTTGATCACCTATGATGAGATGAGGTTCTTCTAGCTTATACTATCAACTATAAAATGCAGTTGGGTCGCCTTCACCCACATCTATGAATGAAAAAGGTGCTCCCCCTCTTCAAGATCTATTGGTTCTTCTGGTTGAATTGTTGTGGTCCTGACAGTAGCAATGGGGTATGTGTCGATGATATTTCTCTTACCAATATTTTCTGAATCAGATTATGAATCAGGTTTTGGCTCATGTCTTTGATCTTGGCCACCAATGACTATTTTGAGCGACATTCATTGATGTTTTTTCAGGGGATTTTGTGGAAATCGCACCATTTTCAAGTTTCCTTCTTCGTCTTTTCGTTACCCTTCTTTTCCTGTGGCTTGGACGGGTTTCCTGAAGGTTGGTTGTTAGATTTGTCTTTACCATACTTTGGTTGTTGCAGATTTGTAGACCCGAACTCCTACTTGTTCTGGTGCTTAAATTTATGCTCGATTTTAACAACATATCGATAAGCAGCACCCAATGATGAGATGTCCATAAAATCCATTTTAATTTGGATGTATCTATGTAGATCCCCATGGTATTTCAAAATCATATGTCACTCGAAGTCTTTGATACCCATATTGGTGCGCAAAGTATGGAAGGTATTGGTGAACTATGGCACTGCTTGGCCCCTCTCTTGACGCAGTGTGGTCCATCTCATGTATCAGTCATCATAGTTGTCGGCAAGGTAATATTGTTCCTTGAATGCATCCACGAAAAAATCCCAAGTGGGCTCGACCCCATATATTCCATAATCCTCTGTGGAAATTTTCTCCTAGTAAGTTTCCCACCAATGTTTGACATGGGGAAGATGTTATAGGAAAATCCCCCTGCGAACAGGTGGATTCCCTCTTGGACCATAAATATCTAAGATCAAGACAGAAAGGTGCTAAATTTGGTCGCTGACATCCCTTTAAACCTAACTAAGATAATATATAGAGAAGAGGAAGAAGATGTATCTTTTTATGGTGTTTTTCCCAGTCCAAGTTGAGCTCTGATCCTCAAGATCTTCAACAAGTCCTGCAATCCAATCAAATAAAAAACATGTTTCCTATTCTACTATGATTAGTTTGAAACTAGATATATCCATTAAAGATGAGTTCATGTAGGTATACACAATATTGAAGGAAACAGGCCAAGCACATGTATTAATGAGAACTCAATAGAGATACTTACAGACCTTTGATGAAGCTGCAGCAGCCTCTTCTACTTCTCCTTGTCCAACCCCTTGCTCAAATGATCCACAAACAAAATGATTATGATTCACTAATTATATCCCTTATGAGATCATATTTTTTATGCCTTCAATGTCTCTCTCCTTCCTTATGAGATCATAAGTTAGGTATTTCTCAATCTCTCCATCCCCTTCACCATGAGAAGGCCTCCTTATATAAGCTTGGAGAGGCCTAACCACCTTAGATATTCTTGGGATATGTTGAGGATATTTCTCCATCAGTTGTGGATCCTCCCTAAGATCCAGCCTTGACCTCAGATTCGAATCCAAACTGATTTAAGAGATAAGGGGGATCTTCCCCTGATTTTCTCAACAGCATAACACTCCTCTAGAATGGTGCACAAAGCGCTACAATGCTCCCCCAAAGGAGGACAAGAAGCGCTAGCACTCCCTGCTAGTGGGTAGGGGAGCGGTGCCTGAGATTTCCTCAAAAAGGCCCAGTGCTCCCCCAGAATGGTGCATAGAGTGCTACAACGCTCCCCCAAAGCAGGGCAAGGAGCGCTAGCACTCCCTGCTAGTGAGTAGGGGAGATTTTCCCTTCAAAATTCATTTTTAAGTAGTTTTTCTTAAGGAAAAGGTTTTGTACTCTTTGTCAAATGATTTCTCCTTCTTTAACTAGTCTCTGAGGGTGTCTTCAAGTGTTCTTTGTGATGTCGTTTGAGACACGACATAAGCAAGATGATTGTATGATTTCTGTGACACTTGTGGATAAAATGTGACACTTGTGACACTTGTAATGACGACAATAGGTCTTCATTGAAATGAGTAATTTTGATGTGTAACATATTTCCCCCCAAAGTACGAAGTTAGAAGACAAAAATTGATGACTGAAGTACTTTGTAGACTTTTTCGAGCAAGGGTATGGACTCGGAGAACCTGGTAGAAGCTGCATACAACCATCAGAAAAAAGTTATGATATGTTTCAAACCCAAGGCAGGCATACCTATGCTTAGTGATAAACACTTTCAAGGTATGGCTG
The DNA here is from genome assembly GCA_009831015.1 of Picea engelmannii. Lineage (NCBI taxonomy): Eukaryota > Viridiplantae > Streptophyta > Pinopsida > Pinales > Pinaceae > Picea > Picea engelmannii. The sequence goes on from ML795814.1 coordinate 170,710, forward strand.
CCATAAGATACACTGCGGATCCATAATTATACTAACAAAGAGTATAGCCACCAAAAATACAATGTGGATCTATAATTCCATGACATGAACTAATCGTAGCCATGAAAATACACAATGGATTTATGAGACGAAAATACATAGCCATGGACCAATACAAAGTGGATCTATGTGACAGTATATGTGTCAATATTAAAGAGAAACTCTGTCACAACCTGGGTAAAATACATATCAGAGTGATTACTCAACCCAGGGTCTTCTTACCGTTCATGATGTAGTATGAATCTAACCATGTGAATAGATGTCCTAATGTCGAACATGGAAGAAACCACTTGATTACTGATCAATGAGGTAAACCGTTAACAAGTGTGAGGGAAATCACCATTGATGTCAATGATTCCCAAGGTACCCTAGTACATTCCAACGAATGTGAATAGATGAGCTGAAGTCGAACATCCATGGAATCATCTGATCAGAGGTCAATGATGTAAACTGATTGTTGGATGTGAGGAGGCCTGCCATTGAGGCATGCAAGTCCCAAGGTACTAACTGATATCTAAGTCTAATTCCCGGATAATGTGTTGAAGTTGATTGGAAAAAACTCGTCGAAGGAGGGCCTTCATGTATCCCCCATCAATGACTTGAAACTGACACAGAGATGTAAATTGGTGGATCAGATGGGAACAGACTGACATGGGTGTTGAAACAAGAAATTTGTGTTGGTTGACTCTCGACGAAGATACTTCCCTTGAACATTGAGGCACAACAGCAGAAACACGACATGGACCAAAACATGATAATGCAGTGGATACTGTGACTTTCATCGAGTGACCCAAAAGAGTAAAGAAACTCAGAGGATTGGTTCAATGCAGAGGTTCAACGGATTAAAATGTATGAAAATACAAAGTGTCATATTCAAGGGCGATCGTAAGAGTGACCTGTGATGTTTTCAAAAACTGCTTGGCTTGCTTCCTTCAAATTTTCCCCCATCTAGATAGACGAGTACCTCTTTTTTAATTTAATGAGCTTGAGGAGGGTAACACATGCTCGATATAACTCACCTTTGGTAAGTCCCTCTTCCTTTGTTTAATGAACTAGAAGAAGTAAGGGTTCGGTCCCATATGGGCCCTTCAATGTATGATTTTTTAAAGAGTCCAGAGAAGGTAAAATTGGTGATTTTTCATGTTTAGAGAGTCTGAAAAGAACTTAAAGATGACTCCAAGGTTGTCCTTTTTCGAAATTTTAGTCTTGTGAGGCCGAAAAAGAGATAAACTACCACTCACAAGACGCCCTTTCAAACCTTTTAACGAGTGTGAAAGGAAGCAATATCACTCAGCAATCTTTTCATGTTTAGAGAGTCTCAAAAGAGCTCAAAGACAACTCCAGGGGGTTCCTTTTTTGTGTATCCATGCAAATCCGAAAAGAGATAAAATTTTACTTGGTTGCATTCTCATGTTTTTTCGAGCGTGAGAAGGAACTAAGACCATGCTCGTTATTGGTTTCATTTTTACACAAGCTTGAAACAAAATTAAAGTATGCTTGTAAATTCCAAAGGTTGGGATACCCATGGATGGCTAGTACTCTACCCCCAGCGTGAAAATCTAGGAGATTAACTCTAGAATGATAATCAAAGGCTGGAGACATACCCCCCCAAGTTTCAATTCATTCACCGACTTTGACGTTGTCACCAATTTATGTATTAGATGGAGAAAAAGGATAAGGGTGGATGAAATGAAGGTTCAAATACGAGACCTAACGAAAGACTCGAATCGACATCTACGAGATCTATAGAAAGATTCGACCTGACGGGAGAGGTGACTGTTTCATTTTTTAACGAGCTTGTCACAGGAAAATAACTATGCTCAAGGCTCTGGGTTCAGTCCCCAGATTTATGTTTCATTTTTTAACGAGCTTTCTATAGAGAGGAAAACGATGTTCATAGCCTATGTTTCATTTTTCAATGAGGCTTCCAGAGAGAAAATAAATTATTCTCGTGACCTCTGTTTCATTTTCTAAAAAGCTTTCCACGGAGAAGAAAAATTATGCTCGTAACCTCTATTTTATTTTTTAACAAGCTTTCCATAGAGAAGAGAAACTATGCTCATGACCTCTTCTTGATAATGGCTTCCAAGAGGATAATTCTTTGGAAGGAAACCATGTCAAGGGACAAAAATCAGTCATGGCTTCCAAGACATCTTCACTAGATGGAAGAACAATGCTCTGGAAGGAACACATGTCGAGGGTCACGTCAGGGGTAAGGAGATCGGGCTCCAAAATTCCTACTAAAGAGATCACCATGTCAACTACTGGATCTAAATCATCGGAAGTTGAAGTCATGGGAGACAACACCACATAATTGACCTATGGCGAGGGCGATGTCATTAGCATATAAGAACCATTTAGGGAGTTCATTGAGTTTATGGTCAAGTCATGGCCAACAAATGAAAGTTGTTCAATAGTCACCACTCTTCCATCGTGTGCGAAATATATCACACGAAAAAGAGTGGACACAATAGCTTTCATGGCATATACATAATCTCTCCCGAGGAGTAAATTGAAATCTAAGGGGTCCTGGACTACCATAACATCAATAAAGACCATGTTCCCTCCCAAAGTTATGGGAAACTAGGGAAGGATCCCTAAAGGGTGACTGGTTCTTATGTTAAAAGAAAACAGAGTCTAGGTAACCGGCACAAGTTGAGGATAACCCAAATCTTGCCAAGCAATAGAGGACAAAATACTAACGGTCGAACCTTCATCTATCAGCACATGAGGAATGTCCCGACCACAAACCTATACTGTAATCTTGAAAGGAATGTGAGAGGGAAGACAAGGTCCAGTTAGCACACCCCAATCAAAAAGGATTCCCTCATTACTTGGAGGAGGTTTCGCGGGAGAAGGTAGAATGCCCCCCAGCACGGTAGATTCAGTATCAATGAGAAAAATGTGGGCAGAATTGGGTTTACTCTCTAACAGGAGAGTAGGATCGATTGATAACGACATCAAATCGACCACTTGGGTTTCATTCTCCGATGGGAGAATGGGGTCGACAGGTGGAAATGGATTGACTGCTTGGGTTGCACTCTCTAACGGGAGAGAGGGATTGACTGAATATGGGATCGGATCAACCACTTTGTCAACTATTTCAACTAAGGACATGACCAAATTGACGACATGATCAACTGGACTGACCAATGAAGGGACCGGAGTAACCACTTTGGCACTCGTCAGAGGAGGAGTGGGATTGACCACGTTGGAACTCTTCAGATGAAGGGTGGGACTGACCAATGACAGGACTAGATCAGTCACTTGGGTTTCACTTTTCAGATGAAAAGTGGGGTTGAGCGATGACGGAATTGGATCAACTACTTTTGTTAGTGGTTCAATCAAGGATGAAACTTGATTGACCACCTGATCAACTGGAGTGACCAGGGATGGAACCATATTGACCATTCCAGCAACTAAAAATGGGTTGGGGGAAATATTACAATAACCAGTTGGGAGTTGAAGCTTTTCCAAAAGAGAATAACCCTCGTCCATATGAGGAAAAAGGTGAGAATAATGATCACCTTCGCATAGCATACTAGGAAATTTGATAGTTGTCTTCTTCTTACCAACCTTAACATCACTAGTTGATGGGGCATCACCGGCATGTCTAGTAGAGGCCAATGATGTGGAGGACCACATTTCTAAGACCTTGGAAAGACAAGGTCAATCCCTCAGAAAGTGGTCACCCTTACAAAGACTGCAAGGGAATTTTGGTTTCAGATTATTCGTTTTAATCTTGTCGACCTCATCAACACTCCCAATACAATTAATAGTAGTTGGTTGCTTGGATCCAACATATGATATGGTTGGAGGCTTGGTCCTTTTCAGGTTCTTCTTCGTCTTCTCTTTTTGTTTCTTCTTCTTCTTATCAACCTGGCTACTTGCTTTAGAGCTTTCACTAGGTGAAGAAGGAGAAAGGGAAGGAGACTTAATGGGTGAAGAAGGAGAAAATTCAACATTAGGTTGATGTGTGGGTGGTGTACTTACATTTGAATCATTAGGTTCATCTGAAGCACTGGGAATATTCGATATCATCGGAGTGGGGAACAACCAAACCGGTAATCTGATGGTGAGTCCCAAAAGACTCGGTGTGGCAATGTACAGAGTCTGAAAGAAGAAACGGTGAAAGGTTCCTCGAGACAATGAGTTCCTCCATTGGTACTCCCAGGATTCGATGCCATTAACACTAAATGGACCTAAGGTCCACTAAGTAAAACAAACAACACACGCTATGAATCTAAGAAGCAAACAATCAAACAAAACTTCCCATAATGAAACCACTAGTTGGTGATGAAATCCAACGTCGCGAGATCAATATAGGAAGGGGCGGGGATAGAGCGGGTGGATCAGTTACGTTGGCAACCTTCTTAACATACTTATGCCTTGGTGCAAGATTCCATGCAATAATTGTGGATTTACCCTCCAAGGAGCCCGAGTGAGTTTGACCAACGTCTGTTCCAGGTACAGTGAGACTTCCCTTCACCGTCACCTTGTGTAAAGACCCTAAATATTATGGCTACTAATCTCACCAACTCACAGTCAGCCCCTGGGCAGGTACAGTTGACAGTCTAGGCCGAACGTATGGGCAGGATAACAAGTCTGAAATCTTTCAAGAGAAATGAGGACAAGTGGACCAGTATAACTCCAGAGGAACCCGAACGGATTTGGAGTTTACGAAGCACCGAGACCAAATGAAGATAGTTGAACCTCAAGGAGAACCCCCAATATACAATATGACTACTATGAACAGTTAAACCACGGAGGGATAATATCTGTAACTCTCCCGAACACACCTCGTGTGTAACCCCTGTGTGAGAGGGGGATCCCAGTAAGCTTATACGAAAATTGGATTTACTCTCCCTATCGCAAGATGCTAATGTTTGTTTGACAACTTTGGAAAGTTATCCTTTCAACCTATTCCAAAGCCCTACACCTTAATCTAATGTAGGTTTGCTAACAGAAAATGTAAAAATGTCTGATAAATTTTAGTTTAGCGCTTGATTTTAAGGTTGTTGTTTACTCAAGAGGAAAATGGAGTGTACTAAATGATGTTTTGACCGACTCTAAACAATGCAAAGAAATGAGAATGCAAATATTTCACTTCGATGAAAGCTATATTACTATAAGGAGAAAACTTTTATCATTCCCAAATGCATAATGTCCCAAAATTTTTATCAAACTCATCAATGTCAAGATCTTCAAGAAATGAGTCAAAGAGATTGTACACCAATACATGATTCTTGGCCCCCCATGCCAAAAACCATGCAATTTCGCTACTTCAAATGCAAACTAGTTTTACTACCCAAAAGAAAGAATGCATCTATATTCTTTGTTTGATTCTAATGTATAAATAAATTAAATACAAATCCTTTGATGCTCTACTACTTTCAATTAGGAGAAAGAGTCATATGTGGATGCAAAAGACACGAAGCAAAATGGCTACAAACAAAGCATGCAATCAAGGTAGTGATGTATGAAAAAAAACAAGTAGAAACTTTTTCTGACAAGAAAAAAATCAAGGATTCTACAACCAATCAAGAATTCAAGGAACACAAGAAAATGCAAAGAAGAATCAAAGAAAATATAGGGAGAAAGAGGAATCACTCAAAATTGTCCCGAAAAAATAAGCAGCTAGAAAAGGCAATTTCACATTTCTGAAAAAGGTTTCAAGATCCAACAAAGACAATAGGGAGTGATAAGCATCCAAAACTAATCCAAACACTTCACAAACCAACCATGGACTCTGGGTAAAGACCTCTACAAAACAGGTTGCAAAAGACTAAGCAAAAGAAGGCAGAAACTCCCAAAAAAAGAGACTAGTGCTCCTTGTCTCAAGGGTACAGAGCATTGAAACACTCCCTAAAACATTGTAGGGGAGCATTGGCCAGACATCAGTGCTCTGGTATGGCCTAGGGGGGGCACTATTCGTCCTGGAATTCTAGAAAAAGAGCCAAAAAATGCAAAAAAAGTCACCCTGAATGCATTAAAATTGGTGAAATTGCTAGTGAAGGTAGGAGAAGGCTAATGGATGATGAACAAACAATAAAAGTGATATGAAAGGTGGGAAAATATAAGTAAATACAAGAGGAATTTCTTGGGAAAAATGACCTCAAAGATCAAATTGAACAATGGATAGATCTTTGAATTTCCTTACAACAGCTTTCATTCAATCAGATAAATGAAAAAAGCAGTAGATCAACTCCAAATCTCAAAGAAGAAGAATGACTCAAAGTGAGGAAGGAAGATGTCAAAAATCCAAACCAAAACATCACCAATTCTTAGAAATCAAAATGTTGGAGGCCAAAACAAAGACAGACTGAGATGGTGATAACCCTGAGCAGAGGAATCAGCAAAAAATTAAACTTAGAGATCAACTCCCAAAAGGTTTTTTAGCAGAAAAAGACCAGCACTCCAGTGTCAAGGGAACCAGAGTGTTTCATCACTTTGTGGGAGACTTCAATGGAGTGCTAACACTTTGGTTGTAGAGGAAGGGGAGCGCTAGTCTCTTAGAAGAACAAAAACTTGCCCATAACTCAAAAAACTCAAGAAAATTCTGAAATTCAGTGTGTATGGGATAAATCCAATAGCCAACAACACATCTAAGAATCAGAAACATGTCATGAATAAGATATAAAGATGAGAAAAGGCCAAAACAAGACCAAATAATAAAACCAAAATTGAAAGCTTCGATCCCCAGTGGAGTCGCCAATTTCTGTTATAGGAAAATCCCCCTATGGACAAGTGGATTCCCTCTTGGATCCTAAATCTCTAAGATCAAGACATGAAGGTGATAACTTTGGTCACTGACATCCCTTTAAACCTATCTAAGCTAATATATAGAGAAGAGGAATAATATGTACCTTTTTACGATGTCGCCCAGTCCAAGTTGAGCTCTGATCCTCAAGCTCTTCAACAAGTCTTGCAATCCAAGCAAAGACAAAACATGCTTCCTATTCTACTATGATTAGTTTGAAACTATATTTATCCATTAAAGACGAGTTCATGTAGGTATACACAATCTTGAAGGAAATAGGTCAAGCACATGTATTAATGAGAACTCAATATAGATACTTACAGACCTTTGATGAAGCTGCAACAGCCTCTTCCAGTTCTCCTTGTCCAACCCCTTGCTCAAATTATCCACAAACAAAATGACTATGCTTCATTTATTATCTCCCTTATGAGATCATAAGTTTGATGCCTTCAATGTCTCTCTCCTTCCTTATGAGATCATAAGTTAGGTATTTCTCAATCTCTCCATCCCCTTCACCATGAGAAGGCCTCCTTATATAATATTGGAGAGACCTAACCACCTTAGATATTCTTGGGATAGGTTGAGGATATTTCTCCATCAGTTGTGGATCCTCCCTAAGATCCAACCTTGACCTCAGATTCGAATCCAACTGATTTCAGAGATAAGGGGGATCTTCCCCTTATTTTTTCAACAGCATAACACTCCCCCAGAATGGTGCACAGAGTGCTACAATGCTCCCCCAAAGGAGGTCAAGAGTGCTAGCACTCCCTTCTAGTGGGTAGGGGAGTGCTGCCCAAGATTTCCTCAAAACAACCCAGCACTGCCCATGAGGATTCTACCTACTTTTTTTATTTATTTCCTTTATCCTTCTTCTTATATGAACACTATAATTCATAATGATCATGCTTATGACAAGTGAAGCACTTGATTTTACTCAAGTTCTTCTTTCTTGATTGTGAGGCTGACTTCTCACTATTTCCTTTACCCTTATTGGGTCCAATTATCCCCATTTTATGGGATAACTAAGGAGATCATGATGTGTCGAGGCCCTCATGTTGCAGATATGGAGTGTTGAGAGACAACAAGACTAGAAGTGTCTAGTTGCATATATGGAAACCTGCTCTCACCACAGTTTGGATCCATTTTTAGTTCATCCACCATACCATCTAGCTTCTGGATGACACATGGGTCTTTCTCCATGTGGTACAAGTCGGTATTGTGGCAGGTTAATCACCCTAATATTTGATGCATTTAATCATGTTGTATTTACGATGATTTTTATTATAGAACACTTGCTTGGACATTATGCTTTTGACCTTGTTTCACCTTGGTGAGTGTCATCGAATTCCTAGTAAGTGGCCAAATTTTTGGTAAGGGGTGCAACTGGGGATCCCTTGAGAGATTATCGTACCATTCCTGACCATACTGACCACTTTCCGCTCATTTCTTTCCCATCATATTTATCTCTTATATGCCCTTTGACTTTAGTGACCCAAGAAGCGCATGTACCTCATTTCATGGGAAGAAGGGGTTGAAGGCCCAGAGGGATGGTTGCTAGAAAAAGATAAGAGCTTAAAACATAAACCTTCTAGATGCTCACCTAGACAGGTCTTAAGAACGATGAGTTGCTTCTCTTAAAAGAATTAAATACCTGCACAATATCAAACACATAATGAATTTCCTGCTTGAATATGAGACTAACACAAATGCGATATAATTCTTTACATGGTTACCCCTATGGCACTTTGTGGACCTATTATTTCAAGTGACATTGTGTTACTACCACCCAAGCTAATAGATTCACTATTGGAAGTGCACACATGTTTATATCATTGATTAATCAACAAATGGAAATAAATGGGCTTGGAAAAAGGTTGCATTGAGGAAGAAGGTGCAACACGCCCCCTACAAAGGCACCCATAAATGAGATAATACAAGCCCTTTTATGTCATGAAACGCATTGACCTATGAAGTCTGAACCCCTATCCACCTCATCATCCACTACATGACCTTAAAGGAGCATCCTTGGGAGCATCCCCTACTTGAGGGTTTTGGTCTACCCAATAGGAATTTTATGACACCCCTCCCATACCTAAACTTGGTCAATTGTATAGGGTCTTGGAACATTTATTTAATTTTATGAGGTAGTTTTGATGCACATGTTTAGGTGCCTTGTTTATTATATATGGTTTTCACTTTCTAGTAGACAGTGTTGGAGGAACAAGCCTAGCTTGGGCTACCATGGGGCTTGAAGCCCACGGGTTGGATTTCGAGGGCCCATGTTCTAGATCATGGAGACATGCCTTTGAAGGATTACATGGCATCATGGAGGACCTAACCTAGCCCATACCACCCAAACGTTTTGATTGAAGGAGGAAAAACGTTGCTTTCTTGAGGCTTGACGTCATAGAGGGGCTAGGGTTTGGTGGTGGTTGAGGACACTTGGCACGTTTTGGAGGAGTGGCACCTTGATTTAGTGGAGAAAGGTCCTAACACCTTGGAAGATGGATATTGGAAGCCCAATGTCCCTTCTCAAACCTCAAAAACTTGTTAAAAAGTGCCAAAGGTTGCCCAAAAGGAGGGTGGCATCATGTTTTAGGGTTTCTTTCATGTGCAAAAGTATGAATTAAATAATATTACTTTGTAAAGGGGAAAGATTAGGGTTGTTGACCTATTTTATTTTGGTTTACCCTAAATTATGTGGACAAACTATGTTTAAGACATTTTGTATAAATAGAGATCATTTGTATCTCATTTTAACATAGCTCTCCCATGTGGAAAGGGATACTTGGCTGAAATTTTCTCCCTGCTTGGGAAAATTGATTCTCTCACTATTGTGATATGGTTTATCTCTTGTCTTATGGAAGGAAGTGTTGTGCTACTCTTGGAGGCTCTTTCTCTTTTCTTTGGTGATGAAATTGCTTGGTAACTAGGTTTTTGTCTTGGCATTTCTTGGAACTGGTAAGGAAAAACTGCACTTTGTTAGGTTTATTTCTTCTTCCATACTTTTTATTGGCTATATCCATGGAGGAGTATAAGTATTTACAACCTCCACCCTTTTTATCATTATTGTTTGTTGAAAGGGATATTGCAAAGGTTGTTAGGAGGAGTAAAAGGGTTTACACCCTCCTATAATTTACCTTGTTAGGGTTTCTATCTCAAGGAAGTAAAATGGCTTACACCCCTTAAGATTTAGTAGTCCTAACCTAATACAAGAAGACTCCACAACCCATTTGGAAAGGCACTAATATTTTATTGCATTGGAGAAATAAATTGTTTGCATTGAAATACGTGATTTTACGAGATATTGAATTTGTTCAAAGTGGAATCAATTATTTGCCTTAATTGCTTGCTTGAGCCACTAGGGCGTTTTGATTGGTCAAGGATACCTTGTTGTTGTTACAAATTTATGCTACAGCCATTAAGGTTGCAACAAGCTCTCTTTTTCAAGATTAATTTCTCACTATTTTACCGTTGGAAATAGTTGGAAAGTTGTTATTGTTAATCTACTTGATGTTGGTTGTTGTTGGGCAACTTTTTGGCTAGTTCCTTGGGGTAAAAGTTGTTTTTGTAGCAAATATTTTCTACAGCCATTTATCTAATCTGAAAAATATCTGAAAACATCTTTTTAGCGGCCTTAATTCACCATCAAAGTTTGTGCTAAGTTATTGGGAATTAGTCTGCATGTTTAGTGCGTCATATCCCAATAAATAATTGATGCTTTTGATGGTTATTTATGCAGTAAGTAATTGATTTCATTGCTGATATATATTTTTGTTGAATGTTGCAAATAGGGACAGCAAGCTTAACTTGTTGGTCCAACTAACATATACTACATACAATTGGTTTTTCTTGTGTCTCAGGAAGTTACAAACACTCTTAGCAGGTGCCCAAGGACTTGGCAACCTTAAACCACTTATGAAACTCATACTCAAGCCTTCTTCCATATAGTAACTTGACTTATAGGGGCTTTCAATTCATTACTTTTTGTCTCATTTTCCCCTAAGGTCACCAGGATTCCCCCCTTGAAGTGATTCTTTCATCTCTAAAGTGATGGGAATAGCTACCTAAGGTGACAGTGGGTAAGTGTTCTCTTAGTTGTCGCCATTTGGTGGTTGGGTCGGGCTTTTCCCAACATACAACTTGTGCGATAACTTTTTGGCATCATTGTCGGGGAGGATTTTGAATCCTCTTTCGAACCCTAACGACACTTTGGAAATCTATACCAAATCCTTTCCCTATATTTCCTGGAAACTCCACCTAAAGGATGTTCCCTTTCCACCCTTGATGAGCTCCTCTTGAAGCTTACTTGTGTCCCCTTTCCATTCTTTGATGAGCTTTGATCTTATCTGATGACTCCATTGAGGTGTCCTTTCAGTCAATTGAAATATGGCACCATGGGATGAACCCTCATCCAGAACTTGTTATGCCTCGAGGAGGGAACTTTTACAAATGGAAAAGGAAAAGGTTTCTAATAAAGTTGTTGAGTAAATGATGAATCGTATAAAAGAGTTATTTTATGTCGAAGAACTATCCCTTGAAGATGAAGAAGTGCTTGAAGGACAGACATATGAAGAAAGTTACCAAGAAGATCCCGATGAATTTTCTTATGTTGAAGATCTAGATGATACATTTGACAAAGATGAAGTGCTCATATCTACCTTTCCACTTGATGAAGACATCCATGCCTCTACGTTTCCTGCACAAGAAGACAAAGATATGGTCATTTTCAATCATGCTAATTATCTTATGAAAGAACCTTTGGATATGGTTGATGAGCATATAGACACTTTCATACAAACTGGCAAACGTGGGTGGGATTGTGTTCGTCTCATTTTTTATAGAGACCCCATTTATGACATTAAGGGTAGCCCTCAAGAAAAGGGGTTTGAGTTGTCATCTTCAGAGGACTACTTTTCATGTGTGTATGATTCATATGTTTGGAAACCTAATGATGACATACATGATTACAGATTTTTTCATGGATGACCATTCGCATCATTTTCACGATGATTGTTAGTCATCCCTTGGGACTTGTGGTGCATATATTTTTGGGGATGCGGGCTTGTTGTATGAGGAATCTCAGCCACCTTCATCCTCAATTTTGGAAGAATACCAGGATGTAACCATCTCAGAGAGATCGTAGGTTCACTCTACAAAGAGGAAATACTTTCATATTGAGGATTTCTGCGGGGATTTACAGATGAAGAGGGAGCATTTTTCTTCTAGACCTTAGCTTGTCCCTTACCTCATTTCCTCTTCTCAAGGAAATCATGAGGTCTTCTTTGGATCTATCATATATTCTTTGTCTTCAGGAAGAAGTGATGAATATGAGTCGTCATCTACATATAGTATCCCTATTCAGATATGGATTGACCAGGCTTGTGGTTACACTTTCATGCAGGATGATCAAGCTGATGGTTTATATTTCTAGGAGGATTAACTCCCTCCTACCCATCTCCATGAGTTTCATTTTAGGATTCATTATATATCTATTTATGCTCATGATCATTTTTTGTTGGACTTATCTTTTTTGTTTCAAATGATTAAGCACGGGAGGAGATGCTTTGATAATATGATCAACTAGTTGCATTGGTTGTATGACTTCACTTGACATCATCTATCGCATGATCTTTAGGTCCCCGAGGCCCCCAGGTAAGTAGGTATATCATCTTGATTTCCTTGCATTTTCATATTGATTGCTAATATTAGTTTATATGCATTTCATGTTTTGTTTTTCCCTACTTGCATATAGATTTCATGCTTAGTTTAGAAATTTAAAAAAAAAATGCTAAAAAAAAAAATTCTAGATTAGTTTTCATTTTTGGTTTTGATGTATATGGATGAAGGGTGATAGAACCACCCTAGATATTATAGTTTTTTGTTTCAGTGTAGGCACAGTTCTACCAGGAGATGTTATGATTCGCATGCACTCTATGGCGAGCACATGTCCCCAAGTAAGAGCTAGATGTTATCCCCATTTTGTGGGATAACTAAGGAGATGATGTCTCGGGGCCCTCAAGTTGCAGATATGGAGTTCCGAGAGACCACATGACTAGAAATTTCCAATTTCACATATGTAAACCCACTCAATCACCACAGTTTGGATCCATTGTCAACGCATCCACCACACTAGCTAGCTTTTGGACAACACATGGGTCTTGCTCCATGCGGTACAAGTCAGGTATTGTGGCAGGTAATCACCCTAATATTTGAGGTATTTAAGCATGTTGTATTTAAGTTCCTTTTAATTATAGAAAACATTCTTGTACATTATGCTTTTGACCTCGTTTCACCTTGGTGAGTGTCATTGACTTCCTAGTAAGTGGCCAAATTTTGGGGAAGGGGTGCAACTGGGGGTCCATTGAGGGGTTATCGTACCATTCCCAACCATATTGACCACTTTTCACTCATTTATTTCCCATCATATTGCTCTCTTATAGGCCCTTTGACTTCAGTGACCCAAGAAGGGAATGTACCTCATTTCATGGGTAGAAGGGATTGAAGGCCCAGGGCGATGGTCGTTGGAAAAAGATAAGAGCCTAAAACATAAACCTTCTAGATGCTCTCCCAAACAGGTCTTGAGAATGATGAGTTGCTTCTCTTAAAATAATTAAAGACCTACACAATATAAAACACATAATAAATATCCTGCTTGAATATAAGACTAACACAAGTGTGTTGAACACTTTACATGGTTACCCCTATGTCACTTTGTGGACGTCTTCTTTCAAGTGACATTGTGTTACTGCCCCCCAATCTAATTGATTCACTATTGGGAGTGCACATGTGTTTGGATCTTGATTAATTAATAAATTGAAATAAATGGGCTTGGAAAAAGGTTGTATTGAGGAAGAAGGTGCAGCACGCCCCCTACAAAGGCACCAATAAATGAGATAATACGACCCATTGTATGTCATGAAACTCGTTGAACTATGAAGTATAAACCCCTATGCACTTCATCATCCACTACATGAACTTAAAGGGGCATCCTTGGGAGCATCCCCTACTTGAGGGTTTTGGTCTACCCAATAGGACTTTTATGACACCCCTTCCATACCTAAACTTGGTCAATTGTATTGGGTCTTGGAGCATTTTTTAATTTGATGAGGTATTTTTGATGCACATGTTTACGTTCCTTTTTTATTAGATGTATTTTTCACTTTCCATGATATTTTGACTTGATATCCTTGGAGGGTGTATCCATTTTTCCTTGCAAGACCCAGATGGTGGACAGTTTTGGAGGAACAAGCCTATCTTGGGCTTCCATAGGGCTTGAATCCCACAGGTTGGATGTCGAGGTCCCACATGTCAGATCACGGAGACATGCCTTGGGAGGCTTACATGGCATCATGGAGGAACTAACCTAGCCCCTACCACCCAAACATTTTGCTTGGAGGAAAAACGTCACTTTCTTGAGGCTTGACATCATAGAAGGGCTAGGGTTTGGTGGTGGTTGAGGAAACTCGGTGTGTTTTGGAGTGGAACCTTGATTTAGTGGAGAAAGGTCCTAGCACCTTGGAAGATGGATTTTGGAATCCCAACGTCCCTTCTCCAACCTCAACAACTTGCTAAAAAGTGCCAAAAGTTGCCCAAAATGAGGGTGACGTCATGTTTTAGGGTTTCTTTCATGTACAAAAGTATGAATTAAATAATATTACTTTGTAAAGGGGCAATATTAGGGTTGTTGGACCTTTATCTTGTGGTTTACTCTAAATTATGTGGAAAAAATATGTTGAAGACATTTTGTATAAATAGAGATCATTTGTGTCTCATTTTAACATAGCTCTCCGATGTGGAGAAGGATACTTGGCTGAACTTTTCTCCCTACTTGGGAATATTGATTCTCTCTCTCTATTGTGATATGGTTTATCTCTTGTCTTATGGAAGGAAGTGGTGAGCCCCTCTTGTATTCTCTTTCTCTTTGCTTTGGTGATGAAATTGCTTGGTAACTAGGGTTTTTTTTTGGCATTTCCTGGAATTGGTAAGGAAAATATACACTTTGTTATGTTTCTTTCTTCTCCCATACTTTTTATTGGCTATATCCTTGGAAGAGTATAAGGATTTCCAATCTCCACCATTTTTTATCATTATTGTTTGTTGAAGGGGCTATTGCAAAGGTTGTTAGGAGTAAAAGAGTTTACACCCTCCTAGACTTTACCTTGTTAGGGTTGCTATCTCAAGGGACTAAAAGGACTTACACCCATTGAGATTTAGTAGTCCTAAACTAATACAAGAAGACTCCACAACCCATTTGGCAAGGCACTAATATTTTATTGCATTGGAGAAATAAATTTTCTTGCATAGAAATACGTGATTTTACGAGATATTGAATTTGTTCAAAGTGGAATCAATTATTTTCCTTAATTGCTTGCTTGAGCCACTAGGGAGTTTTTATTGGTCAAGGATACCTTGCTAATGTTACAAATTTATGCTACATCCATTAGGGTTGCAACAAGCTCTCTTTTTCAAGCTTAATTTCTCACTCTTTTACCGTTGGAAATAGTTGGAAAGTTGTTATTTTTAATCTACTTGATGTTGGCTATTGTTGGGAAATTTTTAGGCTAGTTCCTTGGGGTAAAACTTGTTTTTTTAGTAAATATTTTCTACAACCATTTATCTTATCTAAAAAATATCTGAAAACATCTTTTTAGCAGCCCTAATTCACCATCAAAGCTTGTGCTAAGGTATTGGGAATTAGCCTACATGTTTAGTGCTTCATAGACCAATAAATAATTGATTATTTTGATGGTTATTTATACAAAAAGTAATCAATTTCATTGTTGATATATATTTTTTATCACTACTACAAATAGGGATAGCAAGTTTGACTTGCGTGTCCAACTAACATATATTGCACACAATTGGTTTTTCTTGTGTCTGGAGAAGGTACAAACACTCTGAGCAGGTATCCAAGGACTTGGAAACCTTAAACCACTCTCGAGACTCATCCTCAAGCCTTCTTCCATCTAGTAACTTGACCTATAGGGGATTTCATTTCATCATCTCACCTTCTGTCTCATTTCCCTCTAGAGTCACTGGGATTCACCCCTTGAGGTGATTCTTTCATCTCTAAAGTGACGGGAATACCTACCTAAGGTGACAGTGGGTAGGTGTGTTGGAATTACTAAGACAAATGAGAGGGGGTGAATCAGTTTTTATTGTGCTTAAACAATTTTATGCCTATTAAAATATTATTAACCTTCTCCAAGTGATCATCAAGATTATGCAAGACATGAGCAGCAGAACTAACAAAAATCAATCACATATATGATATACACGAAGACAGGTATTCAAGAGGAAACCCATAAAGGGAGAAAACCTCTTCTTCTTCTAATGATAGGCAGTATTTTAAGTTCTGCACATCATCTTTCTTTGAGCACCAACTCAAAATGAGGCTACAACCTCTTCTTTAACAAGATGCAACTTGTTGAGATCACTAACTCTCTAATTTCTCTAGCACCCACTAGAAGGAAGCACCAACTCCCTGAGTGTTCCAGCACCAACTGGATGGTAGCACCACCAACATCTAGTCACAAAGGCACCATTTATTCTCTATCCAGCTTATGTTCTTCATCTCTTCATTTTCTCCCTTAGTTCATGCTGTAATCTTCATTGCTTACAGTTCAACTACTTTTTACAGAGAAACAGTAATCACTCTTTGTCACGACATTTTTCTTTTATTATTGCTCTCATCATCCGTTACACTCTGCATCTCCAACGCTCAAGTCAGGAATCTCAAAAATGCTCAGGAATCATGATTCCAATGCTCAGGAACAATGATTTAGTTAGTGTAATTGAATCGTAATTGATCAAGAAATCACGAGATGAAACAGCAACCCTTCGATCAGTTTTTATTTGATCAACGTCATTGGATTATACACGCAGAGGCCCTTATGAATTTTCAATGCGTAACCTCTGATATGGAGCCTAGTAGTGCTAGCTCCTTCCCCTATCTTTTGTTGATGTGACCTTGGGCGATGATATCATGTGACCATGGGAATGCAGGCGCATCCAAAGGTGGTTTGAGATCAAACTGTGTTTCACCCCGCAATTTACCTCGAGTCTTCACGTGTCCTTTCTCCAAAACCATGGTTTCAATTGCGGTCCACCCTCAAGTTTTTAAAGTTCACACACCTTCAATCCCCGCAATGCAATCGGACCATCGATCTCATGATCTTGAAAGTGCTCCTGAACAGACGGTTCAAATCTATCCTCTCAATTCTGTGGATCAGATCTAGCCTTCCTAAATCAAGGGTTGTGATTTACTTCGTGATCCAGTCTCCGGGAGTTTCAAATATCAAACCCTGCTTTTCTATGTATGCCAATCTTCCAGAGTCAGTGATCTGCCGACACCTATCCTTCTCAATTGACGGCTCTGCCTCTACTTCGGGAATTTGACCTTTCAACCTGATCAACAGTTCTATGGCCCCTTTCTCGATCAACGGTCGAGATCTCCTTCGAGTCTCCGGACTTCTAAAATATCAAGTCTCGAACTTTACTTCCCCTCGAAATATGCGAATTACTACCATGTGTCCTCTTGGATCAGACAATTGAGGATTACTTCAGCTCTTTACCCGAAGTCCATAGGATTACGCCACGTCTTTTTGGATCCAACCGCTCAGATTTACTTCGGACGATCTGACGCTTGAGATCTTCTTTGGATGATCTGACAACTGAGATCTACTTCGGATGATTCGACAGTCGAGAATTTATTTCGACTTTTTGGGTCTCCGGGCTTCAGGAATTTCAAAACTCAAACTCACATTCTGGATCAGACGGACCAGATTCACTTCAGACGATATAACGCTTGATATCTTCTTCGAATGATCTGACGATTGAGATCTACTTCGGATGATCCAGTGGTCGAGAATGGATTTCATCTCTCAGGGTCTTCAGGCTTCGGGTATTTCAAATCTTAACTGGAAATTATTGAAGTGATTTCTTCGAAGCGTAACCTCCTCATAACTTTAGACCCGAAATGATTGTTGTTCGTTTGATCAAGATCTTAGATCAACGGCAAGATCTATCTGCGATGCAGCTTTGCCTTGGATTAAATCCAACATCTCTCCATCTTTGCTTATCCTATCCTTCCACTTAATTCGATCTGACGGCTGACGAAGATTCGGATAATCGAATTCTCAAACCTTGTGCCTCGTTTATCCTATCCTTCACTTAACATGATCTGACGGCTGACAGATATTCGGATGATCGAATTCTCAATTGTTTTGGTCTGTTCTATGGAGATGTTGATCCTAATCATGTTTCTGTACAACGCTTTTCCTTTTGAGCTTTGATCTCTACATATTGTTCGCTTCTCCTCCTGAGCTTATGCTTTTCATGTTTTCCATTGTCATTTTTGTTCTTTCCATCAATGACAAGCACACTCTTTTTGTAAAACATCCCAACAATTTCCCCCTTTGGCATTGATGGAAACCATGAAAGGTTGCACTATGTTGCTTAGACTTCCAATTGTATCATCCAAACCACACCTTTTCTCCCCCTTTGACATCAATGTCAAAGAAAACATGCTCCCCCTGAGTTGTTGCAATACTTTTTGGAGGTATCAGAGATTCAACCAACACATACTCCCCTTGACAGATAGGCTATTTTAACTTGATAATAGGGTCACACCCAACTTCTGGCGTAGATACTCAAGATGAGATTTTGCAAGCGGTTTAGTGAAGATATCAACTATCTGCTCTGTGGAAGGAATATAATTCAACTGAACAACTCTGTTTGTAACCTGCTCTTTGAGAAAATTATATTTTATTGGTATATGTTTAGTCTTTGCATGTATAATAGGATTCTTGGAGACACTAATGGAACTAGTGTTATCACAGTGAAGTGGAATTGGACCAGTATAAGTTACCTTCAATTCTGCAAGAGTTTGTATCATCCATAAGATCTAAGTGCAACAAGTAGCATCAGCAATGTACTTTGCCTCTGTAGTTGATAATGAAATAGATCCTTGTTTCTTACTAATCCATGCTACTAACGAATCACCTAAGAAGAATGCACCTCCACTGGTGCTCTTTCTCTCATCCAAGCAATTTTCCCAATCACAATCTGAATATGCAGTTAATTGAAAATTTCAATTTCTAGGATACCAGACACCATAGGTCATTGTACCCTTCAAATATTTGAATATCTTTTTTACAACTGCTAAATGACTTTGTTTAGGAGCAGACTGATAACGACCTACCATTCCAATAGCTTGCATTATATCAGTATGGGATGTTGTGATGTACAGAAGACTATCTATCATTGATCGATATGTTCTTTGATCAACATCAGGTGAAATATCATATTTATTGAGCTTGCAACCAACCACCATAGGTGTGCTCACAAGTGTAGAATCTTCCATCTAAAATCTCTTTAACATCTCTTTCAAATACTTTTCTTGAGATATAGATAGCCCTGCAGAACTCTGATTGATTTGTAAACCAAGAAAATATGTCAGTTCTCCTATCGAGGACATCTCAAACTCAGCTTGCATAGAATTAGAAAACCACTTAACTGAAGGGTCATTGGCACATCCAAAAATAATGTCATCTACATAAACCAAAACAACTAATAAATCATCACCTTCAGAGTTAATGTATAGATTATTGTCAGCGATATCTTTCTTGAACCCTTTGTCCTGTAGAAATTTGTCCATTCTATAATACCAGGCTTGTGGTGCCTATTTCAGTCCATATAATGCCTTTTTCAACTTACAGACATAGTCAGGATTATTTGTCAGTGAAAATCCTTCAGGTTGCTCCACATATACATCTTCTTCTAGATATCCATTAAGAAATGTTGACTTAACATCCATCTGATATACTTTAAAGTTCTTATGACATGCATAGACAAGAAATATTCTTATGGCTTCCAATCTTGCCACTGGTGAAAAGGTTTCATCAAAATCTTGTCCTTCAACTTGTGCATACCCCTTACAGACCAATCTGGATTTATTCCTAACAATTTGTCCTTGTTCATTCATTTTATTCTTAAACACCCATTTGGTGCCAATTACATTTTTATCTGCAAGTCTAGGAACAAGCTCCCAAGTATTGTTCTTCTCAATTTGATCAAGTTCCTCATTCATTGATTTTAACCAATTTACATCTTTACTGGCTTCATTAAAGTTCTTGGGTTCCACCATGGATATGAAGGCTATATGTGATTGCTCAGTGTCTATGATTATACTTTTCCTGGTTTGTACACCTTTGTCTTTCTCACCAATTATCTAATTTGCGGGATAATTCTTTTGAGTAATTTTGGAGGGAAGATTTGATGTTGTCTGTTGATTTGAGTCTACCTGAGTATTTGTATCTTCATCTGACTCAGAGTCTTCTCTTTCTAATTCTTGGACATGTTCATCTTCAACTTCAACTATATCCTTTATTGTTGATTCAACATTGCTTACATATCGTACCAGGAGTTTTTCAACTTTTATGTCAATACAATCAACCAATTTATGAAGCTTCTTATTATAGCATCTGTATCCTTTATTGTTTGTAGCATACCCTAAGAAGATACCTTCATCATCCCTATTATCATATTTTCCAAGATTTTCATCATTGTTCTTGATATAACACTTACTCCCAAAGACTTTAAAATGATTGATTGAAGCAGGTCTTCCAAACCATAGTTTATAAGGAGTCTTGTCTCTTTGTGGCCTGAGATGAGATTTGTTGAGAATATGTACAGCTGTATGAATTGATTCTACCCAATATGTCTGAGCAATATTCCTTTCATTTATCATTGATATTTCCATCTATTGAACTGATCTATTTTGTCTCTCAACTACTCCATTTTGTTGTGGAGTCCTTGGAATAGTATACTCTCTTTTGATCCCATGTTTATCACAAAAGTCTTTGAATTCCCTTGAACTAAACTCTCCTCCTCTATCAAACCTTGTTGCCTTCAATATTTTTCCTATTTGATTCTCAGTCAGAGCCTTAAACACTTTGAATTTTTCAAATGCTTCAGATTTTTCTTTCAGAAAGGCAACCCATGTAAGTCTAGAATAATCATCAATAATCAACATGAAGTAATTTTCTTTTCCTGTACCTTCCTTCCTTGATGGTCCATATAAATCCACATGTACTAACTAAAGAGGTTTCTCTATTGATGMAAAGTTCTTAGATTTAAACTGTGTCCGAGTGAGCTTTCCTATTTGGCAAGGTTTGCATACAAAATCATATGGCTTTGATATTTTTGGAAGATCTTTTACYGTCCCACTGTTTCTAAGTTTGATTAGATTATCAAAATTTAGGTGTCCAAGTATCCTATGCCATAACCAGCTTTCATCATACTTGCTTAAGTGATATTATTCTTTTTCTTCTTTCAAAACATAGACATTGTTTTATGTTCTTATGCCTTTTGCAATCAACTGTCCCGAATCCACAGATTGTATTTTACAATCTTTAAAAGTGAAAACAACTTTACATCCTTTGTCACAAACTTGACTGACACTAAGAAGATTATGTTTCATGCCATCTACAAACAACACATCTTGAGCTTTCCCTTTTCCATTACTTAGACTTACCATTCCTTTACCTTTGATTTTTCCTGGTGCATCATTTCCAAAGGTTACATTTCCTGATTTGCTTTCACTTAGAGAGAGAAAATTACTTTTGTCTCCAGTCATGTGTTTGGAACATCTGTTGTCAATATACCATAGGTTCTTTTGTCTTTGAGCTGAAAGTACTAGACCACATTTTTCACTATATTTCTTTTTCCATGTGTTGGCATTTCTAGCTAAGGGTTTTATCCTTGGATCTGCTTTGTAATTCTTCATATGGTAGTTTGCAGCTTTGTGGTCGAATTTATGATAGTTATAGCATCTGAGCTCATTGTTCAATAGGTCAAAGTGATTGATGCAACTTTGTATACTCATTGGTTGTTTAGTTCTATGTTGCAAAGATTGTTTATTTCTTGATCTCCTCAGTTGCATATCTCTAAACTTAATTTGACAATTTGCAATCTTATGACCAAAATTAGAGTAGTAAAAACAATAACCATGGAAGAAATTTTGGTACCTGAAGGATAGCCTTCTTCTTGGCATTTGTTACTCCATCTTCTGATATCTTTGTTTTTTATCAGGGATCATCTTGTCTTTATTAGCTATTGGTGGCAGAGTACTCACATGGTCTGATTGTCTGTTGACTTGGAACTTGATCATATTTACTGGCTCTTTTCTTTCTATATGTTTGTTGCTTGAACCACTTACATAGCCTAAACCAGTCTTCAACAAAGGAGATATATGTTTGCTCAAAATGTCATTTAGTTTTGTTGAGACTTTAATGCTTGGAAGATTTTGAAGATACAATGCTTTGAACTTCTCCATCTCTTTTCTGGTTTTTACTACCTCTTCTTCCAAGGCTTCACATCTTGCCTTCGTCTCTGATAATTGTTGTTTCAGAATGTCCTCTATTTTCTTTGCCTCTTCTAATTCCACTTTTAGTAGGGCAAAGTCTTCATCAGATTTTTTACTATCTCTCTCGAACTGTATCAGCAATTGTTTTTGTTTTTTCTTCTTAAATCTGAGTCTAGCAATTTCTTCTAGGGAACTGATCAGTTCTCCTTCCAAGTCAACCACGGCTTCTTCATCATTAACATCACTTCCTGTTCTTTTATTATCGTAATCCTCTTTGGCCATAAGCATAAAGTCATTAACCTTATCTTCACAAGAAGAATCACTATCTGTGTCTCCTAAAGATTCATCATTGTTTACACATAAACTTTTCTTTTTACCAAATCTCTTGGATTTGTACTTCTCTTCACCTTCAGAGTTCTAGTCCTTCTTCTTGTGTGGACACTTAGATGCAAAGTGGCCTATCTTTCCAAAGTTAAAACAATTGAAGGGCAACTTGCCTTGGTATTTATCTAATCCTTTATTTAACCTTCTCATAAATTTTGCCTCAATATCATCTAATTCTGAATCAGTATTCTTGTCTTCTTTAAAAGATGATTCTCTAGTGGTGGATTTATCTTTTCTAATCCCAATTTCATAATCAGTTAGAGTTCCTAGGAGTTGATCAATAGATAGAGTTTTAAGATCATTCGGTTCTTCTATTGCAAAAACTTTTGGATTAAATCTATCAGGCAGAGATCTTAAAATCTTCTGAACTAAAAATGTGTCTTCAATCTTCTCACCAAGACCCTTCATGGAATTCACAAGATCCTCAAATCTTAGAAAGTATTTACTAATTGTTTCATCCTCATTCATCTTTAGATGTTCAAATTTCAATCTATGTGTCTGAAGTTTGGCATCTTCTACTTTCTCATCTCCTTCATAATTGCTAATAAGTTTATCCCACATTTCTTTGGAAGATTCAAGTTCCATGACCTTTACAAATTCATCTTCAGCAAGCCCACTCAAGATAGCATTCATTGCCTTTGCATTGAAGCTAAATTCTAACTCATCGTCTTTGGAAGCTAACACAACAGGTTTTGTATATCCAGTCTCTACAACATCCCAAACATCGGCACCTAAGGCCATGATGTATGTTCTCATTCTAAACTTCCAGAAGGAAAAATTTGTTCCATCAAACATAGGAGGCTTATTGGTTGAATTTCCTTCATGGCTTGTCATGTTTAAGCTTATTGATCTAGCTTTAAATCAAAGGAACCTGCTCTAATACCAATTGTTGGAATTACTAAGACAACTGGGGGGGTGAATCAGTTGTTATTGTGCTTAAACAATTTTATGCCTATTAAAATATTATTAACCTTCTCCAAGTGATCATCAAGATTATGCAAGACATGAGTAGCAGAAATAACAAATATCAATCACACATATGATATACACAGAGACAGATATTCACGAGGAAACCCATAAAGGGAGAAAACCTCTTCTTCTTCAGATGATAGGCAGTCTTTTAAGTTCTGTACATCATCTTTCTTTGAGAACCAACTTAAAATGAGGCTACAACCTCTTCTTTAACAAGATGCAACTTGTTGAGAGCACCAACTCTCTGGTTTCTCTAGCATCCACTAGAAGGAAGCACCAACTCCCTGATTGTTCCAGCACCAACTGGATGGAAGCACCAACTTCCAGTCACACAGGCACCAACCTACATAACAGAGAACAAAGGTTCTCCCTTGCACCACCCTACCACCCTAGTTTTTTTGGCTACAACCATATGGAAGCTACAAATCCCTATGTTTAAGCACCCACTTGAAACTCTGAGGACAACAGTCCTCCCTAGAACCACCCTACCTCCCTGAGATATAAATCTTTTCTTGCTGAAATTAATTACAGTGATACAGTATTTATCAATGGCTTACCAGTCTCATCATTGGTCTGCTCTACCTGCATCAGTGTCTTCCTGCTCGCATCTTCTTGCACTTAATTTCTCGTACAGTTTGTTGTTTTCACCATTTTTGTTATGTCCAGCTTATGTTCTTCATCTCTGCATTTTCTCCCTCAATTCATGTTGTAATCTTCATTTCTTACAATTCGACTACTTTTTAAAGAGAAACAACAAGCACTCTTTGTCATGGAATTTTTCTTTTATTCCTGCTCTCATCATCTGTTACACTCTGCATCTCCAACGCTCAAGTCAGGAATCTCAAAAATGCTCAGGAATCATGATTCCAACGCTCAGGAACAATGATTCAGTTAGTGCAATTGAATCGTAACTGATCAAGAAATCACAAGATTAAACAACAACCCTTCGATCAGTTTATGTTTGATCAGCGTCGTTGGATTATGCACACAGAGGCCCTTATGAATTTTCAATGTGTAACCTCTAATGTGGAGCCTAGCAGCACTAGATCCTTCCCCTATCTTTCGTTGACATGACCTTGGGCAATGATATCATGTGACCATGCGAATGTGGGCGCGGCCAAAGGTGGTTTGATATCAAACTGTGTTTTGCCCCGCAATTTACCTCGAGCCTCCACGTGTCCTTTCTCCAAAACCGTGGTTTCAACTGCAGCTAGCCCTTAAATTTTTAAAGTTTTTGCACCTTCCATCCCCATAATGCAACGGGACCGTCGATCTCATGATCTTGACGGTGCTCCTGAACGAACGGTTCAGATCTATCCTCTCAAGTATACGGATCATATCTAGCCTTCCTAAATCAATGGTTGTGATTTACTTCGTGATCCAGGCTCCAGGAGTTTCAAATCTCAAACCCTGCTTTTCTCCATACGCCAATCTTCCGGAGTCGGTGATCTGCGGAAACCTGTCCTTCTCAATCGACGACTCTACCTCTACTTCGGGAATTTAACCTTTCAACTTGATCAACGGTTATGTGGCCCCTTTCTCGATCAATGGTCGAGATCTCCTTCGGGTCTCTGGACTTCTAAAATCTCAAGTCTCAAACTTTACTTCCCCTCGAAGTATGTGTATTACTGCCACGTGTCCTCTTGGATCGGATGGTTGAGGCTTACTTCAGCTCTTTACCCAAAGTCCACAGGATTACGCCACATCTTTTCTAGATCGGACGGCCCAGATTTACTTCGAACGATCTGACGCTTGAGATCTTCTTCAGACGATCTGACGACTAAGATCTACTTCAGATGATCCGACAATTGAGAATTTATTTTGGCTTTCTGGGTCTCTAAGCTTCGGGAATTTCAAAACTCAAACTGACGCTCTGGATCAGACGACCCAGATTCACTTTGGACGATCTTACGCTTGAGATCTTCTTTGAATGATCTGACGACTAAGATCTACTTCGGATGATCCGGCAGTCAAGAATGTATTTCGGCTCTCCAGGTCTCCGGGATTCGGGTATTTCAAATCTCAACTGGAAATTCTTGAAGTGATTTCTCTGGAGCGTAACCTCCTCATAACTTTAGACCTGAAATGAATGATGTTCGTTTGATCAAGATCTTAGATCAACAGCTCAATCTGTCTATGATGTAGCTTTGCCTTGGATTAAATCCAACGGCTCTCCATCTTTTCTTATCCTATCCTTCCACTTAATTTGATCCGATGGTTGACGGAGATTTGGATAATCGAATTCTCAAACCTTGTGCCATGTTTATCCTATCCTTCACTTAACTTGATCCAACAGCTAGCAGATATTTGGGTGGTCGAATTCTCAATCGTTTGGGTTTGTCCTGTGGAGATGTTGATCCTGATCACGTTTCTGTATTGTGCTTTTCCTTCTGAGCTTTGATCTCTGCATATTGTTCACTTCTCCTCTTAAGCTTATGATTTTCATGTTTTCCATCGTCGTCGATGTTCTTGCCATCAATGACAAGCACACTCTTCCTGTAAAACATGTCAACTAGGTGTTATCTTAGTTGTCTCCAGTTGGTGGTTGGGTTGGGCTTTTCCCAACGTACAACTTGTGCGATAACTCAAGTTCTTATTTCTTGATTGTGAGGTTGAATTCTCACTCTTTCCTTTACCCTTGTTGGGTCCTTTACCATTGTCTGTATTTATCTGACCAAGTAAGGCTAGGTTTTCTTCACCACCCTTATTACTGGCCTTTGACTCCATCTAAGTCTCTTGTTTGATATAGTCATCCCACAACCTTTCAAAGTTAGGAAGGTTCTTACAAGCACATATACTTTTAACAAATGGTTCCCATGAAGTTGGGAATCCATTTAGTGCCATGTTCACCAACTTTGAATCTACAACCTTCTACCCAACTACTATAAGTTGATCACGAGCCTACCTGAACTTCATAAGGTAATTGGTGATTGAATCTGATCTGGTCAACTCAATGGATCTAAGTTTGTTTTGCAATATCATATTTCTATTTGTGTCACTCTCATAGAGACTTACCAGGGCATCAAACATTTCATTTTTTGTCTTCTCAAATATGTGAGGGATCAAATGATCCTTTATGACATCCATGATCATCCACTTGGCCTTCATTTTTTCTTGTGAGTTTCCCAACTATTGTGCATTTGTAAGTGAAGTCACAACATCCTTAACAATATCCTAGAGATCATTATCTTCCAATAAGAGCATAACCCTCAATTTCCATGTTAGGAAATTTGAGGCGCCATCCAATATGTCCTTGAATCTAAGGCTAGTTGAGGCCATCTCTAAGATCTAATGCACAAACTCTAGGATCTAAAAAAGGCCATTATAAGAAATGTTGAAAACCTCTAACTATTGGTCATTTTTTCAAGAAGTTGATTCACTGTTGTAAATCCCACATAATCTTAGTTAAAGAAATAGCTCTAATAACATGTAAATTTTTCAAGCCTAGGTTATTGTTGTCTTGATGTTCTATCATTAAATAAATCAAAAATGGAATTTATTTAACAATGGAATATTAAATTTCTTAGCATTCCATCAATCACACAACAACAACAAAATGAACAATGGAAGAAATAAAACATATACACAAGGATTTCTCCTTCAAATCAACTTGTCATTCCTTTGATCAAAGCTTACAAGATTACCTTTGGAGCCTACTTTGAACCAGTGGTTATGCGGCCAATAAAATCACCTCAAACAATAATGTATGACATGTGAAAAGAGGGTACATCCACAGCAGTATAGCCTGCTCTATTTTTTCCTTTACTAGATAGCAAACCTCTATTTCTCCCTCTTAATCATTGAAACACACTCCAACAATACACTCTATGGCCAGATCTGAAGGTGTACGGTCAAATCTGAAAATGGATGGCCCACGCATGAAGAAAAGATAGCGACAGTGGTGGTACAAATTGTACGACATGTTGTACTTGCTAGTCTCTTTAGCAAATTTGCTCTTCTCTTCCGGATGCACTCTTCCTTCATCTATCTCTCTTGCTCTCTCCTAGCAACTAATCTCCTCAATCTTAACTACCACCTATCTCAATCTTGAGATGTACGGCTAAGATTAAATCCTAATCAAAGTCACTAATATTTTAGAACTTATAAAATGTTCATTTAGATTCGTAAGGGCTAGTTGACATCAAAACATAAGAATTTCACTTTTATTTGTTATTTTTCTAGTGAAATTACAAGATAGAATTAGTGCTCACCTTTCTCGGGTGGTCAGAAAAAGAATGGCATGAACTACTTCCTGCACATTCATATTGAACCTATGTAAGAAGTCCCTACTCAATCTATGTTTCTCAACATATACCTTGTTTCGTTTATCCTTGCTTTAAAAGTCTCTTTCAACCTATTTGTTATCTCTATGTTCTTACATGCATTATGTTTATTTCCATTTATCAAAGAATGCACATTATGTTCCTTCTTCCCCTCTCAAAAACTGAATTCTATCCATATATTCTTTTGTGCCTCTTGGTTTGTAACATTGCTTTTATTTTCTTATTTCCTTAATGACGAATGAAGTGCTCACTCAAATTCATCTACTGAACAACTTTCACACTGTGATCAACCAAAATAATCGTTCACAATATGTCTAGTTCCGAAAACCCACATTCTAAGATCTCGACATATTTCCCAAAATTGTTCATAGACCAAATTTGTCAAAATTTCATATTTTGCTTGGGATGAAGGAAGAACTAATGAAGGGAGTTGATAATAATGTCCCTTCCTTTCCACAAGTCAAGCTCAAGGGAGGATGTTCCCCGTGTTGTGAGGACTCGAATAATATTCAATCCTAATATCTAAACATGTATTTCTACTATATACAACTTTCCATGGGGAATAGGTAGCGAGTATCATGATAGTATCACTGCCATGCCAAATTTGAGTTGTTTGTCATTGTTTCACCACTTGCATGCATTAAAGATGTATGTTCGAAGGTGGTAAATAAAATTCAGAGGTACAGGAATAACATGCAAAATGATAACTCATTCAGCAAATTGGTTCAGATTGCACAAACCTTAGAGGCAACAAGAAAACTACCATAGGTCACTCGTTTAGCATAGGATCAAGGGTTATTTAATGGAATAGTAAGAAACAACCAGCCATTGCATTGTCCTCCATTATAAAATTGATGCAAACCCCCTACCCCAGTGGGGTCTGTGACCTCCCGGTCACTGGATCGTCCTCTAACTCTGAGCTAGAACAGCGCTTTCGAGTCCTCGCTGGAACCCTGTAAATCAGATCCACAAGTCCTCTTGTTTAGAACTCGCATGTGAAGACTCCAGCATCAAGCGTGAGCTCCCCCTTCATGTGATCATCCTTATGACCACGGCCTTACCCATAAGGCGTGTTTCGCATTTCGCGATTTGGGATTTCTTGAGGGAGAAATCCTTGTCTCTTCAACCACCGAATGTCGAAAAGAGCTTAACAGCGATTAGCCTGTGCTTAAATCTCGGTCCATGCAACCGTTCGTCGTGACCTCGTGCTAAACCAAAAAACACTTTTCATAGATCGGGTCTCCTACAGGCAAGCATCCTGTTCCTTTGCAACTTGAATCCCCGAATCCCGATTGGGGGCTCTAGCTAAGCGCTAGCCCTCTTCCCTTACTCCTCTTCCATACGACCACTATGTCGTGACCATGGCCTACACCCAAGGGGTGTTTCGGCTTTCGCGACTCGAGGAGTCACGATGCAAAGCACTTCTCTTACCCTTTGAATCCCCGACCTCCGATGGGCTTAAGGTTCTCAGCTCCTACCTCACGTAACCACACCCCGCGACCACGCATCTACACCAAAAGGGCTATCGAAGTTCACGATTCGGCAAACCAGCGAACATGCTCTCCTACCTCTCGACTCTCGAAGTGCCAAACTCCGAAAGGAACCCACGTTCTTTTAACGCCTCCCTTAGTGGATCACCATATGACCTGATCCTGTGACCTAGGGTCAAACCTTGAGCGCGTCAGGGTTTCTCACTTCATGGTTTCGCAACTTGCGAGACCAAAAGGTCCTGCACCTTCAATTCCCTGAACGCCGAAACTCTGAAATCCTTTCACACTGGATCGACGGTCTCCATTGCCCCTTGACCAACGGTCAGGATCCTCCGTCTTGTTCTTCCTGAGGGACGGTCTGGATGATTTCACAGTTTTCCTTTTCGTGAATCCTCCACTCTTCTCCTCGTGAGTTCCCTGGTGTTCAATTTCCCGGTCGATCAGATCTTGTCGCCACCTGACCTCTCCATGATGGACGGTCTTGATTCTTTTGGTGATTCTCCCAAACACCGACTACTCACCATGTGTCCCTGCTCTCGATCTCTTCCCTATTTAACGGGTGTCTTCCATGAAATATGACAGTCGTCGGGATTTCGCAACACATGAGTCCAAAGGAACTTCACCCTTGTTCCACCAAACGCTGAATGTCGAAATCCTCCTTTGGGCACAAGGCGCTAAGGTTCGCGTTGCTTCCACAGATATGACGGCTATCGGAGGATCAACACTTCCTCTCAAAGTATTTCCATTGTCCGTTCAACTCCTTGCCATTCTTCTAGATCCAATGGCTATCGGCTCTCTGCGTTCAGATCTGACGGTTATTGTGGTCTCCCCCCTGAGCTTCTGCAACTTTTCTTCCCAGACTTGGGAAATCTTTTGAGTGTCAAGGACTAAATCTTCAGTCCTTCTTCAGTTGGATCTTTGTGAACGAAAACACACTCTCTTCTAAGCTTCTTCTCCTTAAAGATTCAAACTCCTACGCACACCTTGTGTTCAAGGATTTCGAATAACTTAGATTCGAAGGGATTTTCTTGAAAAGAAAATACCTCACGCCCTCTCGGTGTTCTTCTTTGTTGTTTCTTCGAACTTAGTCAACTCTAAGTTATGTGCACTCCTTGCACCTGGAATATCAAGTCTCCTTGTTCTTCTCTGAACCTCCCTCTCTAAATCATTCTGAGATCCAGTTAACGCACACCTTGTGTTAGGGAATGCACACCTTGCATACACGATTTAGTAGAAAAACAACTAAAACTTATCCAATTTCGTTATAGAATCATACAGTCATTCTCTCCACTCTCAACAGGAAATGAAAATGAAAATATGAACCTTACTCGGAATATAACACACTTTTCTTTAAACAGTAAATGAACACATATCTATGACAATCTCCTGTTTGTTCTATTCATTACTGAAAAACAAAAATTACACGGTGTTCCTGCTATTCTGTTCTACTTTGTTCTATTCTAATCTATCCATCCTCATCTACTCTTACAATGAAAATGAAAACTTTCTAAGGACCAGCTCTCTGAGCTCTCTCATCTTGTTCCCGAAATCTATCAATTCAAACTTAAAACTATTACCTACTCAATCCTATTACGATAACTGCTAATTACTATCAAACAGAGTCAACACTCCATGTCTGTGATTTCTTACATTCCTTAGAGACTTTAGAAACAAGTTACGATTTTAAAATTTGCTCAACAAAATATCTCAACATCCCAAATAAATTATGAGTTAATGCTCGATTTCAATTTCTAGCTTTGTTGAAATGTCATTCTTCTCTCCTCCACGTGTGCGTTGATGAATTTGAAGGCGATGCTCCTTCATCATACTCCTCTGGTTAAAAAAATTCATGGACTCTTGTCCATGAGCTCCTGCACTGTCGTTCCATGCTTCAAAATATCAGGTTTTGTGACCCAACTTGCATCTTCCCTTGGATGATATTTCCACTTCACTAAGTACTCAGGATATGTTTTCCTCCTGGTTTTCTTTCCATCCCTTTGTTCAGTGATTTTCTCCATCTGAGGTATTTCTGATGTGGGCAATTTCTCTTCCCACTGAATCTCTTTCTGGTCATCTACCTCTCCTGCTTCATTCCTCTGGTAAGGATATAGGTCTTCAACATTGAATATCGATGATATCCCAACATTATCCGGCAACTCAATCTCATAAGCATTGGCTGCAAATTTTCTGATAATTTTGCATGGCCCAATCTTTTTCATCTTCAATTTGTTGTATGTTTCCCTTATGAATCTCTCCTTTCTTAAATGAGCTAAAACTTCATCCCCAACTTCAAATTGAATCTCTTCTTCTCTGGTCAACTTTGCTCTTGTATTTCTGATTGTTGTCCTGTAGTTTCTCTCTGACTCTGTCATGGAGTTTTTTCATTTCTACTGCAAAATCCTCTGCTCCAACACTTTTGAACTCATCTTGGCTCAAATATCTTAATTTTGCAATCCCTCTTGGTTGTATACCATACGCAATTTTGAATGGGCTCTTCCCTATGCTCCCGTTCACTGAATTGTTGAACGCAAATTATGCCTATGCCAGAATTTGATCCCATTGTCTTCCTTGCTCAGTGACTAAACTCCTCAGTAGGTTTCCCAGACTTTTGTTTACTACTTCAGTTTGTCCATCTGTCTGAGGGTGATATGTTGAACTAAAGGATAAGTTCGTCCCCATTCTTTTCCATAGAGTCCTCCAAAAATGTCCCACAAATTTGGTGTCCCTGTCTGAAACTACGCTCCTCAGCAATCCATGTAGTCTCACTACTTCTTTGAAAAACAAATTGGTGATGTGTGTGGCATCGCTTGTCTTCTGGTATGGTATGAAATGTGCCATTTTCGAGAATCTGTCCACCACAACAAATATGGAATCGCTTCCTCTCTGAGTTCTAGGCAATCCTAAAACAAAATCCATGCTGATTGCATCCCATGACCTCTCTGGAATTGGCAATCATTGATACAACCCAGTATTCTGTTGTCTTCCCTTTGCATACTGACAAACTCTGCATTTGTTCACAAACTTCTTCACTTCTTCTCTCATGCTCGGCCAATAATATGAATTGCTCAATTGTGCAAACGTCTTGTTGTGACCAAAGTGTCCAGCTAAACCTCCACTGTGTTTTTCTTTCAGTAGGTTGTCTCTCATTGAGCACTTTGGATACATAATTGGCTCCCCTTGAACAATAATCCATCCTAAATTAAATATTCAGTCCATGGGCTTCTATCTCCCAATAAAGGATTCTTGCATGCCTCATACGCTCCCTTGAAATTTGCATCTTCTATATACATCTCCTTGATGTGTTTGAACCCCAATGTCTCCACTTGGAATTCCTGTACAATCAAACTTCTTCTGCTCAAAGCATCTGCAACTTTGTTAGCAGTTCCAGCAATGTGTTTAATAACAAAAGTAAAATTCTACATGAATTCTACCCATTTTGCATGTTTTTGATTCAACTTTTATTGCCTAGTAATAAATTGCAAAGCATGATTATCACTATACAATACAAATTCTTTAGGAATTAAATAATGTCTCCATTTTTTTAAAGCTTGAATCACTACATAAAATTCCTTGTCATACATGGAATACTTTTTCTTGGCATCATTCAGTTTCTCACTGAAATAAGCAACTGGCTTATTGTCCTTGCTCAAGACTGCTCCAATAGCTAATCCAGTTGCGTCACATCTCACCTGAAATGTTTTTCCAAAATCTGGTAAGACCAGAATTGGTTGCTCTGTGATCTTCTCGTTCAACACTTTGAAACATTTTTCAGCTTCCTCTGTCCAACTAAAGGACTTGTATTTCTTCTTCACAGTATCCAACATGGGTGCACATATGCCACTGAAATTTCTGATAAATTTCCTATAAAAACTCGCTAACCCATGAAAACTTCGTACTTCAAACAGACTGCTTGGTGATGGCCATTCTCTAATTGCTCTCACCTTATCTGGGTCCATCTTCAATTCATTCGAAGAGATTACGAATCCCAAATATATGAGCTCCTTCTTCAAAAAGAACATTTCTTCAAATTTATCAGCAATTGCTCTCGCTGTAACCTTTCCATCACTGCGGTTAAATGTCTTAAGTGTTCTCCTTTCGTTTCGCTGAAGATTAGTATGTCATCTAGATATACTATGACAAATTTGCCAATGAAGTCTTTCAACACTTCATTCATCAGTCTCATGAATGTGCTTGGTGCATTTGTCAACTCAAACGGCATGACCATCCATTCAAATAATCCTTCATTCATCTTGAATGTTTCTTTCCATTCATCTTCTTCTCTCACTCTTATTTGATGGTATCCACTCTTCAAGTCTATCTTGGAAAAATAGCTTGTGCCACTCAGGCAGTCCATTAAATCATTCATCCTTGGTAAAGGAAATCTGTACCTAATGGTTATCTTGTTGATGGCTCAAGAATATGTGCAAATTCTCCATCCTCCATCTTTCTTTGGGCTTAATATAGTCGGTACTGTGCATGGGCTTAGGCTTTCCCTGGCTAACCCTTTATCCAACAACTCCTAGACTTGATTCTTGACTTCCTCATTCTCTCTAGGTGTCAACCTATAAGCTACTTTGTTCAGAAAACTAGCTCCTGGAAAAGGTCAATGTGATGGCTTATGCTCCTGATGGGTGGTAATGAGTGTGGTAACTCATCTACAACTATATCAGCAAAGTTCTCTAACAGTTCTTGGATTTCTATAGGCAAATCTTCTACATAAGTATTTGTAAGGATCACTCTAGGCTTCCTCACAACAGCAAACTGCATCTCTCTCTCTTCCTTGACTTCCTTTAAGAGCTCCTTCCCACTCATGAGAAGTATGCTTGAACTAGCTTCTGCCTTCTCCATGTCTACTATGGGTAACAACATATGTGTCCTACCATTATTTTCTAGGGTATAGGTATTCTTCCTCCCATCATGAAAAACCTTTCAGTCATATTGCCACGGTCTTCCCAATAAAATATGACAGACATCCATAGGGATTACATCACACAATATTTCATCTTTGTAACCTCCTATATTAAACTCAACTTGGCATTGTTGACTTTACCATGACTTGATGTCCTTTCTGCATCCACGATACTTTGTATGGCCTTGGATGTACAGTTGTCTTCAACTCCAGCTTTTTCACCATCTCTGTGGATACTAGATTATCCGTACTCCCACTGTCTATGATCACCTTGCAAACCATGTCTTTCGTCTTGCAAGCAGTTATGAACAGGCTTGTTAGCTGAACTGGTTCTTCTGGTTCCTTCTTTGGTTTGAGAAGAACTTTCCTCATCATGAGGTTTCTTCCTCCTTCTACGGACTCTTCTTCCACATGCTTCTCTGCTTCGGCAATGTGTGCTTCTCCGCTTTCTCTTTTTCTGTCGGGACATTCCCAAGATTTGTGCCCTTCCTTTCCACAGTTATAGCATTTAACTATGCCTCCTCTGGATCTTCCTCTTCCTCTACCTCTGGGAAAAGAACTATGTCCACCATGTTGTCCTTCTTTAGAGCTTCCGCCCTTCTCTTGGTGGCTATGTTGCTTATCAGCTTCCGGCTTTGACTTCTAGAACTTCTCCCTGCTGGTTCCTTTGCCTCGGCTCGAATTTCCGCCTCTGCTTCGTTGACTTTGCCTCCTGGCTAATTTTTCCTCAGCTTTCAAGGTTGCTTGATAAGCATCCTCAACTCTACTGACAAACATCATGATGATCTCTTCTTGGATTTCATATCTCAGCCCATTGATATATCTGGCTGTCTTTTCATCTTCATTCTCCTTCTGTCCATCCTTGATGTTCAGTCTATAGAACTCTTCAGTGTACTCCTTCACTGATAAACCTCTTTGTTTCAGGTTCTACAACCTCCTGTAAAGATTGATATGGTAATCCTTTGGGATAAATTTAGCTTTCAGCTTAGCTACCATCCTATCCCAGCTTTTAATTTTCTTCTTACCATTTCGTCTTCATTCGGCTTGCAGTTCATCCCACCATAATGCTGTGTGACCCTTCAATCTCGTCACTACATGCTTCACCATTTTGTCCGCTTCGATATCTCATAATCGAAGTGCTTATCCATGGCGCGTATCCAATCTAGCAATTCTTCAACTTCTAGATTACCTTCATACATAGGTACTTCTATCCTTGCTCTGGCCCCAATCTTTGAAACAGCTTTTATCAAGCAGTCTTGTGCAACATCCTCTGCCACATTTTCGCCAGCTTTGGCCTCTTCCTCACTCTCAGCTTCACTGACATCGTCGATATCTGGTGCCCTTCTATGTGATGTTTCCATGGCGTCCAACCTCATTCCGAGTCGCATCATTTCTTCTTCCATCTCTGTGTTTTCTCTGCGCCTTCTTGGCGACATGACTTCACCGCGTCACCTCCCAACAGAGTGAAATTCCCACGAAGGATACCAACCTTCCTTTCTTCTTCTTTTGTCTTTTGTTCTGCAAACAAACTTAAAAGCTTTTTCTTTGGCTCTGATACCACCTGATGCAAACCCCCTACCCCATTGGGGTCCACGACCTTCTAGTCACTGGATCGTCCTCTAACTCCGAGCTGGAGCAGCTCTTTCGGGTCCTCACTGGAACCCTATAAATCAAATCCACAGGTCCTCTTGTTTAGAACTTGCGTGTGAATACTCCAGCATCAAGCGTGAGCTCCCCCTTCATGTGATCGTCCTTATGACCACGGCCTTACCCATAAGGCGTGTTTCGCATTTCGCGATTCGGGATTTCTCGAGGGAGAAATCCTTGTCTCTTCAACCACCAAATGTCGAAAAGAGCTTAACGGCGATTAGCCTGTGCTTAAATCTCGGTCCATGCAACAGCTCGTCGTGACCTCGCGCTAAACCAAAAAACGTTTTTCGTAGATCGGGACTCCTACAGTCAAGCATTCCATTCCTTTGCAACTTGAATCCCCGAATCCCGATTGGGGGCTCTAGCTAAGCGCTAGCCCTCTTCCCTTACTCCTCTTCCATACGACCATTATGCCGTGACCATGGCCAACACCCAAGGGGTGTTTCGACTTTCGCAACTCGAGGAGTCACGGTACAAAGCACTTCTCTTACCCTTTGAATCCCCAACCTCCGATGGGCTTAAGGTTCTTAGCTCCTACCTCACGTGACCACGCCCCACGACCACACGTCTACACCAAAAGGGCTATCAGAGTTCACGGTTCGGCAAACCAACAAACACGCTCTCCTACCTCTCGACTCCCGAAGTGTCAAACTCCGAAAGGACCCCACATTCTTTTAATGCCTCCCTTAGTGGATCACCATATGACCCGATCCCGTGACCTAGGGTCAAACCTTGAGCGCGTCAGGGTTTCGCACTTCGAGGTTTCGCAACTTGCGAGACCAAAAGGTCCTGCACCTTCAGTTCCTCGAACGTCGAAACTCCGAAATCTTTTCGCACTGTATCAATGGTCTCTGTTGTCCCTTGACCAACGATCAGGATCCTCTGTCTTGTTCTTCCTGAGGGAAAATCTGGATGATTTCGCGGTTTTCCTTTTCGCGAATCCTCCGCTCTTCTCCTCGTGAGTTCCCCGGTGTTCAATTCCCTGGTCGATCAGATCTTGTCGCCACCTATCCTCTCCACGATGGATGGTCTTGATTCTTTCGGTGATTCTCCCAAACACCAACTACTCACCATGTGTCCCAACTCTCGATCTCTTCCCTACTTGACGGGTGTCTTCCGTGAAATCTGACGGTCATCGGGATTTCACAACACATGAATCCAAAGGAACTTCACCCTTGTTCCACCAGACGCCGAATGTTGAAATCCTCCTTTGGGCACAAGGCGCTAAGGTTCACGTTGCTTCCACAAATATGACGGCTATCGGAAGATCGACACTTCCTCTCGAAGTATTCCACCGTCTATTCAACTCCTCGTCGTTCTTCTAGATCCAATGGCTATCAGCTCTCTGCATTCAGATCTGACGGTCACTGTGGTCTCCCCCCTAAGCTTCTGCGACTTTTCTTCCCAGACTTAGGAAATCTTCTAAGTGTCAAGGACTAAATCTTCAGTCCTTCTTCAGCTAGATCTTTGTGAACGAAAACACACTCCCTCCTGAGCTTCTTCTCCTTAAAGATTCAAACTCCTACGCACACCTTGCGTTCGAGGATTTCGAATAACTCAGATTCGAAGGGATTTTCTTGAAAAGAAAATACCTCACGCCCTCTCGACATTCTTCTTTGTTGTTTCTTCGAAATTAGTCGGCTCTAAGTTATGTGCACTCCTTGCACCTGGAATATCAAGTCTCCTTGTTCTTCTCTGAATCGTTCCAAGATCCAATTAACGCACACCTTGCATTAAGGAATGCAAACCTTGCATACACAGTTCAGTAGAAAAACAACTGAAACTTATCCAGTTTCGTTATAGAATCATACAGTCATTCTCTCCACTCTCAACAAGAAATGAAAATGAAAATAAAAACCTCACCCAGAATACAACACTTTTCTTTAAACAGTAAATGAACACAAATCTATGACAATCTCCTGTCTTTTCTATTCATTACTAAAAAATGAAAATTGCATGGTGTTCCTGCTATTCTATTCTACTTTGTTCTATTCTACTCTATCCATCCTGATCTACTCTTACAATGAAAATGAAAACTTCCTAAGGACCGGCTCCCTGAGCTCTCTCGTCTTGTTCCTGAAATCTATCAATTCAGACTCAAAACTATTACCTACTCAGTCCTATTATGATAATTGTTAATTACTATCAGACAGAGTCAACACTCCATGTCTGCAATTTCTTACAATCCTTAGAGACTTTAGAAACAAGTTACGATTTTAAAATTTGCTCAACAAAATATCTAAACAACCCAAATAAATTCCGAGTTAATGCTCGATTTGAATTTCTGGCTTTGCTGAAATGTCATTCTTCTCTCCTCCACGTGTGCGTTGATCA
Organism: Picea engelmannii; assembly: GCA_009831015.1. Classification (NCBI taxonomy): domain Eukaryota; kingdom Viridiplantae; phylum Streptophyta; class Pinopsida; order Pinales; family Pinaceae; genus Picea; species Picea engelmannii. The sequence continues at coordinate 208,901 of ML795814.1, forward strand.
CTGTGAAGGCGATGCTCCTGCATCAAAAATGTACAAATGTGGATCTCTCATTTCTTTGTTAAAAATCAAGGTATTAGTAAACTCTCTCGATTATTCACATGTGAAAACAAATTAACTTGTGTTTAGGATAAAGAAAAACAAAATTATCATTGAGAGCTGTTAAAATATTTAATGACCAAATTGTAAAGACGTGAATGTTTTGATATCAAAAAGTTACATGTTTAACAAATACAAACCCTCACAAAGAGCTAAAAATCCCAAAAAATAATAACATATTTTATTTTAAATCATAATTCAAATATTAATTATAAGTTATCATATAAAGAAAAACAAAATTGTCATTAAAAATAGATGTTATAATATTTAATGATAACATGTAGAGATGATGAATGTTTTAATATTAAAAAGTCACATGTTTAACAAGCACATGCCCTTGCACAAGGAGCTAAAAAGCCCAAAAACACGTAATATAATGGATTATATTCTAAATCATAGGTGATAAATTTTAGTTATCAAAATAATGATAACTACACATTAATTTGTATTTAATGTAAAAAAACAAAAAAATCATTAAAAATGTGTCAGAATATTTAATGAAAGAATTATAGAAATGGTAATGTTTTGATATTTAAAAATAAAATAAATAACTCAAAAAAAACTTTATCCCGGGAGTTATATTTATAATAGGAAATTATCAATTATGGTAATTTCACATTATAAATATATGTTAGTTTGCAATTAAAACATATTGTTTTGAAGCAATTTTGTATTATGAATATTGGTTATTTTATAGTGAAAGGAGATTAAAGCATGATTTAATATATAAATAAGTATGAAATAAAATAGTAAATGATATAGCTTTCAAGGTGTAGAACAGTTAGTGATGGAGTGTATTGTTAAAGCATTTCATTATGTGAAGTCACCAATTCGAAATCCTCAACTAGCCTTGTGTGCCATGTGAGAGGCTGCGTTGGCATGCCTGGAGGTTATAGTGGAAAGAGTTAGATAACACGACCACGTGTCACACAAGTATGTGCCCTACTAGTTGATTCCGCCAATCAAAAAAAAATAGTAGATAACAATCATATAAAAAGTATCTGATATTATGCATATTAATAGAAAATAGTGGCGTTGGCTAAACATTCTACCTTCTGGTTTTTCTGGCAGGAATTGGCCGAAATCCGACGATGTAAATTTGGACAAAATCTCTATTTTTTGTTGTTTAAATTGTCTTTCCGAGTGCATAATGGATTCAGCGTGCTGAAAAACCCCTGAGGCACTCGGATCATACAAACTTGGCCACTCAAATCTGCAGATCCAACCTTTCATCACCGAATTTTGGGCAAAATCAAACGGAAAAAGTGGCCAAAAAACCCTCAAAAGGTAAAACGTTTAGACTACTGCGAAATTAATACTGCAGTGCTATTGTTTTCAAATTGCACACGCAAGCAAAAGCAAATGCTCATTTTACATTTTTGAAATTATGCCGAAAATCATTTACAACATTGCAAAGCAAAGGCTCATTTTACATTTTTGAAATCATGCTGAAAATTATTTACAACATTGCAATCCTATTGCCTTTAAATTGCGCACATGACCAAAAGTAAATGCTCGTTTTACATTTTTGAAATCATAGCTGAAAATTATTTGATCGCCTAACCATACAATGGTTAAAGGATGTTTGAAATAAGCAACAGTTGGGTGCTTCGAAACTAAAAATCAGATAAAAATGTCTCTGATGTTATGCATATTAATGGAAAATACCGCTATAGTCCTATTGTTTTCAAGATGCACATGCAAGCAAAAGCAAATGGTCATTTTACATGTTCGAAATCATTGCTGAAAATTATTTACAACGTTGCAGCACTATTGTCTTTAAGTTGCACACGCAAGCCAAAGCAGATGATCATTTTACATTTTTTAAATCATCGCTGAAAATTATTTGATCACCTAACCATACAATGGTTCAAGGTTGTTTGAAATAATTATTTGATCACAAATGGATAGAGGTTGTTTAAAATAGGCATCCGTAAAGTGCTTCAAACTAAAAACAAAATTCCCATCTGCTCTGTTACAACTAATGCATTAGCAAGGTATAAGCAAAACATTATCTTTACGGACTTAGCTAGGCTATATTCAATCTGTTTCTTTGACAACATCTTCAAGTGTTAATTTGTGTTAACTTCAATAGTTGGTTCATACACCAACAGAAGCATAGCTGACCCTTACATAATTTTTAACTTCAATAGTTGGTTCATACACCAACAGAAGCATAGCTGACCCTTACATAATTTTTCATTTAACTATTTTTTCCTACTATGATTCATTCTGCTCTTGTTTCTATTGAGTATCAAGTTATGAGTATATGCAGTTCATAGTCATTCTGTGACTATGTATCCACTAATGCATTAACGGGATATAAGCCAAACATTATCTTTACCAACTTAGCTAGGCTATATTCAACCTGTGTCTTTAACATCCATACACCAACGGTACCATTTCTGGCCCTTCTATAATTTATCATTCAACTATTTTTTCATACTATGATTCATTGCGCTCTTATCAGTTCATAGCCACTCACTATAATATGTTATGTAAATAAAATGGTTTGTAAAACTCACATACCTCAAGATGGAAAGCCGCAGCACAAGACTATTGAACTACAATAACTGTTTAACTAATAAAAGTATGTAGAGATAACACTAGAACTAATTAGTGAGAAAAGTAGGGAGCACTTGAACGGGCTTGACAGAGCTACATATACAAATAGAAGTTTTGGACTTAATGTTTGGAATTGGTCTGAGATGCTACTTGTGCACTAAAAATGCTCAGGAGAAAATAAAAATGCTCAGGAGAAAACTATTTAACCCCCTACAGAAACGGCTTGGAGGAAGGCACAATAGATCAGGTTTTAAATCATAGTTAATCATTAGAAAGCCCACTTAAAATGTGAGGTTTTCTGTTTAATATTTCAAGATTTGAAAAATAAGATAAGCCTACTTTCTTATTTCAACGTTTACAAAACTTGAGATTTCACAAACCGCTGCCATCTAGATATGCCAGACCATTTTACTCGAATTTCCAAAATATGCAGTCCAAAAAACATGGAGTTAAGTTCTATATTCGATATGCAGCAATTTCAGGAAACGGTTCTATTCAACATAAACCCAAATAAAACGTGATATGTGGATTATGTTAAGAGATAATAAGGGGTAAATCCTTTCATCTTTCTAAAGATGAGCACCATTTTTATAAGATAAATACCTTTAACCACAAACCAAAAAGATCACTTTCATCTTTCAAAGTAGAGCAGAGTTTCGAAATCTGATTCTACTATTAAATTTTGGAAGTAATCCAAACAGTTGAGCATACAGATAACATGGCTTATAGAGAACATAAGCCTAAAGCAAGATATAAATATAGCCTAGGATTAAAGCACTTGACCCTTCCCAAAAAGTATTGCTTGAAATATTCATGTACTACAAGTATATTATGGCATAGTCTTTGTGTCAACATGGCTATATTCAATAAGCTTTTAGTAGTTTCTAGGAGCCCATAAAACAAGTTTATCCACTAATTACCTAAACAAAGCACACAAGAAACAAAACATTTAAGGGCAGAAGAGATCGACCATTTTGAAGCACATTTGAGAATAATAACTGTCCCGTATAGTGGCATAGAGATGATTATGACCAGTGACAAATGATTCTGGTTTTTACCAGTGAAAACAAATACAAGTGTATAACACTTTTGAATCACTGTAATTACGTACACCCCATGTTGAAAGCTGTTGTTCCTTTCATGCAACTCTATTTAATAAAGCAAATACATTAAAATAACGAAACAAATATCAGTGCTTATGTTAATACTGTGGATGATAATATGGCGGAGGAAGTGGGGGTGGTGGAGCTGATTGATATGGTGGATATTGTTGATATGGTGGTGGGGGTCCATAAGGAGGCCCATAATAGTGATGATATTGACCATCTTGAGACTGTTGTGATCCATAGTAGGCACCATCTGAGGGCCCATGTGGAGCCTGTTGGGAATGTTGACCCTCCTGGCCTTCATTTGGTGTGCCTTGTTTACTGCTGCCAGGCTCTTGTGCTGGAGCAACAGCTCCCATTCTCTGAGGATCCATGGATGGATAGTAGGTCCTTTCTGACGGTGGGGGCGGAGGAGGAATATTGAAGTAATTTAGAGAAGGCTGATCCTGACTATTCTGCGGCTGCTGTTGGCTCTGATGCTGTGAAACAACAGCTCTTGGAAGCATGCCACTAATAATTTTTGCAGCTTCATCTCCTTGATGCTCAACTTCCGGTTTAGGAGCCTGTGGCTTTCCCCACAACAGCTTTAATCTCAAGCCTTTTATAACTAGCTTGTTGGACAAATTCTCTGCTGCTTTCTCGGCCCCTTCTCTGGTTGTATATGTAACAAATGCACATGCCCTTTGAAAGACAAGTCTGATAGACTCAATTTCACCATATGCATAGAAATTGTCCTTAAGATCAGCTTCAGTAACCCTTGAATCAAGCCCGCCCACATACAGAGTCTTTATACTCTCATCTTCAGGAGGAACAAGAGATGGCATCTCACCAGCTTTATTCAACAGCCTTGCTGCAACTGGATCATTTACTCTGCTCGGAAAGAGAAATCGTAAAAAAAAATTAGATTCAAGCAGGAAGTTATCTATATTGACAACAATTTAAGGATGTAAATGAAATTTCTTCTTGACAAAATACTCGTACTCCAACCTTGCAGAAAAAAGTATAATTTAGCAATTGACACCCAGAACGAAATGATGTAATGAGCAATGCATGAGAATGCATATATTTGTTCAAGCTTCTTTTAAAGTTTGTTAAATCCCTTTAAAAAACTTGCCAACAGAACATGATGTCCCTTTCATGACGCTACCCTTTCAGAGCTTGTACTTATCAAAAACTTGTATTGGGTAAGCCCTCCATTGACTGACAATGTTTGTCTGGAACCAAAAAAACACCACTTAAATCTGCCTTTCAGGAGCTTTGCAATCAAGAAGACCGGAGAATCACAGCAACAAAAGCATATGAGGTTTATTTGAAGAAAATGGGTCAATAATAAAAGGGCATAAAAGGCATCGATATGATGCCACTGGAAAACTCCATTTTGAGTCTATTCTTGACAATATGGTCTACACAAATACTCCTGATTGAAGACTCAAGCAACAAGGAAAACAATAGGATTTGATGAATTAACAAACACATAGGGTGGTCAAGAATTGACCATGGGGAAGGCTTGACTAAAACCTTCCATGATTGTATGTTAGATACCTAGCGGCAGTTTATCAACTTGTCTACTCACATCCCAATAACAAATTTTGATGTTAAGAGCAACCACCATTTGCCAATAAAGCTTTGGCTCACTCACTTTCTAATTCACATGCTGTAAATAGAAGCCAAAAGACCAAAACAAGTGATATGGAACCGATGGTGCCAAAACAAGCTCCCACATTAGATTTTAAGTTTCAAGTTTCACCTAGTTTACATGTATTGGCGGTGAAGACACCATTAGTCTTCTCGTCTATGAACACTTTTTAACAAATCTGTTATTTCTATGTTTGTTGGATATTTTGTGGAACTTCCTCCCCCAGAGTTGATTGTTTTTTAGCATAAGGTACAAGGCATAAGAGAAACCGTATCATTCCTACACTTGGACATGTTCTTGAAGTCTATGTGTTCTAGTCAATTGGGTAGCAGATTTCTCGAAAGAAGAAAATGTGTTGATCCAACTGCTAGGCTTAGAATTTACTTAATGCTTTCTGAGAATTCCTTGAGCACATGTAGCAGATTGGTTTGCCATGAAACTTGCAGACCTTGTTATCCTAAGGCCCAATCAGAGGATTAGTGTGCAACTAAATGTCAATAGTCTCTAGGTTACAATAAGAAAACTATTGAAAAGAAAAAGAACCTAAGACTTATTTTCTTAATGCTTAGTTGGCTGCAAGCTATAGGGGACATCTTGTCATCCTCTGCAAAACCAGGAAATGTATAGGTATGCCCAGTTAGAGGAGGATGTTTTGGGGAAGCCCCAGTTGTCACTTGGAAATCAAGGATATTCGGGTATATTTCCTTTACATTCCCCCATTCTGGTTTCCTAGAACATACAGGGGATGCATTGTAGTGACTAAATAGGTCTACTTTCCAATTCTTCATAATGACCAACAAGTATTTTCTTTTCATCTATAGGCAAACAAAATATTATAGATTAGAAAGTATGCCAACACATCTGATTTATGTTCCTAGATGAAAACTAGATAACCAAGTCACAATACCCATAAATCTCATACTTGGATTAATTATAATGAACATCCATCCATGTCCAAAAGGCAAGGTTAGTAAAAAAAAATGTCAAGATTAAGATGTGCTAGAGTTGCATCTCAGTTTCATGAAATCCGCAATACTTAAACCTCCTTGAAAATGATGAGGCAAAAGTCGAAATTTAAAGACTAGATTTTCTACTTTCTTCAAATGCAACCTACTGTAGTTCACCAGATCACTAAACTATTTTATTCAGCACAACCCATCTCATAGTTCCCTAATTCCCCTCTACTGCCAAAGAGCTTCTCATTTGTGAAGTAACACACAGGAATGTTATCACCCTTTAGCACTAGCATTGTCAAAATCTTCCTATTGAAATTTTATTTTATCTAAAATGTCTTTTAGTCCAAAGGCAACTAACTTATGACATGCCAAATTACTTGGATCCAGGAATATGGTTGGAAGGAAATCAATAGTCTGATTGATACAAGCATCTCCGATTGGTGATGGTTGCCTGAACTTCTAAGGTTGCCTTTCTCTTGAGAGTAACACCCTCCTTGCACTAATAAAAGTCCTCATAATATATTGGACTTGAAGCATGTGCCAAAAATTACAGCTTGGTGTTGTTAAAAATTCCCTTTGTTAACAAAAAAGTTAACAGTCAATCTACAAACAACATGGACAATATCTTCTTTTGTGATGCTGCCAATGTTCTCAATTACAAGATCCCTTATGTCATACAATTGCCTTAAAGAAGGCCATTGACACCAATTTTAAAATAAACTCGGATACTAACTAAATGAATTTATGCAGAACTACTCAACAGCAATGCATTGCACCAATATATCCTCCATTGAATTACACAGCATCCAAATTGGCCCTACTTTACTAATAACCACCGCTGGCAATGCAAACTTTACCAGTGCAAGACACCTCCTCATGATGCACTTTAGTCTTTAGACATATTACACTTGAGCTACATCTAACAAATTACTTGGAATTATAGATTAACATAAGAATAGTGATCGTTGATAAATTTAAATTTTACTCTCAATCATGAGAATTTTTATTCATTCAGCATGGATGTAGATTTCCAATAAGACAACATGCAAGCAGATCGCAAACTACAGGGAATCCAATATATGGGACTACACCTGCTCTGCTCCATCAACCTTTTGACTTTGCAGATATGTTCATCGTTTAGTCACACTAGTGGAAGATTCAAAGCCAGCAACTAGATAACCAATCTTGTGAACAATATCACATTTCATTCTTGCATATTACCCTTGTTAAAGTTTATTGCATTCGTTGCATTGAACCAAGAGGTTATTCTTTCCAAAATCTCAAAATCTTGTAACATGCCTCCAAATATTTTTATAGTATTTACAACACCTCAGTGAACTTACAAGAAATGAGTTCTCCATTGAAGCATAAATTAAAAAACAATGATATTTTGCCACAAAAAGATCTTGCCTATTCTCCAAAAACCCTGCCCACAACTCAACCAGCAAGCTCATAGAAATTCACTACACAAACTCAGCCAATGAACTCACTCAAAAAAAAGAACTTTCAAAAGCATTGTGGAAAAATAGAGATTGAAATGAAAAAAAAATCTTTAGAAGAAGAGAACCTGCTTAATTGGATAAACAAAGGGGAGCTTGTTGATTTCCCTTTGTATTTTTTTTGGTTTTTCCTTTTAATTTTAAACAAAGCATTGTGTTTCAAGTTTATGGCGGAAATGCCAGATACTCCTGGATGTTCTTTAGTCATGGTAGGAGAACAAAAATAGAATGCCTTGCATGCCTTTGAGATAAAAACTACAAAGGTTCTAAGGCACAAGAAGTGCACCCATCCAGCATAACAGGTTTGAGAAGCTTTGGAAAGGGCCTGAAGAAAATCTGCTTATCTGGATGAACAAAGGGGAGCTTGTTGATTTCTCTTTGTATTTTTTAAAGTTCTTCCTTTTAATTTTGTGTTTCAAGTTCATGGCGGAAATGCCAGATACTCCCTGGATGCTCTTTAGTCATGGTAGCAGAACAAAAATAGAATGCCGTGCATGCCTTTAAGATATAAACTATAAAGGTTCTAAAGAACAAGAAGTGCACCCGTCCAGTATAACAGGCTTGAGAGGCTTTAGAAAGGGCCTTACCAAGCCCAAATCTCTCAGTTGCTTCGGCCTTCACACAGTGTCTCTACTGGATTTTACTTGAGTCCCATTGACCTACTTATGTGACCATTAGGGACATTAGATAAAATTACCTTATATTATCTTATAAATAATTGGTAATTTTTCATGTGACATATCAACTTGGCCGAAAATTACTAAACTTATGGCAGAGAGAGTATGCCAAGGAACACTCCTGGCGGTGCTGCATGACAAAGCCATTTAGAGATAGGCCTCGAATCGCACTGAAGTAACAGCCAAATGTGGATTCAGTTGGGCATCAATCATGCTAGGGAATTCAGACCATGGTCTCGCTTCTTGTCAAGCATACCACATTCTCATAATTACGGTCTTTTTTTCACGAGTCAAGAAATAGAATTTTATTTAGCAAATAAATCCTTCTTGTAGCTACTTTAAAATTTAAACCTGATTGCCATTTACATTAAAATCTACTAAGAATCTGGAACCATGTAAAAGGTTCAACAAGAAGAATTATACAAAATTTCAGAAGAGAGACCTTTTTTATTGATATGAAAGTTTATAATGTCCATATAATGTAAATTATCAATAATATGTCCTTTCAAAGTACACAGATGATACTACATACTCGAAAACGCCATGGATTCAAGATAGTTGTGGCAAGCTTGTTCATTGTCTGCTGTAAAATTGGGTTAAAAGAAGGCAAAATGAGTGTTCATTTTTCTGTGTATCTTATAGACATACTAGTTTCAACCAAGTCTGACTTGCTAAGTCAATCTGAGTTGTGTTTAACTTGCAAGACTGAGTCATAATCACAAATCATACTAGCGAGTATGACTCGGGGCTGAACCAGAAATGGAAGAGCTGACTCAATTCAGTTTTCTCACAGAGCAGAGTCAGACTTGACAGTTGACTTGGACTCAGAGGAGTCTGGTAACCTGGTTCGGCATCCAAACATGCAGAACCTTATATGTGGACAGTTAAGTGAGACATAGAACCAGTGTAGATCCATCTTAAACCTAGATCTATCAAGCACTGAGAGGGATCAAGTTTCTTAAGGTGTAAATTTTTTAAACATTTCATTCCATGTCATGTATTAATTCCTTCATATTAAATGATAAAAAAAAAAATTACACCTTAAGAAATTTGATTCTCTCGGTGCTTAATAGATCCGAGTTTAAGATGGGTCTATGCTGGTTTATTAATTTAACTGTTGTCATGTACATATGTAGTTAATTAAATTTTTTTAATTGAGTCCACTTTATTTTTATTATTGTTGTTTTTTTAATTGAGCCGACTTTAATTTTTTTAAATGTAATGTTATCTAACCTAATGTAATGCTAACGTGACAACATCTCCCCCATACTGAGCTGTAGTGCACCTCGCTACTCTCGGTGCAATAACATGACAACATCTCCCCCATACTGGGCTGTAGAGCACCTCACTACTCTCGGTGCAAAAATGATTATGGATTGCACCTCAAAAGATATCAGAAGATAACTTCAACTCACAAAAGGATCAACTGAATCAAGAATATATAGATAATAATACTTACCCATAAAATCGATCTTTTATATTCTGCTGAGAAAGCTCCCCTGTTATGGGCATCTCATGTCGGTATGGACATTCAGCACCACGCGTACACTCACCACGAACATAGAAACTACATACATGAGCACGGTTTCTTCTGTAATATGGTGTTGTCCTTTGAAGCTTCAATATTGTGTCATTTGGACGGACCTTTCCATATGATGATTCATAATCTATCCCTGCTCTAGCCTGCAAAAGCAACATTCAATGAGTATTTGCTTCAAAAAGAGTGAGCTAATGTACAGAAGGAGCTAACATTTAACCAAACATTCTCAACAAAACAGAATCGTGGCATGAATTTCACAGAATTCTAAGGGGTTTTTTCAACTATAAGATAATTAATTCATCCATAATTCATTAACCAGTATACTAATTACTAATCAACCCATTTAGCTATTCTTGCTCTGTCCTGCAAAATCGACAGACAATAAGCATTTACTTCAAAACTAGATTGCCAGTAAACACATTTAACCAAACATTTTCAACTGATAAAGTTAAAACAGCTAAGCCATTAAGAAAGTAGTCTCCGCATAATGAACACATAAACAACCCAGAATAACAACAATATAGTGGGTATCCTTGATACCCAAATAATTAATGAATGGGATACAGAGTAATTCAAATGATGTTTACAAATGAGGCAACGCCTCAAATATATATGCATAGGGTTTGCTTTAGCAACCCCCCAACCCTAAATATGGGACCACTAAGGCTGCCCACTAACTATCAATGTCGTCTGTAACTATGCACTAAGAGTGTATCATCGTTGACTTTAATGGCCACTAGGACCAGAAATCCATATTAAAATAAATACAGAAGGTGGTGCAATAATTACACCTGCATCAACTTCAGCAGCATAGTTGCATGAGTTTCACAGAGTTTCAAATTTTTTGAGTAGACGATAAGTAATCCACACATAAAGCTTCAACCAGCATACTAATAGTAATTAATAACATTATCAAAGCCAGTCACCTTACCAGTATTAGCTTACAATCAAAATGCCTACCAATTTGGAGACATCCAACTTTCTAAAAGCCATTTCACATATATGTTTAAGAGTTATGATCAGAAAAAGAAGATGCCCAGCAAGTAATACAACCTGAGTGGGCCTAATGGTTAAGAACATGTAATTCCTCCTTGGAGGTTACAGGTTCAAAACTAAAGGGGGGTAGGGTATGTAGACCTCCATAGACTTTAGAAGTCAAATCGCTACACGGAGGGGGTCCCTTGTCCCACAAACAAGGCGCTCGCATACACCAATTTGGTGTCTGACTTGGCTGTGACCTTAAAAATAGATTATTATTATTATATATTATTAATATATCTTAAGTTCTTAACCAGTATTAGCTAATAGCTAACAATCAAAAGGCTTTCCATTTTAGAGACATTGTCCTATGAAATATATGTTTAATAGCGACAATCAGAAAAAGAAGATACCCAGAAAGTAATGTGTGTGTAGTCGGCAATAAACAAATAATAGGCATTTTGTATCAAACATTCATACCACTGAGCATGTTTCATCATTCTAAACTTGTATTGTGCACTTCTGTGTTTATCTGTCACATTATGCATAGAAATATGAGACAATTTTCATCAAGCAACCTTGAAAAATTATATATGATATGTGGCTGTAGATTACACTTGTGAGAATCACAATATTCAGATTTCAGATTTGTTTATGACCCAGTGTTGGTAATCTTGCTGTATTGCATAAAATCTTAAGTTATATAAAACATATATGGCCTGTAACACTCATGTGGATAATCCCCATGTTACCGGATCCACAGGGGCTTGACTCTGGATCTGCAGATCCGCATTTTGGATCCAGATACAGATACAGGTAGGATCCGCCACATAAACAGATCCTTCAAGCCCAGAAACAGATCCCATGCTGCTGAAACAGATCCTGTGCCAGCTAGCACTCACATGCCAGATCCCATGCTGCCGAAACAGATCCTGTGCCAGCTAGCACTCACATGCCAGATCCCAAGCAAATAACATTAGGGTTTTAGGCATTTTTTTTAAATTAAGGATGTTTGCCCCCTGTTTGAAACGCTAAGCAGCAGATATTATATTTAGACTTTTAGTTAGATTACTTATTATTAATCTGTAGGCTGTATGCTATATAGGTAAGTCATTAATTACCTGTAGCCTGTAGGATCCGCCACATAAACGGATCCTTCAAGCCCAGAAACGGATCCCATGCTGCCGAAACAGATTCTGTGCCAGCTAGCCCTCACATGCCAGATCCTAAGCAAATAACATTAGAGTTTTAGGCATTTTTTTTAATTAAGGTTGTTTGCCACCTGTTTGAAACCCTAAGCAGCAGATATTCTATTTAGACTCTTAATTAGATTACTTATTATTAGTCTGTAGGCTGTATAGCTGTATAGGTAAGTTATTAATTATCTGTAGGTTGTATAGCATATGATAAAGCTCTGGGAAAGTTCTGAGCTAAGTTAACGGGATTCCGATACAGATACGGATCCGCAAGTTGTTTGGAAAGCCAGGATCCGGATACAGTGGGGAAATCGCAAGTACAAAGTTCTACAAACAATATAAGTATATTTTTTATAATTTTTAAAAATAAAATTTATATAAAAATTATAAATTTTATAATATGTAACTTATATATATTTGTAATATGTAATATTTATATAAACTAATTAATATATTAAATTAATAAACTTAGATAAATATTAGGGGAGGCAGGCGTGCTGGGGGGGGGTTAATCTGCAAATCCGGAGGTCAACCTGTAATCAAATATTCTAGGGAGGGTCTGGGATCCATATCCAATAATGAAGCAGAGGCCCTAGCTCTCTACGCAGGAGTTCGTTTAGCTCACTCAGAGGGTATTCAAAATCTAATTGTTTGTGGAGACTCCTTGTTGATTATAAGAGATTTGGTCAAAGGATCAAACAGGAACTGAATGACGAAGCTGATTCCTTAGCAAAAAATGGCTCTAGGTTGGCGATAGGAACTTTAGTTATCAATGGCATAAGTGGGTTTGCCCCCATTCCCTAAGTTATTTATGGATTTCTTAAAAAGCCTGGACAGAAGGCGGAGTCTCTTCCTCATCAATCCGCCCCCCACACACTTGATCATTCAATGGATTAATTTTACACCAGCCTTCTGCATGTGTGAAGTGATGTTCAAAAGGATGGGGTTTGCTATGGGAATTCATTCTGCAAATTGTCAAGGATTTGAGCCCAAGTTTGGGGATTTTCAGGTTGTTGGCTTCTTTCGTCAATGCACACAAGATTTATTGGACCACGGGTACCACAACCTCTCTGCAAATTTTAATTTCAGTTCTAAAAACATATTTCCAGATTTCAATCGGGATGGAATAGGGCCTCAGTTTATCGGCTTTCATGACATTTCTCTTTGTGATATTGGAGGGAAAAATGAGGCACTAGCCGCCAATGAATAGATTCGCCCCCCTGTCAATTCCATTCTCTGTTATTGTAAATTTTCAGGGCTGGTTGTTTCTTGTATCTGTCCTTTGAACTTGATAACCTCCTGTCTCCTCCCTTGGGACTGGGTGTCTAATCCCAATCACACAGTTATTACTCTCGAATTTGAGTTCCTCTCCCAGTTTTGTCTCGAGCTTTGGCACCTAGCTGGGTATCTGTATTCTTGTCTTCAAGTTTGGGGAAACTTCTTTTCTGATTCTCCCTTATGTTCAGACTGCAGCCCTCATAGAATCTCAAGACAAGTTTTGAAAAGCATTATCAAGTTTAAGGCCTCAGTCAACTATTCATGGATAGACGGCAACTTGCCAATTGACTTCACTAAGTATAAGATCTCTTTCCAAAATCTTGCTGGAATTATCAAATTTGTTGAAGCAAAAGGGCAAAATTACAGTAAAGGCAAGTTTCTTCAGCAACACACAATCAGATTTGGCGTTCTGAACCTTGGCAATTTTAGAACCAGGGGAAACATTAGTAAGTCTATTATGGATCCTTCAGGGAAGGATATCAAGAGGATATTACGCCGTCATGAAGACATTTTAGAAGGGGTTAGAGATCAATTCAGGGAGCATGCTGTTCACTTCACCCACTTGAACCATTCAATACAGAATCTGTTCCACCATATTGAGATAGTAGAGCAAGATAGTTTGAGGATTGCAGATCCCCAACATACAGTTGCCATCCTTTCTCAGAGAGTTGACTTACTGGAAAAGGAACTCATTCATTACAGAGCAAGGGGGAAGGAGCAGCAGAGAATTAAGGAGCTGGAGATAACATTTGCTAGTTTACTGGGTCGCATGGAACTAATGGAACAGGAAGGCATTCAGTTTCGAGCAGCAGTCATTCCAATGCATTCAACCTCCGAATCCATCAATCAAACGACAGGAAATAAGCAAGAAGGAAATTCTGGAAAAGTACATGCAGGTGGCGATGTGGAATTGATGAAGACAGAAGACAACATGCCAATTCTAGCAGAAATTAAAGAGGAGCCTACATAAATCTGTTTTGTAAATGTATTTCAAATGTATTTTGTTATTAGCGCAGTATATAAAAGTTTTTTGCAGCAGGGTACCTTCCAGGAATAGGTAACTCTCAAGACCCTCTTACCTCAGGGCAGCAGACCTGGTCTCATTCAGAAACGAGCCATTTTTTGTAATATTTGAAAGACTCTGCTTGCTGTTTTGCCTCGGCACAGCTATTTTAATATAATATTATTCAGTTCCTTCCAAAAAAAATAGATTAATATTAATCTATTAATTAATAGATTAACATTAATCTATTAATTAATAGATTAACATTAATCTATTAATTAATAGATTAATATAAATCTATTAGTTAATAGATTTATATTAATCTATTAATTAATAGATTAATTTTAATCATGTTGAGATTAATAATTAATATGTGATATATTTAATATCTAATCTATAAATTAATGTATTTGTAATATGAAATAATCATTAGATTAATAAACTTAAATTTATATTTCTCCGAGGTGTAGGATAGTCGGTGATGGAGTGTGCTGTTAAGGCACTCCGTGATGTTAAAGTCACCGGTTCGAAACCTATGGGGACAAAAAATCCAGCCATGTTAAGGGTTGGTGTGGCTCAGGCCGGGTGCAATCCCCAGGTGATTTTGATGGCTTAGATGCCCCTGAGTCGCGGTTTCTCAGCCACAGGTTAGTCCCACAAGTCACGGACAAACTAACAAACAAAAAAAATAAACTTAAATTTATAGATTAATAATTAATATTAATCCCAACATTATTTTCTATTGCACCTAAAATCTCTATCTTATAAAAGCAAATTGTCACGTGTTTTTCTTCAGAGTTTCTATGGAACCACATGGCAACAAATCTTATTCCTCTGCAGCATCGCTCCTATGATCTCAGGAACACTGGCCAAAAATTGAAATGGCCTTTCGCTCATAGTTAAATTGGGCATGTAGGTTATATTCATATCAGTTCTTCATGCGTAAGTGCAGCAGAACCATGGAAGGGATTCAATCACTACTAATTTAATGACGATAGATGCATCCGCCATGGTTCCAGCATTGCAGAAAACCTGTGTCAAATATATCGCGGATTTGGGCACTCCAACTAGAACAAATCCTATTTCGGCTATTACCTTTTCAATTACTATGTTCTGGGTTCCCATATGCAGGAATACCATCTAAAGCAGCGTTTGTAGCAAATTCTATTTGTTCTCTGCCACATGGAACTGACGAGGTTGGTCTGGAACTGACGGTCAGTCTGGGCCATTTGATAACAAGAACGAAAATACCCCTGCGTGTGTCATGAACCAGCAGGTTGGAGAAAATACCCTCGCACGCACCATGAGCCAACGGGTTGGAGAAAACACCCGCGCATGCGCCATGAGCCGGCAGGTTGGAGAAAATACTCATGCGCGTGCCATGAGCCGACGGGTTGGAGCATTATAACCGAGTAACAGTGCCACAGAGCTGACCCTAGGCAGATCCCGGCGGATCCGAACCCATATCCGATCCAGGGATCAGCGGATCCAGCCCCACGGTAACATAGGTTCTGAGACATTAAAATTTCAATTTTCAGTTTCTGATGATGCTAGAGGGAAAGCTCTGAGACATTATATAGATAATAGTATATAGCATAGACACAGTTTTCAGTTTTATTTGTGTACACAAGATGCCTGTATCATTAATAAATTAATTAGATCAATCCCATCCAACTCTAGGTCAAGGCTCCTCTTAGAACAGTATGATACATAGACTATAGCATGTTGTCAAACAGTGTACAGCATTCATTTACCATCATACCTAGCTGGAAATCTTTAGACTTTAAGGCAGATTTCAAGGAAGATGACTGGTTGATCATGATGTAGAGTCGAAATATTCAGATGATGAGGATGTAGACCCATTTCAAGATATGTAGTTAGACCCACTCTACATTATCATATCAATAGAGTGATCATTGATGAGACACCCAGTTTTGTATTTACAATTATCCTTTTTGTATGAGGCATGATGCATCATGATTTGAGTCTTCAGATTTATAAATTATCTAATGATTTCAGTTTTATTGTTGTGATTCATGAATGGTTTCGATCCTTAACTTTGAATATGTTTTTAAAAATTTCAAAAATATTATTATATTTTTTGTACATGGCATTTCCCCACTGTATCCAGATCCTCGCTTTTCAAAAATCTGGTGGATCCAGATCCTCAGACCTTACAATTTTATCAACTTGCTTCTACCATTCATATTTACCTGTGCAAAATCATAGATTGAAATCCAACATGATTTTTATGTAATAAAATTTCTGGTAATTCCCCTTCATGGTTTACTTTCAATGGATGAATGAATCAGATATACTTGTCAATTGCTCATACAACTGATTCTTAACCTACATCAAAAGATATTTTACAGAATGTTATGATTTAAATATCAGCAAGCTGATATTCCAGAAAATTTCCCAGAATTTGACTTATGCTACTTGCACATCTGCAGTGTAAATGAATTTTATACCATGCACAAAAATAGTGTAATAGTGTAGAATATGGTATTTATTTGATAGTGGGCAATAGATCAAGAATATGATGGAGGAGGAAGAACTTGTGGATTTCTTGGAGGGGGAAGAACTTATGAAGCCAGTATTCAGGTCAAGGGACAAGCTACTTGCTCATTGGAATGAGACTTACGGTCACGAGATACAGAGGCTAACAAGGAACAAGATATTCTTTCCTACCTCCCCTCCACAGACCCTAGCCACATTCTAGTTTCAGATGGCAAGGGGGCTTCTAGCGAAGTTTTTTATCCCACTCAAACTATAAAAGAAAGCAAAATTCTCCTGGAAGAACTGTCGAGACTCGAGAAAGGATGTCAGAACAAGCATTAAGGTCACTGCAGGTGCCAGAGTACAGGATTGTCTTTCCATTGGTTCTGGAACTTCTGATATTATATCCAGGGGTTTTTTATTCAATGAAGATCAGAAGAGTAAAGTCAAGGGAGCTAAAGCACAGCCTGGTGCAAGCCACACTTCATGCAAAAGGAGTCAGAATGAACAACCTCATTCATTTGCTTGGGAGAATGTTCCAGTCTGCCAGATTGAAGGTTTCAGATCTCGAAGGTGTGCAGAAGCTATAGACCCCTTCTTCTGTGCTAAGAAGAAGAGGTTATAGGAGGAAGTAGCAGTTTGACAGAGGTTTAGAGTTTGGAAATCTTAGTCTGGAAGAATTAGTTGGAGGTTGCCAAGAGCGAAGGGAAGAGCAGGAGAGGATAGAGCAGATTGCACTGAGGGCAGGAAGAAGAAAGAAGTATGTGCGAGTTAGTAAAGCAAAGGTGATATTGGTTCTGGCAGAAGATGTTACAATGGGGGAGGTATTGTCATCAATGGCAATGTGCACAGGCTCATTCTGGATCCTCCCTTAAAGAAGCAACTAATTGTTTCACTCCACAACATACTCAGAAGTGAACTGAATCTTCATGGCCATTTCAACTTGTCTGGGATTATACACATTAAAGTGATATCCTTCCACTTCAATAAATCCAATTTGACAGTCACTTAAAATCTATATATATCCTTTCTATGATTGAAAGAGTGGCTATTTATAAAAAATTTGTTTTGGGCCACCCACGGCAACTATAGATATACAGGCTTGGTTGAATAGTTTGCTGCCTTTTCTGTGTGAACTTTTCTGACTTGTTTCTCAACCTCTACGAGATGCTGAGTGCTCAAACAAAAAATGGCAGCTCTACATCAATGGCTATTTCTGAATCTCATGGTGGCTGTTTCTTACAGCATTTTGATGAACTGTAATAGCAATGGATGTGGCAACCCTAATCAGCAATGTATTAGATGCCAGTGTTTGCAAATGGAACCTTACAGGCAGTTTTTTAAGAGCAACTGACCACCACCTATCATTTCCAGCAGTTGAGTATTTTGGTAAGCTTGGAATATATTTGTTTATTCCAGACGGTGGATTGTCTCTTCAAATTGCAGCCCGAACGATGGAAAATTCAGCCCAAGTTGGGCTCTGACACCAATGAAATGAACCAAACTGGTTCAAAAACTGGATATCCAAAATAAATAGGATAACATGAAGGAATCCATATGGATAAAAATAATGTATTGAATATAGAATATGAGCAATGATTGCAACACCATATGAAGTTGTGTATAAGCATACATTGGATGGTCACATACTTGAATAGACATGTGACCTTTGGTTATTTAATATTGTTTATTATGCTTCTGATTATTGTTATTATTATTACTACGACTACTATTACTAATAATAATAATAATAAAAATAATAATCTAATTTTAAGGTCACGGCCAAGCCAAACAACAAATTGGTGTATGAGACCCCCTTGTTTGTGGAACAAGGGACCCCCTCCACACAGCGATTTGACTGCTAAAGTCTAGGGAGGTGTACATACCCTACCCCCCTCTGGATTTCAACTTGTGACCTCCTAGGAGGAAACACATGTGGCCCACTCAAACTGTACTATTATAGTTGTATTTATGTATGTTACAGTAACTTTATTGGTCAATATCTTGCAGTTATTGGCCAATTTGGACCCATACATCTCTTGTAGCATGAGAATATGGAGATCTTTTATAGTGAGCTCAATAATTTCTATATCCTTCCTTTTTTTCTTCAGGTGACAGTCTGAGGAAAATTGCAACAAGTCCTTTAATGGAAACTTTACAGCCGCAATGAGATCTCAGAGGATATTATCCCTTTTGTCTTTTCTTTTTTGGCATCACAACTGGACAAAATACTGGATGCTCTCCGGTCACTACAGGGCAAAAACATGTTGGTAGAGCATTCTTGGAACCATATAAAAGTAATAGTTGATTGACAGTAGGTTGATGAATCACCTTTGAGAGAAATTGTTGAAATTAGTGCAGCTGCAAGAGCCATTCTCCCGGAGGATGGAAAAGACCCTAGCTGTAGACTAGGGCCCCCAGCACACTCCTGGGGTTTCTTGTTATGAGACCAAGCAGTGAGATCCATGGCAAAAGACCCTTGTGAGGGCCCCCTGCAGATGACTGGGGTTCTTGGTCTAGAACCAAGCAGAAAGACCCTTGTGAGGGCCCCCAGTAGATGACTGGGGTTCTTGATCTTGGACCAAGCAATAAGTCCCTAGATGTGTCTAGCACCCCTAGCTGTGTTCCAGGGAATCCTTGTTCAGTGCCTAGATTGATCCTTGAATATGTTCCTTGGTGGTTGATATAAGTCCCTAGAAGTGTCTAGGGCCCCTGGATGTGCTCGAGGGAACTTTTGCTTAAAGCATGGGTTGATCTTTGGTCTTGTACCTTGGTGGATAAGACCCCAGATGTGTTCTGGGGCAACCTAGTCTTTGACCAGGTAAATCTTGGTGTAATACCAAGATGTGTTGATGTGTGGTCATCTTCCTCTCTCCTGAGATGGTCCATGGAACCTAGGAGAGACTATGAAGATGGACATGACCATATTGTGTGATGTACCCCCTTATGCAGTGATGATAAAGTTTATTGGTCACCTTGAGATTCATATGGACATGTTTTTCCACTAAGAAACCCCCCTTGTCTTTCCTAACCCCGTGATTGATCTTCACCCTTGGTTTTTGAATTTGGGTATGCTTGGGGTTTTTAATTTTGTGTTTTGGGGTTTTGTAATGTTAAATTAGAAATATTGATTAATATTTAATTTGACATATTAATTTAATATTTATATTAAATAATATGTCAATATATTAATTATTATTTTATTAACCTAAACCCTAATCCTAAAACTATAAATTAGAACCTTACCCTCACTATTCCTACA
The DNA here is from genome assembly GCA_009831015.1 of Picea engelmannii. Classification (NCBI taxonomy): domain Eukaryota; kingdom Viridiplantae; phylum Streptophyta; class Pinopsida; order Pinales; family Pinaceae; genus Picea; species Picea engelmannii. Next base: position 229,192 of record ML795814.1, read on the forward strand.
CTCACACACTCTTTTCTCATCAAAGTGGCGGATACCTCTGTGACATTCTTCCTCAGTTTTGCAGCCTCCTTGACTGTTCCAGATTCGGTTTTGATTTCTAGTGGTGGAAGGTTGTACCTTGGTGTTATCTTGCTGGTCGGTTCCTTGCTGAGTTCTTTCACTGCTGCCAGGTCACTCCTGCTGTACAAATCTGCTGTCTTCAAGCAGCCGACCTCCTCTTACTGTACAGTTCTGCTGTCATCTAGCAGCCGGCCACCCTTCACTGTGTAGATCTGCTCTGTTTCAAGCAGCCAGTCCCCTTTTCTGAGTGTGATCTGCCTCTCCCAGCCCCCATCAATGTTGTAGGGCTGCCATCCCTCTTATATACTCAGATCTGTGTTAGAAGGAGCCGCTGCCATCAGTCTGAGCTTCCTCCAGAGCTGCTGTACCTCTTCTAGCTGCCAGGAAAGGGGTTTTTATAGCTTGCTGTCCCTTCTCTGAGAAAGGGACTTGTGGACTGTGTGAACTTCACTCATCCCTGTGTGTTGTTGGATCTAAGGGTTTACTGTTTAAGTAAACTGCTTGGGGTTGTTGTTATTATTCCCTGGGGTTTTCTCTTTTGGCAAAACAGTCTTATGTTCTCTTTGACAGAGATCAAACCCTAAGTGGTTGATCCATGAGCCTAAACTAGACCTGAGCATATTACAGAGGTTTACATTCACTTGTGTGCCAAGCTCTTCTCTCATTGTTCAAGAGGTAAATCTCAGAGGTACATCTATCATTCAAGAGGTAAGCTAAAAGCTATTTCTTATGCTCAGAAATATTTATTGTTTCAGATCTGTGTTGTTTCTTATTTGGTTATACTCTGAAATATTTATTTAGTTCAGATCTGTTGTATGTTTATGCTGATCTAGTAAACTGAAATTGAAAAAGGCATTATTGTTTTGAATTATTTCTATTTCTAACAGAAATAAATGACCACCTCTGTAGTAATACACTTAGATTGTCAATTGGATGTAGCTCAAGTGGCTGAGAGGAAAAGTTGTTTCCTCCTCCACCGGGGTTCAAATCCTACTTTGTGACATGTTTTCTCTTCATGAGCCGATTGTTGTTGAAATATTGACCTGGCCCTGAGACCTAAAGAATCCAACTTACCCTAGATATCATCCTCAAAATGAGGGGAAGTGCCCGGTGGGTTTCCTCCGAAATGCATTACACAGGAAAAAAAAGTAATACATTTAAATCTGTACACCAGAAATCTAAAACAATTCAAGACAAATGAGGTGATGCCACCTGTAATCGTACTTATATACCAGACAAATGTACAAATGCTTCCTAAAGCCCGAGGGGTTAGCAAAACTGGTTGTCATCAATGTTGCTGGGCATTTAGCTAGTTCAGTGCCAGCAGGTGGCCAGTTTGAATCCCCCTTGGGTGAAGCACACTAGTCTACACTGACAGGTTTACCAGCCTAGATCCATTTTAACCCTGGATCTATCAAGCGCCGAGAGGGATCAAATCTCTCGAGGTGCAAACCTTTCCAAAAATTTTGCACTCTAAAAGAGGTTTGCTCCTCAAGAGATTTGATCCCTCTAGGCACTTGATAGATCTGGGGTTAAGATGGATCTAGGCTGGTTTAATATTAATTACTGTGTTATGAGATGTATTATTTTAAAATTTAATTGTATATACTCTTCCATTATGACGTACTCTGACTTTTTGATCAATACCTTTTTTTAGTTTATATTAGTGCAATGTCTTACAAATCCATGGCTTTGCCACATCTTCACATTCATCAAGCGCTGCTTCTGCTTCTCTCACACACTTCTTGGCACACTCTTTGTGAAGGTAGTTTAAATTGTGATAAATCGATTGGCTCTCAGATGTCAGTCTCAGTTCTGAAAACGTCAGATTTTCACCTAAACAGAATCCCATCATCATGGCTTGGCCTCATCGGACTGCTTGTAATGAGAGGCTCTTGGAATTCAAGGCCGACACAATGGCCAAGATCGAAGATGAGATCAATTTGGTTTTTCCAACTGTGCAGGTCGTTGTAGGGATTCTCGGATTGTTTTCATCGACCGAGAATGTTGACATTGGTGTTGATTTGAAGAATTTAACTGATGACAACAAATGATGCGAGACAAAGTATCCGAATATCGAGCCAACTTGTATTTTTTTTAAGTTTTTAATGTAACGTAACGTGACAACATCTCCCCCATACTGGGCTGTAAAGCATGCCTCTCAGTGCAACTAGGGATGCCATCCATGAACGAGAAGAAGCTTCCCTTGGGTTTCCCCGTGAGATTTACCTTGGAAAAAAAGAAGTACAAATGCCTAAAATGACTCCTAAATTCTTCTATTTCTGTGGGATTTTCAGGTTGGCTAGATTCAAAAGATAGTGTATTCAGCAAGAGATTAAAAAATGGGTGTATATTTAAGACTTGTTACAAAACCATAATTGAGAGCCAAAAGAACTACAGGCAGAAGGTGCAAAACAGAGAATCCTTGTATAAAACACAATAAAGCAGAGTTATACATATATTAATATTATCATAAAATAATTGAATCAAAATGCAGTTAGAAACAGGCATTACACATGGAATCTACCATTGCTTTTCATACATAAAATAGAGTTCAAAGATTGACAAGAGTAGAAAAATGCACCTTGCGATCCTGTTCCTCGGCAAAATACTCTCTATTAACATCACTCCTTGGAATAGTCTCATTGGAGTTAATGGCCAAGGCTGTATCTCGAACTTGGACTGGCAATCCATATTCGAGATCAAGCAGGCACACCTGACAAACATTTTTGAGTTTACAGCATGTTTGGCAAACCTCTGTTTTCTTGTACCTTGCATCACGGCCAGGTCTCCACCTGAAAACTGTAAACGGTCTGGTGCAAATTTTACACTCTTTGTCAAAATTTGCCTTTGTCTGCAACCAAAAAAAAATCATTTAAAATTAATTCCACCACATGTGTCAGTGTTTTTATAAACCATATAGAAATATATATATTTCATATAGTACACAAATGCCAAAATTCGAAATTAGCAATTTCATGCATCACAGCTTTTAGAGAGTGGTGTCTTTTCTTTTTCCTTGCTTGGCTTTATTCTATATCTCTCTAATTACCGAAATGATACAAGTATTTAAAAGTTGAGTTAGCGTGTCAATGCACAAGACAGATATATAAGAACTCGACCAAGTCTCTGAATATATCTCTTTTATGTTTTAACTTTTAAGTAACTAGAGAAATAAGAGAAGATACTACTCTCTAAAAGTCTATCCCACTATTTTATTCATCCCACTTAATTAAGTCGTTAGGTCAATAGTTTGGCAAAGCCTATACTATTATCCAACCTCAAACAAATTTGATACAGTGAAAGTGCAATAAATTCTTCATTTTTTAATCAAATGAAAAATCAAAAACTACATGTTACAGCATATTGTTTATCAAATTTTGAAGTAAAATCAGATGACCAGATCTGATCTGTTAAACAATAAAAGTAAGAATAGGCCCAGCTACTTATGTCCCTGTGGGCTAAGTGGTTAAGCCATGTTTCCATCTTAGCTGATACCTAGGTTTGATTCCTAGGTGCAGTGGTGTATATGATTTCAAATTTGCCTACGGGCATGCATCCCAGACCAGTGCATTCTTCATTTTTAAATCAAATGAAAAATCAAAACTCCATGCTACAGCATATTGTTTATCAAATTTTGAAGTGAAATCAAATGTCCAGATCTGGTCCATTAAACAAAAAAGAAGAATAGACACAGCACCTTATTTCCTGGGAGCTAACTTGTTAAACCATGTTGCCATCTTAGCTGATAGCCCAGGTTTGATTCCTAGGAACAGTGTTGTATATAGTTTCAAATTTACCTACAGACAGTATATCATATGGTTGTGCCTACAGACAGTAGTACATCATAGAGTTGTAAAAAACAGTGCCTTGCAAAAATTTTAAAAATTTAGAGAATCCTTCTTGACAACTGTCTTATGTTTTGATTTCAACAATAAAGAGGGCTAGCAGCCTAGAAGAGTAACTAACATGGTCAATGAGCTCGATACAACTAAGCAATTGTGTACCACATGCTGGAATACAATCGTACCCTGAAAGTCAATCCAGAAAGTGCAGGTAAAGGTGGTACAAGCTACAACAGTGAAGACAAAATCATTGTCATATGGAGAATGGGTTAGAGGTAAAGATGAATCACGGTGTGTTCTGTTGTACACTAGGTGCCTGGCAAGGGAATTTGGACCTCTGAATTCAAGATGGCTCCTTGCTGATGACTCCTTGCTGATGACTATGCTGACTTTAGGCAAATAGTTAAAACAATCTCCTCAGAATAAGCTCTTGGCAAAAACTGGTATGATATTTGAAAACAAGTTGAAGTTAGATCATCTTGTCAAGCATAAGTATGGCAGCCCTATCCAAATGATAGTTGAAAAAATCATCAAGTCTTCCTACTATTCCTGTGTCAAACTCTGCTCAACCCTGCTGCTGAGTCGAATTAAATTGGTCTCAACTCTGACTCTCTGCAGGCAAGTCAAAGTCTTCAACATCAAGTCAGATCCACAAGTACTAGCAGATCAGACCCTGACCCACAAGTAACTCATGGGTTATTAGCTGCCCACCGAGTCTAACTTGCAAGCGCATGGAAAACTCATGGGTATCAAATATAAATGTGAAAAAGGAGATAAAAACCGTCTTTTGGGGCAATTTCTGATGCCCAGTTAATGCTGAGTCTGAGTCAAACTATTACACTCCAGCCTTGCCAAGCTGAGTTTTCAAAATTGGTCCAAATAGGTACTCTAAGTAGGCCTGGATTCTCCGAGGGAAATATGGATACCATCTCCGGAATAGAAGGTCATTGTTCTTAAAGAACCATAAATTTCCCACCACAACTTTCTTGAAATCCTCCTTGTCCGCAAACTTATTATTAAAGAGCCCTTTACCTTTAAGTTCATCAGTCACAGTCCCTTTCCAGGCCAATGCCACCCATTTTTCAAAAAACCACAAAGGAAGAACCAGCCCGTTAGAATCCCAAATTAGGGTTCAGGCATAGATATTAGAACTCTAAGTAACTATAACCTTCAAAGTTTCAAACCTCCCATAACATGTCAGTCACCTGACACTGTGACAACATAAACCCCTGCAATAGGACACGTGGACAAGTGAATATATAAGCAAAAAAGAACTAAAAATAAAAAATAAAAAAATACAGACATAAAGATGTAAATTTTTTGAACATTTAGAAAAAAGACCTACATCAAACATACAGTAATACACCATAGATCATACATATAGAACCATACATACAGATCATATAAATCATAAATAATTTAAACACTGGAGACAAACGCTGCTGCTTGAGAAATGACAAAATCAGAAATATAATGGCAAAATTTAGATTAACCAAACACTTGAAATCTCTAATTTCTCCTTATCTGCAGACATTCTTTAGGTTTGTGAGAATAATAAACGGGAGAAAGAGGCCTGAATCCACATCGCTCCTTTTTGAGCATTGTGTTCACCACATAGGTACATGCATCGCACGGGTGGGACACTTGTCCCACGTATGTCCAACACGCAGAAACATAACACATAATTTCTCCATTATGATGCCAAGATAGTTTTTCCTACTCTAATAAGTCCAAACAACAAATAATTAATCACTGATGAAGTGGGTTCCCAATTTGCTCCTCAAACGAGCCCAGAATCAGCAAATTTTGTTCGATCCGATTGCTTAAGATTTAACCTTCCAGCTAAGAATCAGGCAACCTGTCTGCTAAAGGGCACTCATAAACCCTGCCTAAGATTGAAAAAAAATGAGAACACCCATGGAAAATAACTCCGGTGCGTTGTTCTGATATTACTCTAATGTTCTTTTAGCATTTATTGAATTTATTCACCGTGACCATGGGAAGGGCCCGACTTATGGATAGACTGGTATGAATACACGCCGAAAAACACACAAGCAGGCACACCCAAAGAGAGAAACCTAATTTTAAAAGGGTGTGGAGAGCATTAAGACGAGGAATTTTTAATCAAATTTCGATTAAAATATAATTATATTCAACTCTCGATTCTGTTGAGAATGGTATTGTAGACAAGGTTGGTATCAGGATTTTAAAAATTAAACAAAACGAAACGAAACATAATGAGTTCCAGACTTACCATTCGCACGTAAGGGTTATCACCGAGGCAGGACTCGCATATAATGGGGAAATCGGAGCGCTCCCAGCCATCGGCCTCTGTGTCTCTAAGCAGTCTGTGAGCCATCCTCCTTACCTCTCGCCTCTATTCCTCTGCTACCCAGACCCTCCTGTCTTCCCTATCACTATTTATCTACACGGGCCGAGGTTGATTCCGCACAAGTTATCAAATCTGCAACCCGCGGAGCCCATCGAAGGTTATTGAACAAGTTAAAATTTCCGGTCAAACGAAAAACAATTGCTAGATTTAACTCCAAATCAATGAAGTATGAAGAAATTCTCGAATATTCGGTCATATATATGCTTTAGAAAATTGTCCTTCGAATAAAATTAGAAAAATCAAAGAAAAGCCCTAAATCGATCTTTATCTGAAGATGCCATTGTATTTGTTGAGGAAGGACACCCATTTCTAGTTTTTGGCATACAAGTTTCTACAGGGAAGGACATGAATACATACGTTATAGAAATAAAATTCTGTCGATCGAAGCTAATCACAGTTCAGTAAAGGGAAAGGAGAGGATTGTCGGTAAAACTGATCCGGCTGCCCTTGCCCTCGTCCAGGAAGCTGCCGTTCCTCGGAGTCTTAGTTTTATTGAGTGAAGTCTAAAATGATTTTAGGAAATGATGAGTCGCATCTTGGGAGCACATCAACCTGTTTTATTAGTCCCTGCCTCGCACGGAATATAGCGATCACGGAATCTAGCCATCGTTTCCTGGTCAAATTAATTTCACTTTATATATAAAATTATCAGTTTTTAAAATGTTTTATGATATTTATCCATTAAATTTATATTTTGAAAATAAAAAAATAAAAATGGAATATTTGATATTTGCTGATTTTATTTGATTTTATTTTATGATATATTAAAAATATTGAAGTGATAATATATCTATGTTTGAATGTTAATTGGATTTGGCTCGGGTGGTTGGGAGGATTGATTGTTATCCTCTTCACTTGGGTTCAATTTTCGCAAGTGACATGTACTCATAATGAGTATCGTTGCACTGGCTTCGAGCCCTCTTGTTCTCTCGCCTTGTGTCGTAACATCCATTGATCCAGCTATAAAGAAAGCGTCTACCGGTGAAGCCTTACCGGGCATTCCCTTAGAGATTGGTTGTGCTTTTGGCTTCGAGCCCTTTTGTTCTCTCGCCTTGTGTCGTAGCATCCATTGATCCAGCTATCAAGAAAGCGTCTATTGGTGAAGCCTTATCGGGCATTCCCTTAGAGATTGGTTGTGCTTTTAGCTTTTTCGGTGAAGCAAGGGGAAGGTTCTCATTTGTTCTGTCAGTGGTTTTGATAACCTAGCACTCCAGACAAATGCAAACACTTTGGCAACTTCTTCATCGTCGAGATCAATTGCTTAATCTAGATTGGGAACTGCTCTTGAGTATGGATTTGGCCTGATGATTCTAAGGTTTACCTTGTATCATCGAAATGAGGGGAAGCACTGAGGGGTTTTCCCTGGGTTTTGTAACGTGGAAAAAAAATATCCATGTTTAGATTTTGTTATTATTGTAGGATACCAGATAATGTTAGTGGACTTAGGAGAGCACTGAAAACCCTAACCCTAACACATTATTCATGGCTTGTACTGCATTTTTCCATGGATCCAACGTCTAGAGGTGGGTCCCAAACCCCTCTAAATGCAAAGGCACTGAATTTTTAGGCCATGATCTCTTCATATCAAAAGCATCATAAAGTTGTTCTGCCTAAATTTTCCAAATGAGCTGAAAAGAATGCTCGAGGTTAAACTTCCTCCTCCTTCTAGACATATGGTTATCACCCTCACTAAAAGGAGTCTCATTGGACAATTTACTAGCATATGGCCTTCTCCCCAAGCTATGGCAATCTGACTTTAGAAAAATGCAAGGTTCTAATAAAAGGACAACTCCAACACTTCTTCTATGGAAAAGGCTTCTACACCTTCTTATTCAAGGCTAAGGAGGACAGAGATCTTATCTTCCAAAGTGGTCTTTACTTCTTTGGTCCAAAACAAGACATTCCTTCCATTGTTCGAGTATGGGTGCATCTCCCTCATCTTCCCCTTCACTATTGGAGTGATGATGCCTTTCAAAGTATTGGGAACTCTCTTGGGCATTGGGAACAATCTATGTGGAGGTTGATTTAGAGAAGGGGATTCCGAAGGCCATCCTCTTATCACTGGATAACTGGCAGCGTGAGCAACCCCTAGACTATGAATAACTTCCTTTCAAGTGCAAAATTTTTCATGAATATGGGAATTATGCAAAAAAATGCAAGAAGGAAGCACCAAAACCTCAAGCAACATCAAAGAAAGAGAAACAATGGCAATCGATTAAGAGAAAATTGAATTCAAATTCAAATCCTCAAGTGAAAAGTCAAACTTTGACATCTTGGGTTTCTATTCCTTGTGAGTCCCAACCCTCTTGAGAAATATCCTCTCCTAAAGGAAACCCCTCATCTCCTTGAATGGTTGACTTGAAGAAGCAAAGTAAGGGTTTGGAGAGAAATCAACCATCCCTTTCAAATAGATTTGAAGTTTTTTTCCCAAGAAGTGTCGTCTCCTCAGAATAACTCCTTGTGAATCCACATTTGATTTCAATGGAAATTGTCACGCCATTAGAGGCGTTGCCTTTAGTCCAAACAGAAGTGTTCCCTCCCCTTGAAGGACAGGAAATCGCTTTAGGAAATGAAGAAGAAATTGATCATGCAATATCTTCAAAAATAGTCCCTTCCAATCTCAAGCTCAAGGGTATAGATCATATGAAGGGCGAGGTAGAAGAAATTGAAGAAGTGGGATAAACTGAAAATAAGGTTCCGAGAAAATCAGGGAGGAAGCTAGTGAAAATCAAAAGGGAGGAAGTAGTCAACAGAGACATAATGTTGGGCATCCAAACAATGATTGACAAATCCCTTGGATCAATAGATAAAAAAACCTAGAAGCCAGGTGAACAACAGGGCTCAAAGAGGAGCAGCCCTAAACCCTTACCTAAATAATGGCAATCGTCCCCTAGAACTACAGAGGACTAGGCGGTAGAAGCAAAGAAGCATCAATGAGAGAAAGTATCATATTAGAGAAGCATGTAATCCTTCTCTAGGAGAAAAAAATGGAGGATTCAGAAGCAATAAGAGTTGGAAAGCAACATTTCCAAGCAAGTGATGGAGCAACAATTAGCTCAAGAGGAACATCTGGAGGTTTGTGCACTTGATGGAATAGACATGAATGACTACTAGATCATTCTCTTCAGTCCACAAATTGGTTATTAACATGTCTCATCCATCAACGATCTGGTAAGAAATTTAATGTCTTTAATGTATACATGCCTATGGTTTATAAAGAAAAATAAACATGACGGAGATCTCTCCTAGATTTAACAGACTAAGATTTTGCTAGAAACAACATTATGGTCGGAGATTCCAATGTTGTTTTGCATAATAGCGAAAAAAGAGGGGGTTCTATTATCAGGTATGTTAAGCCCTAATATTGGCTCATTACCCCTTAATTGGGGCATATTATATTAGTAATGTTATTTTATTTATGTCGTCTTTAGGCCATTAGTTGCAATTATACCTCCTAGTCTCTTATATATACCAAGGAGACATTTTCATTTTGAATCATCTTGTACTTGAACATTTAAGTGGGGTAAAAGGAGGTTTCCCCCTCGAAGAGGCTTATTATCTGAAATTATCTCTTTTTCAAGGCGTTGAGTACTTTTCCTGGGGTTTTTCTATGCTATATTGATGTTTGGTTCTTAACATATGGTATCAAAGCTCAAGGTCTTGGGGTTTCGCTGCTACATCTGAAACACCGTGGCATTTTCGCTATAACTTTTTTTCTACAACGTTTCAGAAGGAACTGCTTGGAGGATATTTAGTAGACGGATCAAGGTACGTTGGGTTCAAAATTCAGATCCTGAGGCCTTATACTTTCGGAGATACAACCTGTACAATATAGGGTTCTGGAATCATCCTGAAATGAGTCATTGCGGAATTTTCGCTATAAACAAGTTTCTGTAATGTTTCAAACCCTGAACTTCGGAGGCCATTTACAGAAATTAGTAAGGTATATGTGGTAAAAAGTTCAGCTTCTGGGTCATCTTAAATTTGTAGATACACCTTGTGTAAGATAGGGTATCTGACTAGTCCTATTGACTAGTCTCAAGAAGGTGTTCCAGGTAAAAC
>ML795814.1:239650-263941 GCA_009831015.1 Picea engelmannii
GTTATGAGATGTATTATTTTAAAATTTAATTGTATATACTCTTCCATTATGACGTACTCTGACTTTTTGATCAATACCTTTTTTTAGTTTATATTAGTGCAATGTCTTACAAATCCATGGCTTTGCCACATCTTCACATTCATCAAGCGCTGCTTCTGCTTCTCTCACACACTTCTTGGCACACTCTTTGTGAAGGTAGTTTAAATTGTGATAAATCGATTGGCTCTCAGATGTCAGTCTCAGTTCTGAAAACGTCAGATTTTCACCTAAACAGAATCCCATCATCATGGCTTGGCCTCATCGGACTGCTTGTAATGAGAGGCTCTTGGAATTCAAGGCCGACACAATGGCCAAGATCGAAGATGAGATCAATTTGGTTTTTCCAACTGTGCAGGTCGTTGTAGGGATTCTCGGATTGTTTTCATCGACCGAGAATGTTGACATTGGTGTTGATTTGAAGAATTTAACTGATGACAACAAATGATGCGAGACAAAGTATCCGAATATCGAGCCAACTTGTATTTTTTTTAAGTTTTTAATGTAACGTAACGTGACAACATCTCCCCCATACTGGGCTGTAAAGCATGCCTCTCAGTGCAACTAGGGATGCCATCCATGAACGAGAAGAAGCTTCCCTTGGGTTTCCCCGTGAGATTTACCTTGGAAAAAAAGAAGTACAAATGCCTAAAATGACTCCTAAATTCTTCTATTTCTGTGGGATTTTCAGGTTGGCTAGATTCAAAAGATAGTGTATTCAGCAAGAGATTAAAAAATGGGTGTATATTTAAGACTTGTTACAAAACCATAATTGAGAGCCAAAAGAACTACAGGCAGAAGGTGCAAAACAGAGAATCCTTGTATAAAACACAATAAAGCAGAGTTATACATATATTAATATTATCATAAAATAATTGAATCAAAATGCAGTTAGAAACAGGCATTACACATGGAATCTACCATTGCTTTTCATACATAAAATAGAGTTCAAAGATTGACAAGAGTAGAAAAATGCACCTTGCGATCCTGTTCCTCGGCAAAATACTCTCTATTAACATCACTCCTTGGAATAGTCTCATTGGAGTTAATGGCCAAGGCTGTATCTCGAACTTGGACTGGCAATCCATATTCGAGATCAAGCAGGCACACCTGACAAACATTTTTGAGTTTACAGCATGTTTGGCAAACCTCTGTTTTCTTGTACCTTGCATCACGGCCAGGTCTCCACCTGAAAACTGTAAACGGTCTGGTGCAAATTTTACACTCTTTGTCAAAATTTGCCTTTGTCTGCAACCAAAAAAAAATCATTTAAAATTAATTCCACCACATGTGTCAGTGTTTTTATAAACCATATAGAAATATATATATTTCATATAGTACACAAATGCCAAAATTCGAAATTAGCAATTTCATGCATCACAGCTTTTAGAGAGTGGTGTCTTTTCTTTTTCCTTGCTTGGCTTTATTCTATATCTCTCTAATTACCGAAATGATACAAGTATTTAAAAGTTGAGTTAGCGTGTCAATGCACAAGACAGATATATAAGAACTCGACCAAGTCTCTGAATATATCTCTTTTATGTTTTAACTTTTAAGTAACTAGAGAAATAAGAGAAGATACTACTCTCTAAAAGTCTATCCCACTATTTTATTCATCCCACTTAATTAAGTCGTTAGGTCAATAGTTTGGCAAAGCCTATACTATTATCCAACCTCAAACAAATTTGATACAGTGAAAGTGCAATAAATTCTTCATTTTTTAATCAAATGAAAAATCAAAAACTACATGTTACAGCATATTGTTTATCAAATTTTGAAGTAAAATCAGATGACCAGATCTGATCTGTTAAACAATAAAAGTAAGAATAGGCCCAGCTACTTATGTCCCTGTGGGCTAAGTGGTTAAGCCATGTTTCCATCTTAGCTGATACCTAGGTTTGATTCCTAGGTGCAGTGGTGTATATGATTTCAAATTTGCCTACGGGCATGCATCCCAGACCAGTGCATTCTTCATTTTTAAATCAAATGAAAAATCAAAACTCCATGCTACAGCATATTGTTTATCAAATTTTGAAGTGAAATCAAATGTCCAGATCTGGTCCATTAAACAAAAAAGAAGAATAGACACAGCACCTTATTTCCTGGGAGCTAACTTGTTAAACCATGTTGCCATCTTAGCTGATAGCCCAGGTTTGATTCCTAGGAACAGTGTTGTATATAGTTTCAAATTTACCTACAGACAGTATATCATATGGTTGTGCCTACAGACAGTAGTACATCATAGAGTTGTAAAAAACAGTGCCTTGCAAAAATTTTAAAAATTTAGAGAATCCTTCTTGACAACTGTCTTATGTTTTGATTTCAACAATAAAGAGGGCTAGCAGCCTAGAAGAGTAACTAACATGGTCAATGAGCTCGATACAACTAAGCAATTGTGTACCACATGCTGGAATACAATCGTACCCTGAAAGTCAATCCAGAAAGTGCAGGTAAAGGTGGTACAAGCTACAACAGTGAAGACAAAATCATTGTCATATGGAGAATGGGTTAGAGGTAAAGATGAATCACGGTGTGTTCTGTTGTACACTAGGTGCCTGGCAAGGGAATTTGGACCTCTGAATTCAAGATGGCTCCTTGCTGATGACTCCTTGCTGATGACTATGCTGACTTTAGGCAAATAGTTAAAACAATCTCCTCAGAATAAGCTCTTGGCAAAAACTGGTATGATATTTGAAAACAAGTTGAAGTTAGATCATCTTGTCAAGCATAAGTATGGCAGCCCTATCCAAATGATAGTTGAAAAAATCATCAAGTCTTCCTACTATTCCTGTGTCAAACTCTGCTCAACCCTGCTGCTGAGTCGAATTAAATTGGTCTCAACTCTGACTCTCTGCAGGCAAGTCAAAGTCTTCAACATCAAGTCAGATCCACAAGTACTAGCAGATCAGACCCTGACCCACAAGTAACTCATGGGTTATTAGCTGCCCACCGAGTCTAACTTGCAAGCGCATGGAAAACTCATGGGTATCAAATATAAATGTGAAAAAGGAGATAAAAACCGTCTTTTGGGGCAATTTCTGATGCCCAGTTAATGCTGAGTCTGAGTCAAACTATTACACTCCAGCCTTGCCAAGCTGAGTTTTCAAAATTGGTCCAAATAGGTACTCTAAGTAGGCCTGGATTCTCCGAGGGAAATATGGATACCATCTCCGGAATAGAAGGTCATTGTTCTTAAAGAACCATAAATTTCCCACCACAACTTTCTTGAAATCCTCCTTGTCCGCAAACTTATTATTAAAGAGCCCTTTACCTTTAAGTTCATCAGTCACAGTCCCTTTCCAGGCCAATGCCACCCATTTTTCAAAAAACCACAAAGGAAGAACCAGCCCGTTAGAATCCCAAATTAGGGTTCAGGCATAGATATTAGAACTCTAAGTAACTATAACCTTCAAAGTTTCAAACCTCCCATAACATGTCAGTCACCTGACACTGTGACAACATAAACCCCTGCAATAGGACACGTGGACAAGTGAATATATAAGCAAAAAAGAACTAAAAATAAAAAATAAAAAAATACAGACATAAAGATGTAAATTTTTTGAACATTTAGAAAAAAGACCTACATCAAACATACAGTAATACACCATAGATCATACATATAGAACCATACATACAGATCATATAAATCATAAATAATTTAAACACTGGAGACAAACGCTGCTGCTTGAGAAATGACAAAATCAGAAATATAATGGCAAAATTTAGATTAACCAAACACTTGAAATCTCTAATTTCTCCTTATCTGCAGACATTCTTTAGGTTTGTGAGAATAATAAACGGGAGAAAGAGGCCTGAATCCACATCGCTCCTTTTTGAGCATTGTGTTCACCACATAGGTACATGCATCGCACGGGTGGGACACTTGTCCCACGTATGTCCAACACGCAGAAACATAACACATAATTTCTCCATTATGATGCCAAGATAGTTTTTCCTACTCTAATAAGTCCAAACAACAAATAATTAATCACTGATGAAGTGGGTTCCCAATTTGCTCCTCAAACGAGCCCAGAATCAGCAAATTTTGTTCGATCCGATTGCTTAAGATTTAACCTTCCAGCTAAGAATCAGGCAACCTGTCTGCTAAAGGGCACTCATAAACCCTGCCTAAGATTGAAAAAAAATGAGAACACCCATGGAAAATAACTCCGGTGCGTTGTTCTGATATTACTCTAATGTTCTTTTAGCATTTATTGAATTTATTCACCGTGACCATGGGAAGGGCCCGACTTATGGATAGACTGGTATGAATACACGCCGAAAAACACACAAGCAGGCACACCCAAAGAGAGAAACCTAATTTTAAAAGGGTGTGGAGAGCATTAAGACGAGGAATTTTTAATCAAATTTCGATTAAAATATAATTATATTCAACTCTCGATTCTGTTGAGAATGGTATTGTAGACAAGGTTGGTATCAGGATTTTAAAAATTAAACAAAACGAAACGAAACATAATGAGTTCCAGACTTACCATTCGCACGTAAGGGTTATCACCGAGGCAGGACTCGCATATAATGGGGAAATCGGAGCGCTCCCAGCCATCGGCCTCTGTGTCTCTAAGCAGTCTGTGAGCCATCCTCCTTACCTCTCGCCTCTATTCCTCTGCTACCCAGACCCTCCTGTCTTCCCTATCACTATTTATCTACACGGGCCGAGGTTGATTCCGCACAAGTTATCAAATCTGCAACCCGCGGAGCCCATCGAAGGTTATTGAACAAGTTAAAATTTCCGGTCAAACGAAAAACAATTGCTAGATTTAACTCCAAATCAATGAAGTATGAAGAAATTCTCGAATATTCGGTCATATATATGCTTTAGAAAATTGTCCTTCGAATAAAATTAGAAAAATCAAAGAAAAGCCCTAAATCGATCTTTATCTGAAGATGCCATTGTATTTGTTGAGGAAGGACACCCATTTCTAGTTTTTGGCATACAAGTTTCTACAGGGAAGGACATGAATACATACGTTATAGAAATAAAATTCTGTCGATCGAAGCTAATCACAGTTCAGTAAAGGGAAAGGAGAGGATTGTCGGTAAAACTGATCCGGGTGCCCTTGCCCTCGTCCAGGAAGCTGCCGTTCCTCGGAGTCTTAGTTTTATTTAGTGAAGTCTAAAATGATTTTAGGAAATGATGAGTCGCATCTTGGGAGCACATCAACCTGTTTTATTAGTCCCTGCCCCGCACGGAATATAGCGATCACGGAATCTAGTCATCGTTTCCTGGTCAAATTAATTTCACTTTATATATAAAATTATCAGTTTTTAAAATGTTTTATGATATTTATCCATTAAATTTATATTTTGAAAATAAAAAAAATTAAAAATGGAATATTTGATATTTGCTGATTTTATTTTATGATCTATTAAAAATATTGAAGTGATAATATATCTATGTTTGAATGTTAATTGGATTTGGCTTGGGTGGTTGGGAGGATTGATTGTTTTCCTCTTCACTTAGGTTCAATTTTCGCAAGTGACATGTACTCATAATGAGTATCGTTGCACTGGCTTCAAGCCCTCTTGTTCTCTCGCCTTGTGTCGTAACATCCATTGATCCAGCTATAAAGAAAGCGTTTACCGGTGAAGCCTTACCGAGCATTCCCTTAGAGATTGGTTGTGCTTTTGGCTTCGAGCCCTCTTGTTCTCTCGCCTTGTGTCGTAGCATCCATTAATCCAGCTATAAAGAAAGCGTTTATTGGTGAAGCCTTACCAGGCATTCCCTTAGAGATTGGTTGTGCTTTTAGCTTTTCCGGTGAAGCGAGGGGAAGGTTCTCATTTGTTCTATCAGTGGTTTTGATAACCTATCACTCCAGACAAATGCAAACACTTTGGCAACTTCTTCATCGTCGAAATCAATTGCTTAATCTAGATCAGGAACTGCTCTTGAGTATGGATTTGCCCTGATGATTCTAAGGTTTACCTTGTATCATCAAATTAGGGGAAGCACTGAGGGGTTTTCCCCGGGCTTTGTAACGTAGAAAAAAATTATCCATGTTTAGATTTTGTTATTGTTGGAGGATACCAAATAATGTTAGTGGACTTAGGAGAGCACTAAAAACCCTAACCCTAACACATTATTCATGGCTTGTACTACATTTTTCCATGGATCCAACGTCTAGAAGTGGGTCCCAAACCCCTCTAAATGCAAAGGCACTGAATTTTTAGGCCATGATCTCTTCATATCAAAAGCATCATAAAGTTGTTCTGCCCAAATTTTCCAAATGAGCTGAAAAGAATGCTCGAGGTTAAACTTCCTCCTCCTTCTAGACATATGGTTATCGCCCTCACTAAAAGGAGTCTCATTGGACAATTTACTAGCATATGGCCTTCTCCCCAAGCTATGGCAATCTGACTTTAGAAAAATGCAAGGTTCTAATAAAAGGACAACTCCGACACTTCTTCTATGGAAAAGGCTTCTACACCTTCTTATTCGAGGCTAAGGAGGACAGAGATCTTATCTTCCAAAGTGGTCTTTACTTCTTTGGTCCAAAACAATACATTCCTTCCATTGTTCAAGTATGGGTGCATCTCCCTCATCTTCCCCTTCACTATTGGAGTGATGATACCTTTCAAAGTATTGGGAACTCTCTTGGGCATTGGGAACAATCTATGTGGAGGTTGATTTAGAGAAGGGGCTTCCGAAGGCCATCCTCTTATCATTGGATAACTGGCAGTGTGAGCAACCCCTAGACTATGAATAACTTCCTTTCAAGTGCAAATTTTTTCATGAATATGGGAATTATGCAAAAAAATGCAAGAAGGAAGCACCAAACCCTCAAGCAACATCAAAGAAAGAGAAACAATGGCAATCGATGAAGAGAAAATTGAATTCAAATTCAAATCCTCAGGTGAAAAGTCAAACTTTGACATCTTGAGTTTCTATTCCTTGTGAGTCCCAACGCTCTCGAGAAATATCCTCTCCTAAAGGAAACCCCTCACCTCCTTGAATGGTTGACTTGAAGAAGCAAAGTAAGGGTTTAGAGAGAAACCAACCATCCCTTTCAAATAGATTTGAAGTTTTTTTCCCAAGAAGTGTCGCCTCCTCAGAATAACTCCTTGTGAATTCACATTTGATTTCAATGGAAATTGTCACGCCATTAGAGGCGTTGCCTTTAGTCAAATAGAAGTGTTCCCTCCCCTTGAAGAACAGGAAATTGCTTTAGGAAATGAAGAAGAAATTGATCATGCAATATCTTCAAAAATAGTCCCTTCCAAACTCAAGCTCAAGGGTATAGATCATATGAAGGGCGAGGTAGAAGAAATTGAAGAAGTGGGATAAACTGAAAATAAGGTTCCGAGAAAATCAAGGAGGAAGCCAGTGAAAATCAAAAGGGAGGAAGTAGTCAACAGAGACATAATGTTGGGCATCCAAACAATGATTGACAAATCCCTTGGATCAATAGATAAAAAAACCTAGAAGCCAAGTGAATAACAGGGCTCAAAGAGGAGCGGCCCTAAACCCTTACCTAAATAATGGCAATCGTCCCCTAGAACTGTAGAGGACTAGGCGGTAGAAGCAAAGAAGCATCAATGAGAGAAATTATCATATTAGAGAATCCTATAATCCTTCTCTAGGAGAAAAAAATGGAGGATTCAGAAGCAATAAGAGTTGGAAAGCAACATTTCCAAGCAAGTGATGGAGCAACAATTAGCTCAAGAGGAACATCTGGAGGTTTGTGCACTTTATGGAATAGACATGAATGACTACTAGATTATTCTCTTCAGTCCACAAATTGGTTATTAACATGTCTCATCCATCAACGATCTGGTAAGAAATTTAATGTCTTTAATGTATGCATGCCTATGGTTTATAAAGAAAAAGAAACATGATGGAGATCTCTCCTAGATTTAACAGACTGAGATTTTGCTAGAAACAACATTATGGTCGGAGATTCCAATGTTGTTTTGCATAATAGCGAAAAAAGAGGGGGTTCTATTATCAGGTACTTGTTCAAAGAAAAGATGGAAGATATAATCAAAGATTGGGACATGGACAACATTAAACCAATAAAAGGTAAGTTCACTTGAACCAATCAAAGGACTGTGCTAGGTCACATTACCTCTAGGTTAGCTAGAGTTTTAGTACAAAGTGATTTTCATCTTCAAGATTTCATTTTTAATTATAAGATCGTAGGCTATGCATTCTCATATCATAAACCCATTGTTCTTCAGTTTCAAGATACCCTAAATTACAAGCCACTTCCTTTTAGATATAATCTTATTTGGTCTCAAAACAAGGAAGTATAGGAGATAATCGCTAAAGCTTGGAGAGTATGGATAAAGGGAGCTCGTATCCAGATTTGGGGAAAAATTAATAAAATTGGTTAAGGATGCCTTGAAATATTGGGTTCACACCTCATTGTCCCCTCTGTCCACTGATATAGAAAATATAAGAGTTCATCTTGATGAGACACAAAACAAAATAGAAAATGAAGAAGTAACCTTAAAGTTACAAGTAGTTGAGATAGAAATACAACAAAAACTACAAAGAACTATTAAAAATGAAGAAGAAATCTAGAGATTAAAGTTTAGGAGTCTTTGGCTCAAGGAAGGACATAGAAATACAACCTTCTTTCACAAGTAAGCTAAGGCCTATACAACATGAAACAATGTCAAAGAAATAACTCAAGAAGTTGGAACCAGAATACCATATTTCCAAGAGTTGAAGACAAGAGCCTGATCTCATTTTTGCACCCTCTTTTCATAATAGGGTGATGCAAATCCCAATGATATTTCAGCCATGTTGGTCAACATTCCTTCGATTATTTTAGAGGAGGATAATCTAGAATTGATGAAACCTATAAAGGAGGAGGAGATCGAGGAAGCCATTTGGGATTTGGAACCTAACAAGGCCACCAAGTCTGATGGGTTTTCAATCTCTTTTTATAGAACCTACTAGAGCTTGATAAAGATAGATCTAAAAAGGATGATCCAATATTTGCAAAATCAAGTAAAGTCATAGATGATACAAACTCTTCATTTCTTGTTTTGATTCAAAAGGAGGCTAACCCTTCTTCCTTTTCCAGGTTCTATCCCATTTCATTATGCAATTCATCATACACAATTATGACAAAAAATATTGCCTTAAGGTTAAAAAAAGTGTTGCCCAAGATCATATTAGAGAATTAGGGGGGTTTATGCAAAACATGCAAATAATGGATAACATAGTGCTCATTCAAGAAGCTATCCACTTAAGCATGTCAAATAAAGAAAAAGTAATGGTTATAAAGTTGGATATGGCCAATGCCTTTGACCAAGTATGGCATTTCTTTTTATTCAAAGTTATGAGAAAAATTGGATTTAGTCCCTCCTTCATTGATTGGATCTCTTCTTTCATTGGTGTTGCTTGGATTGCTCCTATAGTTAGTGGATGCTCCACCTCTCTTTTCCAAGGAAGAAGGGGTTTTAGACAAGGCTACCCTATGTCCCCAATACTTTACATTATAATGGTTGAATCTCTTAGTATGAACTTGCCTGATGTAGAAATAATAACCAAGTATCTCCCAAAGATCAAAATTGTGAGAGGAGTTAAAATTTTGAATCACTCTTAGTTTGCATATGACACAATTCTCTTGGGTGGAACTTCAAGAATAATTGCCACTAGATTCAAGAAGGAACTTGATATTTTCATAGTTGTTTAAGGAGGATTAATAAACCATCATAAGAGTCAAATCCTTGGTTGGAATGTGAATCCTCATGAGATTTACAAACCATCTCAAGAATTTTGATATTCCCTTACATAGACAATTGGTCCTCCTTTAGATATTTGGGAATACCCTTCCAACTACATAAAGTTTCCTCTCAAGTGTGGTAAAGTGTTTTGGACAAGATCCATACAAAATTCAACCAATGGGGGTCTTAGTGGTTAAATCTAGCTGGAAGATTGATCTTGATCAAATCGGTCCTCTCAACCCGTCCCTTATTCGAGTGTTCCATTATGATAACACCTTTGGGAATTATGTAGGAAATAGCTAAGGAAATACAAAACTTCTCATGGCAGGGGGGGAAACCAATACTAAAAAATATCATCCGGTTAATTAGAAGATAGTTAGAGCTCCCAAAAGTATAGGAGGGTTAAGTGTCAAGGACCCTTCTCTTGTGAATCTAGCCATGGGGGGCAAGTTGGTATAGAAACTAATCACAAGTAATATTGATTGGTGGAAAAAAATAATTTGGAAAAACTGGTATATATACTAATCACGAGTAACCTTGATTGGTGGAAAAAATACTTGCAAGGCAATAGAGAGAGATGTATAGAAAATATAGTTTAAAATCGGAAAGGTTCATATATCTAGAAACTCATAAAATTGATAACATCATTAGTCAAATCCAAGCTTACTTGGATCCTTGGTCATGGAAAGCAAACATCCATTTGGGAGGACATCATCTTGGGAAAGAAACCTCTCTCACTCAGTCTGGAATTGCTTCCTTTAAAGAATTGGTTGGATGGTAAGAATTGCAAATCCTTGTTTGGCATTTCAATTTGGGTTGAGTGCTCAAATCATTGGATGGGATCGAACTTAGGATCTCATCCTCCTCACCTCTATCATCTGATTTTGCTACTCATGAATGCTCTCAATGGATGTGTGTTGTGGGATTTTAATTCAAAAGATCGAAGAGGTTGGGGGGTGTAGATTACTCTATAAAGGGGGGCTATCTGGCCCAATTGAAAACCCTCCATTTTGGAAATCCATTTGGCACAATGATGAGATTCCTAATATTAACAATTTTTGTTGGGTTATGGTTCATGGTAAGCTCCTCACCTTGGACAATTTGAAAAGGAGGGGAGTTTAGGGCCCTTCTAAGTGTGATTTGTGTCAAGTCAACGAAGAAACCATGCACCATTTATTCTTTGACTGCAATTACACCAAGTAGGTCTGATTTTCAGTTTTTATAGGAATCAACCATCATGTTCGATATACACACACTTGGAAGGAGACATTCTCTTTATGGAGTAAATTTCACAAGGGTACTCTTCAAAATAAAAATGCCTTGAAAAGAACCTGGATTTCTCTCCTCGAGTTTATCCATTTGAAGATATGGCTTGCTAGAAACAATGCAGATTTCAATCGAAAAAAAAACGAATCAACCTCGACCACAATAAAGGCCGAGGGACTTTTAATGAAATATTTGAATCACAAGCTTAAAATAGAACAACAAGTTTACGACAAGGATAATAGTTTAACCAATTTCATTTTCAAAGAGTCTCTCACTCTTCACCCATCTCTTTAAATCAAAATCTTCCTCATTGGTCAATTCGACTAAGTGAATAAGAATTTGAAAATTGGAAAAGAGATCAGAAGATCTACCTTTTATTCTTTGGTGGTGCCTCAAAGAGTTATTCAAGGGAAATAGGTGCAGGGGGGGATACTCTTGGATCTCAGAGGAAATATCGTAGCTTCATATGCATGGGGCCTAGGTCAAATTATCAATAATCAAGAGGAGGCTTATGCCTTGATGAGGAGCATTCTTATAGTCAAGGAAGAAAGATTGAAAACTGTAAAAATAATCGATGACTCTATGGTTGTTATCAAAGCTATGCTCGACAAAACGACTCCCGTGGACTTCAAATTGATTACTATCATCACAATGGCAAGAAAGGAAATAATATCCTTTGCGGAAATCTCATTCTTTCATGTACAACAGATCGATGGGATAATATAGCCACCAGCCTATAAAAAGGAGTATTTTTTAAAAATGGGGGGAGCATTTCATGATGTATACCTTAAGGACCCCTTGGATTGATGGATATTCTCATCAACATTAATTCCACATGATAATTTGCACGGAGCATCATTGCCTCTACTTTGATTTGGGAGCTCAGAGGATGCACTACAATCCTTGTAGAAAGCAAACAATTAACAAGGATCTAGGAAATGAAGAGTATAACAATCTAGTGCACAATCGCACCGGGATAATGGTGAGAGTAGGTTTTAGAATTAGGCACCCCAATGGCCACATTTTGATAGGGAACATTCCTTTGGTTCACATGAAAAAACTTCTTGGAATGGTATTCACATCGTTTATGTTGGTATTTTCTTTGGATTTGTTGCAAGGATTTCAACACTTGAGGGAAATAATGCTATTCTATATAACTTGCTCAATAAAACCACCCATTCTCTATCAAATTTTCCTCTAGTTTCAACCTGGAATGTAGAGCCTCTTGCTCTGGGAAAGTTTGAATTCTTTATTGTTGTGGAGTCGACAACTAATCCTTCTTGTGGGACCTAAAGGGACTCGATTCAGGGTATTGGTATCTTCATATTTCTCTCGCCTTTCTCCTTTGTTTTTTCAAAATTTGTTGAACTCTACTCTTAGCTTTTTAGTGAGTCGTCTCCTCATTTGTGGTGGTATTTTTTCTAGTATAAGTTCAAGTTCCTCGAGATAAGGTTTTATCTCTCATCCATTTAATAGTATAGTCTATGGAAATTTTTATTTGTGGCCTTGTTTTGAATTGGGAACTTGGGGAAATTTTATATGTCAAGGGGCCTAGAACAAAGGTCCTAGTGCTAGAAATTTCATTATCATTGTGCCAAGTTTCTGGTCTTTTGGAAGACTATTGAGCTTCTCCTCTCATCTTATATTTGGCTGGGGGTTTGCTCTGAGTTATAATTTCCTTGAGAATAAGGTCCCTATTTCTTATGGAGTAAGGATATCTAGTGTTGGCCCCAACTGTGTCACCAGTTTGGAACCGGATCTCATATTACAAGGGAATTATGTTATTCCACGACTAAGGTATAAGATCTCTCTTCTCCCAGTTACTTCTCAAATTTATTAGACAACAAAGACACACAAAATGGACAATAGGGAGCTCTCTAAGTTCAAAATAATTTTGTGAAGGAACGAGGAAGGTATATATTACAACAAAAGGACTTTCCTCTATAACTACAAAGATTAATGAGCTTGAGCATCAATGTAATGTGCAACATGCTAACATAATGAATATGGTAATCCATCAAAAGCAAAGAATCAATATCCTCGAAGTTGAATGCAACATGGTAAGGAATTTGGCCTTGAATATTAGTAAAGAATCTCAATCTACGACCTCTATTAATTGAGCATTTGACAACTCTATGAAGAAGAATTGCGAAGAAGAAGAAATAGTACATCAACGTATTGAGCCAATGAACCTGGAACAACATAACTCCCCCCCTTTTGATGTGGGGCAAGATGAGGCAAATAGAAATCAAGTCTTTCATTGATCCCAATGCACTTTAAAGTTATTAGAATTTTAGAAATCTATGTGTAACATACCCTAGCCCCGTTGAGCCCCATTACTTGCAGAATACTCATAAAATAAAAAATAAAAAAATTTGCTAACATATCTTGTAGCTTACTATCTATAGGAAAACACATTAGATTTAACCATTTATTGATACCATTAATTTAAAAGTAGCTGCAACATCCTAAACTAACAAAAATGCAACTAATAATTTCATCACAACAACATATAATTCATTCTCATTGTTGGTGTGTGGTTGGTAGACCCGAGGTTCAACATTAAATCACCAACAAAACCCTAAAGATATCTGCCCTTTCGGCATCACCCACAAGCAGGTGAATTCTCACTCGAGGTACCTAGGGGGACTGCAGGAACTAGGCTTCCGCAGTAATGAAAGGAATGGAGATTGTTCTAACATTCATCCCAACTTAACATTCATCAATATACCATGTGTGTGAAATCATAACATCACAATAACATATGATAGATACATCTTACTTAATCATTCAATATGTGCGCGGAACCATCATATAATATATTCCTATTAATCATTCATAAGCATCTATTGCATGTGTGCAATAAATAGAATAAACCAACACATCATGGCAGTAAACGCATCAGAACACATGAATTTAACGTGGTTCACCCCAACTGGGCTACATCCACAACAACTGACTTCTTATATTATTCATTCATATTCAATCTTTACAATAGGTGTGCACTGCACTCACATAAGATACATAAGTTCTACCCAAAATGCCCTAGCCTTTCACGCATACAATGCACACTTAGCTCAAAACTCACTCCTCACACCTATCACTTTGTTTCATCTCCAAATCTTCAACAACTACCTTCTACCCAAAACCCACACATACTTATACATTGATATTAGGGCTTATCCCGTTACAAAATGGACCAAAAGGTCTAACTACTTCTAACTAATTTTTGTCTTTCGCATGCGCTGACTCCTAAAAATGTGCTACTTGTCTTCTTTTCCTCTATGCATGTTGCTCCTTAGCTGACTTGTCATGCGATTTGCTCCTACACGATTCCCAAAACTTGTTCCAAAGTGACCTGCTCCAATAGGCCTCCAACAGTCACTTGTGGCTTGTCCCGAGCCACTTCAAGCTTTCTTCCAACTCTCCATGAACTTACGAAATGTTTCCCTTGTAGTTGTGATCTTTTCCCTTGTTTGTGTTTCTTGTTGCGCAATTCCCTCGAGCATCTCTACAGTAATATGGGTCTTCAATTTTTCTACACTTTCTTGTACCGTCTACTTGACCATGCCCTGCACAGCTGCTAGTTTTGTTGTCACCTTGTATGCTTCCTCTTGCAGCGTTTCAATCTTCTATGCGCGAGCCTGCTGCTCTACCCTCATCTGGTTCATATCTTAGTATAGTTTTCTATTTTCTGTTACTGTTGCCATATTTTATGCTAGTGGTAAGGTACTCATCGCTTCCTTAAACTTTTGCGCCTTGTCTTGCACAGCATGTAGCTTCTACCCATTTTCCTACAGCTCCGCGTCTTTTGTTAGTTGAGTCCATACTTTCGTGCTTTCTTCATATATCTTGGCACACTATGCTTCCAGAATTCTGATGTTCTCTACGGTTGTTTTCGTTGTCTTCTCCCTTTGCTCTCTTTCCTCCAGTGGAGTGCTCGTGTTTGGCATGCTTCCAAATCAATAATCTTCGTGTGGAATCCCTAAATGGCTTCATTAATATCTGTGACTTGTTCTTCTAAATTGGTGTCTACCTCCATAGGCACGTCTGGAATATTACTATAGACCCCTTGAACTGTTTGTTTCAATCTTTTCGTCCTTTGTGCGGCCTCCTCCCTCTCCAGCCTAAGTTTATTGTATTCTGCCTGGAGTGCATCATTGTCTGCAACTACCTTAGCCAACTCTATCGACATTGACACTGCGCACAATTGAATTTCCTGCATGACGCTCATCTACAAACCATGTAATACTTCTATCGACAATTGAGATAACACCAAGCCTACATGACTAAGTGCCTTTGCGTGCTCCTGTAACTCTGTCGTAGGGAACTCTAAAGCTCATGCTACTATCTTCATCACCCGACACTCTCCTGATGTTGTAGATGGGTGAGATGTCATTGATTATGCCTTTGTGGTCTTCGTCATACTCCGCAACTGCTCGTGTTCTCGTGTTCTAACTAGCATTATCTTAGTTGTCTCCAAAATCTGTCACAGTGTGACAATATGCGCCTGCACATTCGAGTGCCTTTCTTCTTTCTTTTCCACCACTCGCTCAAAAGCCTCCTCAATAACCTCCTTGGCTTGATCTGCGATCTTATCTAAGTCATCGTCTGTTAGTCCTATTCTAGCTCTACTAGCTCTGTCAATCTCTTCTCCATTGCGCCATAATTTGTAAGCTCTGTTAGCGCAACAATGCGCAGGCTAGGTACTATGAATTCCATAGGCATAATTGCTTCTTGGCCATACACTAGTCTGAATGGGGTATGTCCTGTCAACTTCTTACTTGTAGTCTTATAGACCCATAATACTGTTGGAATTCTCAAGTCCCAGTCGTCTCGGTTCACCTTACATGTATTCCCCACCAACATTGGCTTATTGACCAAATATCTTAGCGCATAATGACCTGTATCCAGTATCCTATGTATCTATTCTTTTACCTTTTGCTTATACACCGGGTTCAATCTGTATGGCCTTTGCTTCACTGGCTTAGCATCTAGTTTCCAGGGGATCTTCATCTCTCTTAACTCCCCAACAATCCCTTTCATCTCTAAATCAACTATCTTCTCAATAGTTTCATCATTCCAATAGTCTCTTATGTTCACAAATTTGGGCTTATCTTCAGTACCAATATTTACTTTGCGCATTCTCAATGGCTTTGCATATATGTCTGATTCAAGTTGTGGTCATTTTATTGTGCGCTCTCCTTCAATTTTTGGTATTTGTAGATTTCTTGGATCTTTGTCCTCCTCTTGGTCTTCTCCAACAACATTATAACAACACAAAACTTCTTCAACTGTCGCAGTAGATATATGCGTGCTACATACAAGTGCTAGTTCTATCGAGTTTTCTGATGAAAAAATATTGTTCTTGATGATATGCAAAGCTGAGTCAATCAAAGACGCATCATCTTCAAAACTAAAAGTTACCTTAAAGTTATGAGTCAATTCCTTCATGTCTACATTTTCTCTGCACACTTCCAGTTCCAAGTACTAATTCTTCGAGATTGTGTCCAAGGTATGTACAAACAAGTGTGTCCATTCTTGATTAGGTACTTTATTCCATGTCGCAATACATTGTGTAACAGGCTCCATCGAACAACTTAATCCTATATACTTATGCATAGTACTTCATTCTCTCTCTTGAACCTGACCTATAATAGCGTTTTGCGCTGCCACCAATCTCTTATCCCATCCTTATGCGTGACCCACCATCTTGTCGAGGTCACTTCCAACGCGACGTCTAAAGCTAGTGATCTCTGTTGATCTAGTATTTGCAATTCAAATTCTCTTATAAAAGAAGCTACATTGGTTAGCCTGTCATACCTTGGAGGATCACAAACCTCAGTTCCAATTCATCGCTACGCGCGGGTAATTTGAGCACATTTCCTTGTAGACACTTCATGCAATATCTGCTGCCAATTCTCCAAAGCTTCTTATGAATATGACGTGCATGGATTAATGCTTCTCCAACTAACTACACCATTAGCTGTATGATTCACATAATCATTCATCCGCGTAGTCATGTTATACATGCTATTGAGCTCTTTTCCCTTTAATGGTTCTACATATCTTCTTCCTTCAGTAGGATTCAACAACACAGTAACCTTCAAGTTTTCTACTTCAAATATCATTTGTCTCTTGTTCAGATCAATGATATTTTAGTTGTCAAATTCTCAATCAAGTCCAAGTAGTGTTGGGTAAGGGGTGCTACCATCCACTATCTCGAAATCGACCAAGTTGCGCACTCCATCAATACTAACAATTACCCTTGTTAGCCTTCCAATTGGAACAATCTTATGTTGGTTTACTAACCTCAACTGAATGGGAGACCAGATCAACTTCAGGTTACCCATCATTTCCCAAGTCTACTTCAGGATGACATTCACATCGAAGACTAGATCCAAAATAACATTGTCCATGTCGTAGTTTCCTATATGTGCATTGAGTCTAAACTCCCTATTCGTTCTCTTCTTGCAATGCACCTAGTTAACTACTCGGTGTGCGACATGTATCTCTTTCTCCTAGTCGCAATGGTCGATCATTCCACGCAACATACTCATCCTTCATTAGCTCTAGAATTTTTTTTAGAAAACTATTCAAAGTGCTTACCTTGTCTACTTGCCTTTTTGAATGGTCATAGACTGGTGGCATAACATACACTGATGGCATGTCATACAAAGGTGGCACGGTCGAAGTCGATGTTATCCATTCTACTCCTATCACTTCCTTCCTTGCTTTTGTATACGTCTCTTTCTCCTTTGTAGGGTCAAACAACGGAAGAGGCTATGTTGTTTTCTTGACCCACTGGTGGATCTTATTTCCTTGATTCGCCACATCAGCTCTGGTTCTGGTCCCTCCGTGTGTAACTGTTGCTATCTTGGGTTGTTCATTGCACGCCTCTGTTGCTATCATTTGTACATTCAGATTCCTCTTTTCTTGCCACTTTGTGATCAACTGTGGGAAATCCTCCATTGCATGGTCTAGTTGTCTACAATATTTACATGTCATACAGGGATTCAGACAGTCTCGCGCCAAATTTCCAGGCTAATTATAATTATAACATATAATTGGTCCTCTTCCTCTTTCGAATCCTCCTCTTCCGCGGCCTATGAACCCTCCTCTTCCTTCTTGTTTATAACCTCTTGGAGTATTATATTGCGGAGCTCTGCCTTCAGATTCTTCTCCCTTGACTCTGTATGTATTTGTGATGTGCTCTCTCATCAAATCTAGTGTGTGACACTCCTTTTCATCACGTCTGACAGACTTGCAAAAGTTACAAAACAAGTTTCTCGTAGTACTCTGGTACTTCTGTATCAACGGGAAAGCAGTAGGGTGGTGACCCATCATTTTGCAAATCTTGCATCATACCCCAAATGGATTCAGAGCTCATGTATTCAAATACTGCTGAAAAGCTGGACATTCATTCTTATGATGAAATTTTGTTCTACATGTGACACACCATACTTCCTTGATTTTTTCTTTTCCTTTCTCAAGTTCATGTAATTGAATAATCAGTGTTGCTAACCGCGACTGAACTTGAGCCATCCATGTGTTATTTTCTCCCACCGAGGATGCTTCTAATTTCATAACAATTTCTAACGCTTCCAACTGCGACACAATCTTCTGTTGTGTCAAAGGGCATCGTATATGCAACAACAATCCTGGAATAAACCATTCCCTATGTTGTTCATCTGGAGTTTGGAATATCAACTGATCCTTCAGTATCTTGAATCTGTGATCATAGTCCCACATTGATTCATTCACTATTTGCTTAATCCCCTTCATCTCTGTCATGCACTGCGACTTGGACTTAGGTTTTCAAAACTCTTTCAATAGATCTTGTCTTACCTCTACCAATGTTCTAGTATGTCCTCCAGGTGTAGTAGTATGATATTTCATGTACCATAGTAATGCACAACCTCTGAATGTTGTTTCCAGCTGTGCAATCTTCGCATCATCATATTGAATGTTCTTCATAGTCCATATTATCTCACTAATGAACAAATGTTGTTCTGGATCCTCTGTCTCCGCTCCATGGAAGACATGCATTCTTAAAGTAGGATCTACCCCTGCCATCGTGTTCTGCACGATATTCTTTCCTGATAACACTAATTGATTCTGAATCAGCGTACTAATTCCACTACTCTTACTACTTTTACTACTATCTTTACTTCCTTCACTAACTATAATTGACAAAGCTTTTGATCTTACCTTAGTTCTTGGCAATGCACATAGGGTCGTGGGTTCGACGTAGAGTCTGATTTGAGTGGGATATTCTTCTATTGGACTTAGCTGACAGATCCTTTCTTTTTTGTGCAGAATTCCTTCGATCTGGAGTATTACACCAATGTCTCTTTCCTCGATCTCACTGTGTTGCTCCTCTCTATCAACCACAATCCTCTTGTTATTCGGTCTAAATCTCTTACCACTGTGCAATACTCCAATCTCTTCGTTCATCACACGCTCTTCTTCTCTCGACATCCTCAACCGATCCGTTCCTCATTCCTTCTTTTCATCCCTCCTTATGCTTAGACCATCCCCTGGTCAGCCCCCAATCCACCTATGTGCGCGAATGCACTTAACTACCAGGGCAATCAAATTCCATCTTCATAACTCCCTTGTCACACAATAACATCTTAATCCAAGTAGATAGTGACTTCACGTATCTTTCGTGCGGTCCCTTAAAGAATTCCCTTTCAATAGCACTATACGATTGAGTACAATCTATTGCAAATTTAGTAACATAACCTCCCAACACACTATCTAGCCAATAATCAGTTGTGTGTGATACCCAATTACTTATAGTATTGACTTGCTGAATTAACTCAAGAGTCTAGTTTCTCGGAACAACAATGAGAAATCTTTCGATTTTTTCAACTAATCTATGGATCCACTCTCCTAAAATATTCAGAAAATCAACAAAGAAAATTTCATGCAAATCTGTAAACACATACCTTTGTAGCCATTTCTCTACCTTGATCTGTGGATTCTTATTTTGATCTACAACAAACACGATCTCCTTCATTTCCAACTATTGTTTGATCTCCTTCTTAGTAGGTCTCCACATTCCCCTCAATCGTAGATCTCAGTATGGGCAAGAGAACCATTTGTTGGCACACAGTGGGCAGACCCGGGGTTCAACATTAAATCACCAATGAAACCCTAGAGATATTGGCCCTTTTGGCAACACCCGCAATCAGGTGAAGTCTCACCCGAGGTACCTAGGGGGACTGCAGGAACTACGCTTCCACAATCATGAAGGGAATGGAGACCGTTCTAACATTCATTCTGACTTAACATTCGTTCGACATGCAATATACCCTGTGTGTAAAATCATAAGGTCGTCTTCCTAGGAAATTTATAGGAATAATAAGGTGAGCTTCCTAGAAAATTGTTGTACCAATGGAAATGGTGTGCCCAACCACCACATTGTTGTTGCATCCTAGTTCCAATCTCACAGTTTCTATGCTCTCTGCAATAGACCACTCTCATTTGTCTCCAAAACTAAATAACTCTACCAAAAACTATTTTCCCTTCCATTCATGCCAAGAAAAATCAGATTCCTCATCCATATAACCATTCAACTATTCTTCACCTTTCAAAGAAACAAGAAGATCAAGCTTCTCAACCAGAAGAATGACACCCACATGCATAGATTTTAGGAGAATACTAGATTCGATCAAACGTTGGTCACCAAATGGCTCAAAATCACCATTGAATTCTCTCAGACTGATGCGATTTTTGTCACAGGTTTTCCAAAGCCACAGGAAAACAATATTTGACAGACTAAATCCTCCAGAATACAAAAAAAATCCAACAAATGTTCCTTCCCTTCACACCAAGCTTGTGTATAATGTAAGTCTATTCCCAAAAATGTTATGATCTTTAATATTATTTCACTAAAGCAGTTGGAATCAAGTCAATGACGGAAGGGTTCTTCTTGGCATTCATTATTATGATGGAAATTTGGAAAAGATAAGAACAAACATTAAGCTTTATCTAACTGGAAAGATAGCTCTTGCTAGCCTTTCAGCTTCATAAACATTTCTACCTCGTGCTCCGCACTTGGATGCTCGAGCCTCTACTCTCTTACGGAAGGAATTTGAATCAGGTGTCTTTCTACAATTTGATCTCCTCCACACAACCTACTTCCTCACACAATCCACATTGTGTTGCAATAGATCTACAAATTTGTGATCACTTCTTTAATTCATATTCACACCATATGTAGGTTATGAGGGTCATGCGTAAGTCATGACACACCACACTTTAGACTAAGTGTTTCTCAAAGTGGTGGTCGCTTCTCTTGTTGCTTTTGTAACTAATGATCTAATGGGTCACTTCTTGCTCAAACGGGTCGCCTCTCTACATTGTATTTTCTTCATGCTTCTTCGATTTGAATGGGAAGAATGGTTATTTTCGATGGTAAAGACTGTGAGCAAGCCGAGGTTTCTCTAGAGCTTATCACACTTGGATTTCATGGAGGCGACAAGTAAGCCTGCAAATCGCTTCAACAAACTGCAAGTACCATTCCTAAAAAAATGATCCTCTATCACAAGACTTAATTGTCTTCTACAAAAACAACTCGCCTCACAATCTCTCAATTCCTTCAAATTGAAACCGTGCACAAGATTTTTTATTTCCAACCAATATTAATATTTATATGTAGAGAGAGAAATTTACTCAAAATCTTCATTCATGATTCTAGAATTCAAATTTCTACATAAACAAAGAATAAATAATTCCATCCATAAAACCAGAGAACAAACATCTATGAGACAGAGACATACACAACAATGGAAGCATAATGCATAAATTTCACTACCGGTCAAATTCACAATCTTCTTGGTTGCCTCACACATCATCTTCAAACTCCTTAACAAACACATACAATCCTCAATGAAGAATCCTCGAGGCCCCTAAGATCATCTACATACTTTGATACCACATGATAGAAATAAGAGCAAGAAAATAAAATAACTAACAAAATGGAGAAGACAAGGAAGACGGACGAAAAAGGCACCAAGCCTAGTCAAATCATATGTACATCAATGGTACATTAATGATACAACTCGATGTAATGACCCCACAACCGTATCATAACTAACCAGTTGTTAAGATCTAGTTAGGACTTAGGATTATTTCTAACAACTTACTAAACAATTTGCAAGCCAACACTTGCATCACAAACCTGGCGCACTTGTCATTGATACTCACTACATCGAGCCTGTGCGCTCCTCTATACGTATCAAACTTCTCTTTCATCCTCTCTGACAAAGCTTTCTCGTTCGAATTATCTGTAAAAAGTGGTGATGGGTCCTCCCCTGCCATTGGCAACCCTGTTATATGTGCAATCAACTTTGTATCTATGGACATGATTCTGTCCAGCCATAGCTATCCTCCATGGACACAACTTAACAATATCTTAACACATGTGTTGATCTCGACGCTCCTACCAAAGTGCGGGATCTCTAACAAGTTCAAAATCCCTGATTTCTCCAACACTGTTGCTCAAGCCTGTAGCTCAACTAGGATAAACAATGTCTCTAGGAAAATAACTGCCTTTAGATATTTATTCGGTGCTAACTCCAGGAAATTCTTCTCATCTGATAGGCCGTGATCTAAAAACTTTAGATTTTCCACTGCTTCTAACATATCTTCTTCAATGATTACACCTGGTGGAATTTCTGGCTCCACGAGCTCATACTTTGATCCCTTTTGTAACCTGACTGACTTCGTTGTTGGCTTTCTAGGGGTATATACTCCTTCGAAAAGTTGGTCGAACTCGGATTTGACTTAGATGCTCCTGGGGTTCCCTCCTGTATAGGTGCTATTGGTGGCTTAGTGCGTTGTTTCTTTGTTTCTGATACTGATGCCGCTACTACCTTTTGTGGCACCATAGCTCTCTACAACACACTTCCCTTGACAACTAACGTCTCCTTCGACTCTGTGTCTGTTCACTTGACTCTCTGTTCTCACTGCTCTCAAACGACAATAAAAAAATTTCATCGATCCCTCAACTGATTTTATAACTTGTCGTTGACTGTTACTTTCCCTTTTCATGCCCCAAACCTATAGTCTAATCCAACTTGTACTCACATCCATTTATTTCCATACTCTGCAATAAATTCAAATTATTTTGTGGATCATGGTCTAGTTCTTGCCAGTATGTGACG
Organism: Picea engelmannii; assembly: GCA_009831015.1. Taxonomy (NCBI): domain Eukaryota; kingdom Viridiplantae; phylum Streptophyta; class Pinopsida; order Pinales; family Pinaceae; genus Picea; species Picea engelmannii. The sequence continues at coordinate 262,825 of ML795814.1, forward strand.
GTCTCATCGCTACTTTCCATTTATGACAACACGTCTCCACTACTTCGATGTTATGATCACTCTTTAATGCTTGTCCTGTCATGTATGCTTTTTAATGCATTTCCCGCCCTCTGCGCAGATCTCTATTTCACTTCAATCCTTCTTCCTATGCACAATCTCTACGACATTTTCTGGTTTCTCTCCTTACTTAGTTTGAACAATACCTTATGCATAACTTCAACCTTCTATCTCTTAACTCAAACGCTTTTATTGTTTTTCTTATTTTCTTTTTCTTTTTCTTCTATAATACAAGTACTATGGTACACATACTGCACGCTCAAACTAGTGCACGAAAGTGCGACTGTCTCTATACAGTTTCATTCGACTACTGTTAACCAGTCCTTCCACAACTTCTCATTTCAATTTCTCCAACTGAAGAACACCTGCATCTGTCCCAAATGTGATCACATATGGACCCAACCAATGCATCTGAAACTTTCGAGGGTGCTGCAAAAACTTGTTGTCATAAAGCAAAACTAAGTCTCATGTCTGGAACTTATTATGTTTAATATGGTTGTCATGCCATGCTTTCTCGCATGATTTCTGAACTTTCTGATGGAAACCTACGATAAATTGGTCCTCTTCTATCTCTACTAGCTATGTCAGTCTCTTCTCCACTACGCCATAGTCTGCAAGCTCTGTCAGTGCAACAATGCGCAGGCTAGGTACTATGAATTCATAGGCATAACTGCTTTTTGGCCATACACTAGTCTGAATGGGGTCTGTTTTGTCAACTTCTTACTTGTAGTCCTATACACCCATAATACTGTTGGAATCCTCAAGTCCACGTCGTCTCAGTTCACCTTACATGTATTCCCCCCCAACATTGGCTTATTGACCAAATATCTTAGCACATAATGACCTATATCTAGTATCCTATGTATCTCTACTTTTACCTTTTGCTTATACACTGGGTTCAATCTGCATGGCCTCTGCTTCACTGACTTAACATTTGGTTTCTAGGGGATCTTCATCTCTCTTAACTCCCCAATAATCCCTTTCATCTCTAAATCAACTATCTTCTCAATAGTTTCATCATTCCAATAGTCTCCTATGTTCGCAAATTTGGGCTTATCTT
>ML795815.1:6867-29308 GCA_009831015.1 Picea engelmannii
ATGTTGGTCAACCACCCAATTAAGTGATTCTAGGAGAAGTTTGATGAACCATCATAACCCAAGGTTCCAACATAATTTTAGGTGGTGATCTCAATCTAACCTTAAACTCAAGGAATTATGGGGAGAAGTGGCTAGGCCTAACACACCGGTAAAATGTTTATCCCATCTCTTTTAAGAATTAAAGTTCTATAATGATTGAAAGTTTTGGATATTGAATTGTGTAGTTTTCAAATGTCCAACATTTTGGGTGGACATTGCACCCATAATTAGGGAGAAGTAAAGCTTTAGGAATGAAAGAAAAGAGTGTTTAGGTACAATTAAATAAGATATACAATATGGGATAGTTGTTGTGAAAAAATAATAAAATAAACAAATATATGTTGTAAATTAATAATAGTATAATCATAAAGTCGACATAAAAATAAGAATAAATTCAAATATTTTTAATTTGAAATTAATTAAAATGTTTGAAAATCATTAAAAAGGTTATGGTCAAAGAGGAAATTCATGAAAAAAAAGGAAGTTTAAAAAAGTGGGGTTAAAAAGGTATTATAGGTATTAAAGGGAAGATAGAGGGCGGAGAGAAAGGAACGACTGGAAAAGAGGGTAAGGAGGGCAAGGAGGAGGAAGAAAAGGAGGACATGACAAGACCAAATAGGGGGGGATATCCACAATGGTAGAGAATAGATATCGAAAAGGAAGGCAAGATGGAGGAGGGGGCGTATTCTGGGAATCTACGGGGAGGATATTGTTGATGTTTTGGTAGCTGTGGGAGGTATTTTCCTCCTAGAAAACATTTCCTAGGGAAGAAGACGATTCCAAAAAAGTCAAAGGAAGACCATTGAACAGTTGAAGAACACCCCAAAAAAGAATAAAGTAAAATAGAATATCACAAAAGAGAAGTCAACCCACAAAAATAATAAATACCTAGAATAAGAAGTTGACCCCAGCCAGGCTCCTATATTAGTATAAATACAAGTCTGGGTCAGTTGATTTGTACAACCACATAGTTCTCCTTTTGCAGTGCGCACTAGGTAGTTGCAGTTGCAACTGCAATTTCTCTATTTCTGGTTTTTGGTTCTCTTGGAGAGTGCGACCCACTTGGTGAAGGATATTCTTGGTGGTTCTTGGTGATCTCTCTTATGCGCTACATCTAGAAGAGTTTCATTAAGGTTGTGTGGTGATACCCAATTGCTTCGTGCCAATTAGAGTTGTAGTTGCAGTAGCAATCGCAGCAACAACAACAATTGCAGCTGCAGTTACTAGTTGTGCCGGTTTTGTGGTGCACTAGTGATGTGCCTATCTTGTGTCAGTTTCGTGGTGACTTAGTTGTCTACCCTCACTAGGGTTTGACAAGAAGAATAGATAAGTATTCAATTCTTCATTGTTGGTTTACTCTTGTGATTAGAGCATGTTCATGGTTGTATTGGGATATTCTCTCTAAGAAAAGTTGGTTGGGGTTTTTCTCGAGTTTGGGGTTTCCCCAGGATAAATATTTGTGTCCTCTCGTGCTTGTTTATCTGTTGCTTATATATTTCATTATATGATTATTGAATGTTAAAAGAAGTAAAAATTGTTATTGTAAATCTAATGTTAACGACACTAATGAAAATCTAACAGATATGAGAAATAAAGAGGAAGAAGGCTCAATGACCTAGTCTATGGATATTCAACTTCCAAGACTGGCTAAGTTTTAAGCAATCTTCCCTATTGAAATTATTAGGATGTTTTTCAATTTCCAGGGGTTATCAAATGATGTGAGTGGAGTAAAAGGCTCCTAAAGCAAGAATTTTGGTTTGGTTAAAGCAAATACGATGTTTAGAATTGTGGGAATGTCCAACAATATCTGACTTACATATGCAGTTGTGGAATGTGTCAATTGTATGTTCTTTAATATGGGATTTGAATGATTATATAATTTGGCCAATGTAGGATTTTTCACATGAGCAGGGGATATGGTAAACTCCTTGTCCTATCATAGGGTCAAATCTATCCTTAACAGTTCTAAATAAATGCTTGAGGGTTTTACAGGGTTTAAAAAGGGTTTTAATATTATTTTTGGCTAGGATATTTAAAATACGGTTGGTAGTGCCATGGATGTAGGGAAGAGAAATAAGAGCTAGGGGCGGGGTAAAGGAAGGAGAGTTTTTAGATTTAGAATAAAGCGCTAAGCAAAAATATTTGTTAATTTGCGAGATTGAGTATCCATTGATAAGAAGAGTGTTCATTAGGTGGGCCTTTTCTTTCTCAAGAATATGGGAGTCGAGATTTGAATGGCACAATTAACGATTTTTTTAAGGATAGTATATTTTTGGGCAAGGTAGTGGCGAAATTAGGCATGAAGGTATCCATCAGTGTGGGTCCTTTCTGTATAAACTTGGTGGGTAAGGTTACCATCAAGTTGACGATAGATGAGAACATCTAGGAATGGAAGAGAGTTTTCTTTTTGGGTTTCCATAGTGAATTAAATGTGGGGAGAAACATTGTTAATGTGGTCTTAGAAAGAGTTCGAGGCATGGTCATGAGACCAAATGATGAAGGTATTGTCAACAAATCAAAACTAGCATTTGGGCTTCAAATGGAAGTTGTTTAATGATAGATCCTCAAAAATTTCCATAAAAATATCGGTGACAACTGGGGATAAGGAAGACCCCATGGTTGTACCTTCTATTTGTTCATAGAAAATTCCTTTGAAGGTAAAGACAGTGGAGGTAAGACATATTTCAATAAGGTGAAGTGTTTATGAGTCAACATGTTTGGATATAAGGTCTAGGATTTAGGAACATGAATTTTGGTGAATAAGGAGACAACATCAAAACTTACCATGATGTCTTGTTCATCAAGGTGAATATTTTGAGTTTTTTCGATGAAGCCAGAGGAATCTTTGACAAATAAAAGAGTTTTTCCAATGAATGATTGAATTTTATAAAAAAGGAACCGAGCTAGGGCATAAGTGGGGGCTCCTATAGCGCTTATTATAGGTCTAAGAGGGATGCATTTTTTTATGAATTTTAGGCTATCCATATGACTTAGGGGTTTGCGGGATATGAGGTATAAGATGTTTTTCAATAGAGGGGTAAAAGGATGAAGACTTAATTGCTTTGGTAATAGAGTTAATGATGGTATAGTTCATGTTCTTGGAGATAGGTTTATACAAAGAAGATGAAAGAAGGTCTTGAATCTTGACTTTGTAATAAGAGGTATTCATAACCACCATAGCATTACCATTATCAACTTTTAAAATAATAACATTGGAATTATCATTGAGTTGTCGAATGGATTGAAATTCTTCATTATAAAGGTTTGGTTTAGGAAATTTTACATCTCTAATAACCCTACCACACTCTTGCCTAATCTCCTCATCACCGCATGTGGGAAGATGATATGAATAGATAATATACTCAATGGCAATACAATGGGGGGAACACTCTTTTCTATCATTTCTAAAACTTTACTTATCCCTAATTATGGGTGGAGTGTCCACCCAAAACATTAAACGTTTCAAAAACTACACGTAGTTCAATATTTAGAAGTTTCAAGAATTATACTAACTGTGAAAACATACACACTCACAATTGAAGTTGGTTGAAGTTGAGCCAGTTCAAGTTGTCTCCACTTGACGAAATTCTAAGAGAGGTCGAGAAGGTATTTCTAAAAGATTAGGAAATTTAATGGGGGTTGAAAGGACTATCGAGGAAGTTGCAATATTTAAGTCATGGGTAGTTTATGGAGGTTCTTCAAACCACTTATTCTTTTTTGAATTGAAGTTGATGATCAGAAACCCCATACTCCCTTTAAATTCAATCATGTACAATTAAACAAAGAAGCCTTTACATTTTTTATTCTTGAAAATTGGAAAAAGGACAATGAAACTTTTGGGGAATCTGCCATGCAGTAGTTTGCAAATAACCGTAAACAATTGAAGAAGGTACCCGTCAATTGGGCTAGGGAAAAGGCAAAGGAAAACCGTAGGGTTTTAAAGGAAGTGGAGTCATAAATTGTAAGTTTATTTGAACATAACACTAACGAGGTATTCTCAGATGAGGAATTTCTTTTTCTAAAAACCCTAGAAGATCAAGAGAAGGCCCTGTTGCACAAAGAAGAGATAGAGTGGGCATTCAAAAGTAGAGGAACTTGGTTGGTAGAAGAGGATAACAATACCACTTCTTTTAATGATCGTGCTAATTATAGGAGAAGTGATCAAGCTATTTCCTAGGCTTATTGATGAAAGGATGAATGCGGAATTGGATGAAGAAGTCACTAAATAAGAGTTGAAGGCTCTTCTAAACTCCTTAAAGAAGGAAAAGAGCCCAAGCCCTGATTATTGGACAATGAATTATAATTAGTATTTTATGATATGTTGGAGGAGGAGCTTTTAAGACTGGTAGAAGAGTTCAAAGTTTTTGGGAAAGTTTTAGGTGCCTTAAATTCCACCTTTATAGATATTATGCCAAAAAAGAATGAATCCTCCTCCTTTCAATATTTCAGGCCTATTTCTCTACGCAACCTAATTTACAAGCTCATCTCAATGGTGATAACCAACACATTATGCTAATCTCATAAAGAGTTATTTCCAAAGAAAAATTTGGATTTCTTTTCAATAGGCAAATTCATGATGTAGTTGGGATTGCACAAGAAATGATGCAATTTATAAATATAAATAAATAACCGATGGTGTTATTAAAAACAAATCTAGATAAATTCCATGATCAAGTAAATTGATTGTATTGCAAGCTAGTGTTATAGCAAGATTTGCCTCACCCTATGCAATCTTGCACAGAAGGCCTTTTTCCATTTCCCTATGTAGACTTATCATCCCTGTTTGTAAATCCCAGATCTAAAAATACATATTTTTCCACATGTACACACCTTGCCTACTATATAGCATGTGTATACGTAGGCTGCACCACTACAACCCGCTTACATCGGGATTTGTGCCAAAAAATGAAAAATGGAGTCGGGTTTCCATGTCACGACAGGAGATCTATGATCCTTGGCCTTCCATATACTGGAAACGTTCTGACTTGGACCTTTAGTTCCATTTGAAGGCTATAAATGGGCCAATTCCAAGCTATGGAAAAGAGGAGAAAGAATACAATTTTGAGAGAAAAGTTACTGTGGAGAAATTATTTACTTCATATTGAGTCTTCATCCCTTTGTCCCTTAAGTTTGAACACAGTGTTCAACCCCCAAGATCTTCCCTTATTTGATTGATAACTTCATTATCTCTCTTCTATGAGCTTGCCTTTGGTGGAGGCCCAACTGGAAGGAACTTAGTTTCTCGGTTTTGAACCGCGTCAACCTGGAAGTCTGTAACATTTTTACTTCTGCTGATCATATATTAATAGAAATACTCTTTTCCCGTCCAATTGATATCTTGCAAATATTTGAATTATTATTCCATGGGCATATTTGTCATGTTTATTAATGGATTATGCTATTGAATGTGATAACATCATATATTATCATCATATGCTTTCTTTGCTTGGTTATTGAGAACTAGTTGCAGGTCTATTGCTTTGGGTCAAGTGCTCAACGATGGTCTTCATCAAACGTCTGGATGAGGTAGGCCTTTTATCTTGTCTCATTAGCATATTTGTTTTCATAGCATACTTGAGAATAGAGTTGATTTCTGCAGTCATTTCCGTCTATTGTGGTTTACCCTAGCCATAGAGAGATTTTCCTCGTAACATAATTGGCGACCATACTGGGGATTGAATCTTCTTTCTTAGGGTTTGGAGTACTTTTCTCCTTATATTGCTCTCATTCCTATTGCGTTTCTTGTCGTATCATTTCTTGACATCCTCTGTTCACTCTGGGTTTGAGTTTTTCAGCCTTATCCCTTGCTTGGCTTTGTTTTTGAAACATATACGCGGTTTTTGGCTTAACAATCGCGTATATACGTGGGCTATCCCTCTGCAAGCTGCGTACATACGCTCTATTTCCTTGAACAGTTGTGTACACCAACCTTCTTTGTTTGTTTGCTGGGTGTGGTGGTTGCTGGGTGGGATTTGATGTTTGCTGAGTCTTCTTGGGTCTCTGCATTGACTGTTAAGTGCCTGTGGGATGACAAGAAACCTGTCTGGGGTTGAATTTTTGGGCGAAGTCTTTCTCATCACCTTTTCATTTTGATTGTCCTTGTATATTCGGCTGGGTGTTTTTCTCCTTGGTATTCTGCTTGAGTTATCTCTTTGTATACACAATAGAGTTTTATATATTAAGTTGTTGTTCAGTCCATGCATTTTCATTTTTCTTATGTTGAAAATACAAAAATATTAGGCATTTTGCATTGCTTGGAATTTTTGATCTTTTGAGTCTTTGTCATTATCTTAGTGCATGTAAATAAAGATTGCATTTTTACTTCAGAATTGCAGAGTTGAAATTGAAAATTGCATTTGTTTTAAGAAGCATATCATTCATTGAAAATTGAAGTTAGAACTTTGCATTATATTCATATTTACTTTTCTTGCTGAGTCATAACATCATGAGTTTCACTACCATACCTTTTTGAGTAATCACGACCACTAAAATTAATGCTATAATTTAAAATTGATTAGTCGCGATTTTATTTTCTAGGGTGCACAAACTAGCTTAGGATTTAGTGCCTTGGAATAGGATTTTGTGAGTAAACTTCTCCAAGGCAATTAAATCAACATATGTGTCTTACAAAGGGAGTGGAGAAATCCATTGTATAATTGGTAATATCAGGAGGCTCAGATCACACCAGAGTTAATCATGAGGTCACATGAGGTTGGTTGAAGGGATATCCCCCCGATGCCTTCTTAGCGTCAAAGATATTTCTGGGGATCTTGCTAGTTCCTTTACCTCCGTGAGAGGTGACACTTTCAAGGTTTCGGGCTTTGCTACCATACCCATACGGTGGACTTGGCTTATGATTGCTCGCCTGTGCATTGGTTATACATTGGTTGCTTAGTTGCTTGAATTAGGTGCCAGATAGGTTACTTGCAGGGGTTATTTTGCAGGTACCCTAGGTCAGATAAGGGTCGGACAACACACAACCTTTATGGAGGATTACCTCTCTGTGGGGATCTAACTGACTGGTTGTTAAGCCTGCGAGGGCCCTTATAACTGATTCTGTTACCTCTGATCTTTAACAGGGAGTCTCAGGCCTCTCTTGGGTGAGACATACCTTCTTTAGAGAGGGAGGCCACTTTCAACCACTTTATCCTGTCTGTGTGCATATTGGTCGTTTAACTTTTGGCGTGCTCTTTGATTACTAGTTGGCCTTAGGATTTATCTTTTGTACTTGGAGTATTAATTCATCGTGGAGTCAGATCACTGTCGGTCTCGCCGCTTGTTACAATTACCACTGGGTTTCGAGTCTTTGCCTTCTAAAAGGCGTAGAGTTATTATATGTGGTACACACACCTCCACTGTTCAAACTTATGATTCTACAAGGATGAGTACTGAACCTAGTATTCAGAACACTGGGAGCCCTTCGACTCCCACACCTACTATAGTTAAGGGCACCCATTCGACTCCTGCAACCACCATGGTTGAAGTAGCAGAGGCACCTATCATTACTATTGCCTTTCCTATAGTGAATGCTCAATATCTTGCCTCGAAGTACCCATTTGGGTCTCTTGGTCACTCATCGGGCTATAATGTTCAGTCCATCCCTATGGCCTCTAGTCCTTTTTCCTATGGTATGCCGAATTTTACTTCGCAGTTTTCGAACGCCATCCCAACTGCTGGCCCTAATGATAACATTGGGCTTGGGGGAACTACACCTCCTTACACTCCTTTTTCATTTGGTGGTTCTCAAATCCCTCAAATGACTCTTAATATGGGAGGCATTCTTACTTTTAACCCCAGGTCTAATCCTCTTGCTTCTGGGTGGAGAAACCAACCTGGCGGACAAGCTTCTGCTCAAGTTCCATCATATACCCATACCTCCTCAGTACTGATTCTGACCAACATGTTTGGCATGACGAGTCCACCTCTATCCTTTGGATTCACACCTGGAGGAGGTCAGTTTCACGCTTTGGGCAACCCCCAAACCGGATCCACTCCAAATGGGGGCAATTTTTATAACCCCCATCAGAACATTCCTACTGGAATGATGCCCAATCAACCTTTTATGAATCATTCTGGAGGAGGGTATTACTATCCCAGACATGGCCATGGTGCTTACCCGAACCCTGGATGGGCTGCAGTTCCTCAAGAAAAATATTTCCAGGGAGCTTGGGGCTAGATGTCGCAACCCCGTCTCCCTTTTCTGGCCATGCTTAATCTGCCAGACTTGTCTAATTTGATGAACGACCCTGTGTCTCTTGATCCTACATGGCCCCCCATCCCCACCAAGCTTCCTTCGGACATTGCAAAATTTGAAGGTAAGAATGACAAGGATCCTGGTGATCAAGTCACCACCTTTCACCTATGGTGCTCTTCGAATTCCCTTAATGACGATTCTATTCAGTTAAGATTCTATTCCCTCATTGGGGTTGCTGCGAAATGGTATATCGAGCTACCTAGGGGGGCATATGGGACATTTAGTCAGATGGTGTTGGTCTTCCTCAACCACTTCCAATTGCTGGTTCGTTACGATGCTGTCTTAGAACTTTTGTCGAATTTACACCATGACACAACCACTCATATCTCAGATCATATCCAGGAGTGGCATAGACGAAAGAGGTTGATTAAGACCTCCATACCACCGACCTTTCTTTTAGAATGGTTCCTTAAGTCTTTGTAACCTCCTATCTCAAAGGATGTTGCTACATCCGGGGTTACCACTGAGGAAGAAGCAATATACAAAGCCCAACAGTTAGATCTTATATATGCTCAGTCTGGGATGTTATACCACATTCTTCTGGACGCACCGCGGTCAAGTTATGACCTTAGACAAAATCCCAGACCTCATGCCGATGGAATTGTAGGTTCCGCCAATGTAAAATCCATAGACTCAATGACAAGCCATTTGAAAGAGTTGTCTCTAAACCAGTCTGCAGGAGGGCCATATTCGTCCGTGTCTTCCAATCCCACTCAGTCGATGAATGTACATTCCGTGCAATCGTCGACCGTCCCAAATGGTAACCAACAACCAGGCGGGAATAAGAATAAAGGACATAATAATAATTGTAAGTGTGGGAAAAATAATAATAAACCCAAGGAAAATGGTAATAATGAGAAGACGAATAATAATGCTGGAGAGGGAAAGACGTAAGGTGAAATTTCCCTGTAAGCTTTGCACAGACGATCACCTTACTCATTTGTGCCCCAAAATTGTGGAAGTTGCGAGGCTATTATCTCTACCATCTACCGTGCTGATGAATCCTTTCCCACATAACCAACACATGGCCTCGAGCTCCTCAAATGCCGAAAATGCGGTTGATGGGAGTCAAAACCCACTATTGCAAGACAATGATCGTTTGTCTATCAATATGGTCGATATGAAAGTTCATGTAGCCACTCAATCTTGAGATTATAGTTCTTCACAGGCTATACCTGTTCTAAAATATCCTCCTCCTCCTCCGGAGATGACTTTACATATTGAAAAAATAGAGACACCGCCTCATATTCCGAAAGGAGTACTCAAGTGCTCTACCCACAATCCAAATGCTAGAGCTGCCCAGAAATACTCTATTGTTGAGGACCTGGATCAAACCCCTTGTGTCATGTTGACTTTGGAGGTACTCCTGACATGTCCTTCACAGAGGAATGCCTTACTATCTGTGTTAGGAGCTCTAGAACCCAGTGGCTCAAAAGTTATCAAGTTTGACATCATAGATGTGAAGCCTCACTTGCCTTACCACATGGGGTACTCAAAGTATACCATCAAACGTGCGGTTGTTGATGAAGGCGTTGCTACATGTGTGATGTCCTTGATCTATTGGAAAGATCTCGGTTCTTCGACTCTCTCTAAGTCATCGAACATGTTGACTGATTTTGACGGTCATTCCTTCCGCCCTCACGGTATTCTTCCTGCCTTTCTGGTCCAGTTAGGTGGGAAGACGGTAGAGGTGGAGGTTGAGGTAGTTGATGCACCTCTTGATTATAACTTGTTACTAGGACACAATTGGACCTATGCTATGGTCGCTGTCATATTGTCCGTCTTCCACACTCTTTATTTTCCTCATGACGGGAAGATCGTGACGATCGACTAGTTATCCTTTGTGTATGCTAATCCCAATGCATCTATTAGACCGTCGATCCCTGCGATCGACAATTCTCAACTGACAATTGAGAATATTGGTGTCAGAATGTATTCTTCCTTTATGGGTACTTTCGACTTCATGGAACCGATTCACCACGTTTACGCCATGTCTAGTAGGCCAATTTTGACAGAGAAGTCCATTCCTTTCCACACTTCCTATTTTAGTGATCCTTGGACCCTACCTTCCTCGGCTTCGTCTTGTGAAGGTCAATCACATGCTAGAATGGCCATGCCACTATCGACAACGAAGATTGTGTATCAAGCTATTATTGACTCTTCCGCCGACCCCGATCCTGTTACCTCGTCGATGGATGAGGATGATCCCGTTCTTAGGCCCATGTGGGCCACTTCGTTGTCTTCTTCACATGACTTCCTCGATGAGACTTTTTCCTCGGACGAATCTATCATCGAAGCCATGAATGGTTCCGACAAACCTTGGGATGATATGCATCATCGGTCTTATTTTCTCCTAGAGCTTGAAAGAATCGAACAAGATGAATTTCGATCTACTTTGAGTGAGATAGTTGGTAACGCCGTAGTTCCACTTGATACGCACGACATTTATGCCGAAGGAAATATGATGAGTATTTCTCCCACCGTCATGATCGATATCTCTCGTACCCCTGGAAAGATTGAAAACGTACATATCGATGCAGATTGTTCGCCAGAAGAAATCCTGATCTACACCGAACTCTTCAAGGAATTCTGAGATGTATTTGCTTGGTCATATGAAGAGATGCCAGTAATCAACCCTCGTATTGTTGAGCATGATATTAGAACATATTCGGATGCTAAACTTGTTTGACAACATCTTAGAGCTGTTAATCCCCGTAAGGCCCCTGCTATTAAGGAAAAGGTAGATAAACTACTTAATGTTGGCTTTATCTACCCAGTTCCCTTGACTGCATGGGTATCCAATCCCATTCCTGTGAATAACAAGCAAGGAACAATCCGTGTATGCATGGATTTTCATGACTTGAACAAACCTTGTCCTAAAGATAACTTCCCGACACCTTTCATCGATCAGATTCTCGACGAGTGTGCGAGAAGCAAAGTGTTTTCTTTTATGGACGGATTTTTAGGGTATAACCAAATTCAAATTAAACCCGAGGATCAACACAAGACAACATTTATTTGTACTTGGGGTACTTTCACATACCGGAAAATGCCTTTCGGCCTTAAAAACATCGGAGCAACCTTCCAACGTGCTATGACCTTCGCATTCCACAATCTTAAGCATATAGTCGAAGCTTACCTTGACGATCTTGCTGCTCACTCTCGTAAGAGAGAAGATCAATCTATGCACCTTCAACTTGTTTTTGAAAGATGTCGTTACTATAGAATCCAATTGAACCCTCATAAGTGCATCTTTTGTGTTAGGTCTGGCTGTCTTTTGGGATTTTTAGTTTCTGAGACAGGGATCATGGTAGATCTGTTAAAGGTTGAGGCAATACTTCGATTGCCTCCCCCGCGCACTATTAGACAACTTCAAGGTTTAGAGGGGAAGGCTAACTTTCTACGTCAGTTTATAGTAAATTATGCCAATATCATTAAGGGTTTCATGTGTCTTTTGAAGAAGGACACCCCTTTTATCTGGGATGAGCGAGCCCAAGAGTCCTTCAATGCTTTGAAGAAAGCCTTGGTATTGACGCCTCTGCTGAAGTCTCCTGACTACAGTAGGGATTACTTGCTTTATATCGCCGTGTCCGAGGAGACGATTGGTATGGTTTTGGTTCAGGAGGATGATGAGCTCCGCAAGCACGTCATATACTATCTTAGTCAAAACTTAGTCAGTCCTGAGCTTAATTATTCTCACGTTGAAAAGCTATATTTGGATGCCGTTCACGTAGCCCAAAGTTTACGTCATTATATATTTCTTTGCAAGACTACTGTGGTTCTCTATGTCAATCCATTTCAATATGTCCTTACCAGGTGTATAATAGGGGGAAAACATAATAAATGGATTGTCATTTTAAAAGAATTTGATCTCGATTTCGCTTCTGCGAAATCCAAGAAATCACTAGACTTCCAGAGTTAATATCCGAATTTCCACGATTAGATGAGGATGTTATCCATGTTGATTTGTTTGCAGACGAACACATTTTTCTTGTCTCATCGTCCTACCCCTCATATGGAGATAATGTTCTCTATCTTCAAACTTTGAAGTTCCCCCAACATCTCTCGCGAGATGACCGACGACATGTAAGATACCAAGCTAAGAATTATACTATCATCGGTGACACTTTGTATCGCCGAGGAATAGAAAATATCTTGCATCGTTGTTAAACTCACGGGGAAGCCGAGTCAGTCTTAAACGATTACCACAATGGGGCTTGTGGTGGTCATCTATCCGGGCTTGGCACAACCCAAATTTTTTTGCGAGCTGCTTATTTCTGGACTTATATATTTAAAGATTGTATCAAAGTGGTTAAGAAGTGTCACCCCTACCTGGTGTTCACTCGGAAAATGCGCTCGCATCCAACACCCCTTCACCCAATCATTACCATCGGTCCCTTCACCAAGTGGGGGGTGGACTTTGTAGATTGCAACCCAACTTCGGCTGGGGGGCATCAACACATTATCATGGCTGTCAACTACTTTACTAAGTGGGCCAAGGCCATGCCTATAGTTAAATCCGATGGGAAGACTGCTGCCTTCTTTGTATTCAATCAAATTATCGCCCGATTCAGTATCTTGAGTGAGATTGTCACTGATCATGGAAGTCACTTTCAGAACGAAATGATGGAAGAGCTAGCATCTAAGATGGGGTTTATACATGGTCATTCTTCTCCTTATTACCCCCAGAAAAATGGACAAGTAGAGGCCGTCAACAAGTCTCTCAAGACCATTTTGCAAAAAACTATCAGTCAGAGAAAGTTTGACTGGCACATTATGCTATATCCCACACTCTAGGCATACCAAACCTTGGTCAAGACTGCCATCGAATTTTCCCCTTTCCAGTTAGTAAACAATGTGGATTCAATATTACGTATTGAATGAAAAATCCCTTCTCTTAAGTTGGCAGTCACGCTCCTACCTGACACTTCCGATCTCGAGCGACGCCTTGTACACCTAGAGAGTCTTGACGAGCAACGTTGAGATGCCTCTATGACTATCGAGGTGAACAAAAGACGTGTCAAGGTCCAATACGACAAGTCTTTCTGTCCTCAGTTGTACGCTGAGGGTGACTTGGTCCTCTTGTATGATCAAGCCAAAGAAACGTTGGGGGCAGGCAAGTTTAAACCCATGTGGCACGGTCCCTATATCGTGCAACGTGTCTTAGAAAAAGGAGCCTATGAGTTAGAATATTATGAAGGGAATATGTTGGTCGACTTGAAAATATATTACGCTTGAGCCCCAATCTTGAGCGGAACTCTTTTTATACTAATGTAATTTAGTGTATATATATTTTCCCTTTCTTCAGCTTGCTTATCGAGTTTTCCCTTGGTTGGAAGATGTCAACGGAGTCTTCGGTCTACTTAGGATTCGAAAACTGAGCCAATCGTCATACACGAAACTTGGCTTCCACCGCTTGGGTGGTTTACTCACTCGAGGGTCTAATGGTGTCTTCAGGTGGCGTATGCCTAGGGCCATCCATGAATAATGTGGCCGAATATAGCGTCATTATAGAACTTTTGCGCGATGCTATATCACATGGTATTCTCTCTTTAGAGGTTTGCCTGGATTCCCAGTTAGTGGTATGCCATTTGAACAAAAATTACCGTGTGCGTGATCCTACTTTACTACGACGATTCCTACGGGTACATCTTTTAGAACAACAATTTGATTTTATTACTTATTATCATATTCCTAGGAGTTCTAATCATGTATCCGATGCTTATGATAATTTCATTTTAGATTGGCATTTGTCACATAACTAAAGCAAAGAAAACCATCTCATAAATGTACACATTGTAAATATAAGTAAAGATGAAGATCCCTGTTTTATATATATTTACAAAAATATGGTGTTTATAGTACAAAATTGGGGCTAACACCCTCAATACACATATACAACCAATACTACAATATCCATGACATCTACGCGTGTGGCGCCGGATGTGTGTCATGATAAAAAACTACGACGTTTGCGAGATTCTGAAAGAGTCGCACCCAAGCTCTGGGCACATCAACCACTTGCTACTGCATGGCTTCCGATAGATCCTCTACCTGAACCATTGAAATCCTATGAGTTAAATGAGACAGGTTTCCCTGCACGTTTTGAAGGACTCTCTTAGCTTCTCCTCCCATCGCCTCATCTCTCCGGTGCCTTCGACGATGTCGGGGAAGCCTGTTTGGCCATCGTAGATCCACGTCTGCGTCACACAAGTTTCTAGTTAGTACTTAAGCATCATCCAAAAATATTTTTGTTCTACTATACAAAAATACAAAAAAAATGAAATATTTAAAAACATTTGACATACCTATGTTCCCGTAGGCAGTTCCTGGTGGGAGTGGCATGTTAGGGTCCCCTATGTAGTCGATCCCTGCATAGGGGTAGTCATCCAGAGAAATGAACTGTCCCTGCCACCAGTAGAATAAATCCTCGTTGTAGGGTGTGGGCACCCTACCTCCCCCCTGGCGTCTCATTACCTCGGTCCACCGTGCCATGGCTATATCGTGAGGTAC
Source organism: Picea engelmannii (assembly GCA_009831015.1). NCBI lineage: Eukaryota > Viridiplantae > Streptophyta > Pinopsida > Pinales > Pinaceae > Picea > Picea engelmannii. Next base: position 21,674 of record ML795815.1, read on the forward strand.
TCTCAGAAGAATCTCGACTCTAAGTCCCAAACCTGGAACCCGCTCGAAGAAAAAACTGCATAAGATAGAGACAAACCCGAAGTTCCTCTTGTTATCCTGTTTCCACTCTGTCAACTAGCTCTTTATATTATACAGTAGTGAGGTACACGAATCATATACTGTGGGTCTCAAGCACTCTACAACATAGAAAATGATCGACCTCGATGCCTGGTGCAACGAAGCCGATCCTGTGATCCTGGTCAACACGAGGACAACAATCTTGAGGCTGAGATTGTTTATCGCTCGGATGGGGAGTTGAATCCATACCTTCGGAGTCCCTGCTACACAATGAGCGTCTATGTACTCCTCTATTTTCATACCTCTCCCATCTCCCTAGGATTTGAGATTCACCACCTCACCCCGTCACGATAACCCAGTAAAAAAAAATATATCCTCTACTTCAATCCTCAATGGTTGTCCATCAAGGTTGAAGCTTTCACTATTAGGGTCCCAATAATCCACAAGCATCTCAAGCAACCTCACATGGACCCTCATCCCTTTGAGTGCCCAAAATTTATATAAGACACATCTTTTCAAAGCCATTTGAGTCCCTGGATCTCTGTCCACAACAACATATACCTCCTTGTGCTCCCTTTCCCTCCATTTTAGCACCATCCTGCCAGATAAAAGTCAAATTTTGAGTTAGAAACCATAGAAATATTTGATTACGAACTTGTACGCAGTCTGCTTCGTTTACAGTCGCATATTGGGCTGACTATATGTGCCCTTTACTTTGCACATGCGCGCATAACCTCATGTATACGCGACTCGATGAACGGTAGCCCGCATACACCGAGTTACCCAACTTGCGCCCTAATTTACTTAAAATTTGAAACTTAATTTAAAAATTTAATCCACTGAAAAGGAAGAGGAGGGGAAGAGGAGTTACCTGGTCCAGACGGTTTCTGATTTCGTCCCTTGAGGCTCCCGCAATCACCAGTTGAATATTGGAGGTAATTTGGTCCAATTTGCACTATTTGGGTAGAAAGTCAAAATTACATAGTAAGTTTTGGTTTTGTTACTATTTATAACAATTTTTACCCACTTTCTATAGTTTTGAGTCATTTTTTCACCTAATGGACTAATACAACAGTGGATTGAGTTGGTTTTTTTAGTTTTCACCAGGGATTCTTGCAGATTTCAACGTTATGTTGACCATTCGTAACCACGGGCATGTATTTTCACTACCCAGCGTATATGATAGGTATCCATTCCATCATGCATTTTTGCATTGTCCTATAACTATCACTTTTATTCCTTAGGTATGGACCCATTTGTTGCAACACATAACCTTCCATCTGCTATAAGACATGTCATTATCAAGTGGTAGAGACTTACCAAACATGGGTGCCCTAGTTAGATCCTTTGCTTCATTTTGGTGCCCATGCAGAGATTTTTTCCATAGGACTTGGAGTCCCTTATAGTTAATAGATGACTTTATGTTGAGCCTCATTTCTCACTCATAAACATGCTGCCTTCTACCTAGAGGACTCCCAACCAAGTTTAATTTAATCTCTTTTCCAACTCGTTTTAAAAAAGCGAAAATATTATCGAGTGAACTTGTCTCTTTCACACTCGTAAATTGGATTTGAAATGACGTCTATTTGACACAAGTTTATCCCCTTTTTCACACCAAGGAGACTAAATGTCATGAAAAATGACATTTTTTGGCGTTAAGTTGTGATTGCATCTCATGCCCTTACTTGCAGTATTGAGCCTATAGCCGGTTCTTGCTTTGCGTTATAAACCGTTTGCCTCAGCATTTTTTGCATTTTCAACCAAGCAGTGCCTTGTTTATATCCTTCACAATTTGACACCCTATACCTAGGAGGGAACATTCCCCCGAGTGTCCATCTCCCACATGCATCTCCTTGCATTGAGCATAGGTACGTTCCACTGCTGGAACTAGTTTTGCTTACTTGCGACACTCGTTTCCTCTGTATCATAACATTCATTTGTCTATGAAAAAACAAAAAAAGACGGGCGAGAAGGGAGTATTATCTTATATGGGAAGCAATCATGTCGCCTTTGAACATAGAAAAAAGTTATTGAGTCCATTTATCATCATAATTTTGGGTTTAGCATGGCCTTAGGAAGATGACCTCGTTACATAGTCTTCTCTACCGACTGGTTACTCTTCTAGTCCCTATAGAGAATTTCATTGATGCCTCCTGCATCTCATGGTTTCATCATTGAGTCTATGTTATCGAAGTCTTCCATATGTCTCATTCTCTTATTCAAAGGAAGTCTATAAACCCGTGTCGGCCATTTCTCAGAACTCTTGACTTTGCATGTCATCCATACCCTCATTTTGTCTCAGAATCACATGATACTGCAGTCCTATCTAGCACCCTAGTCCTACTTTCATCATTGGTAGGTAACCTTGAACCCAATAGTTGACATTTTATCATTGGTCGTTGACTGGGTGGTTTCCCTTGTGTTCGACGACAATATATCTATTCACACATTGGGATTCATACAATGTCTTGGATGCCATTAGCCTTATTGGTGGTTTCCTCGCCTTTTTCAACAATTTTCCTCATTGGATTCTATTCAGAGGGTCTTTTTCACGTACTGCTTACATTTGGCACACACGAAATACGCACAAGGTCATTGGTTCATGAACATGTTCGTCGTCCAATTTCCTCCAAATCATGAAGCTCTTGCTTTTTTCCTCATGCTGGATGATGAGAGATGCCTTAATTATCTCCTTTCAGTGGGTCTCCTTCCATCGACTTCAACTCATCTATTTTGGAAATGAGACCTAGAGTCTTATGAGTACCTTGAGGCTTGCAGTCATTAGTGACAGGTTCTCTCGCCATTGACATTTGGGAATACATCAATGTCTTATGATTAATGGATTCTTCAGGTGTTTGACACCGACTCCTTTATTCACACTTGTAAGAATGTACTTGGTGCCTTGATACCTACTTTCATTATCGGTAGGCTATCTCACATTTTTTAACGATATACCTCAATTATCGATAATCAAACGATGGCTCATTGTGTTCAACCTCAACTCCTTTGTTCACATGATGTAGACTTGCACCGTTGGCAGATTGTGTATAAGACTTGAAGACATTAGTATGTGGCTGCAACTTTCCTGAGCTGTTGCTTCCTTTTCATTGGACCAGTACCTATATGACTTCAGTAATCATGGGAGATCAAATTGTACTCCATTGTATACAATTATCTTCAGATTGGTTTTGAGACTGGTTCTACTAGGCCTTGTTCATGACTATGACATCCTTCGGCATGTAACCGCTTTTGTATTTGCCTATTCATGGCCACATACAGTTGTTTGTCATATTTTCACATGGATCTGCAGTGTAATTCATATTGGAAACCATGTATGAAAAGTCAATGCATAATGTAATGAGCAACTAGTTCATCTAGCTGGTTCCTCATCACTCCACTTCTGGGTTGTTTATAATGTATTTCGTCCATCACAGATACTCCTCTGACCTCACACATGAGGGGGCATCTATTATAGCAAGATTTTCCTCACCCTATGCAATCTTGCATAGAAGGCCTTTTTCCATTTCCCTATGCAGACTTATCATCCCTGTTTGTAAATCCTAGAGCTAAAAACACATATTTTTCCACATGTACGCACCTTGCCTACTATACAACATGTGTATGCGTAGGCTGCACCACTACAGCCCGTGTACATCGGGATTTTTGCCAAAAAATGAAAAATGGAGTTGGGTTTCCATGTCACGACAAGAGATCTGTGATCCTTGGCCTTCCATATACTGGAAACATTCCGACTCGACCCTTCAGTTCCATTTGAAGGCTATAAATCGACCAATTACGAGCTATGGAAAAGAGGAGAAAGAATTCAAATTTGAGAGCAAAGTTACCATGGAGAAATTATTTACTTCATATTGAATTTGCATCCCTTTGTCCTTTAAGTCTGAACACAGTGTTCATCCCCCAAGATCTTCCCTTATTTGATTGAGAACTTCATTATCTCTCTTCTATGAGCTTGCCTTTGGTGGAGGATTGAAGTGGTGGAGGCCCAACTGGAAGGAGCTTAGTTTCTCAGTTCCGAACCGTGCCGACACAGAAGTCTGTAACATTTTTACTTCTGTTGATCATATATTAATAAAAACACTCTTTTCCCGTCCGATTGATATCTTGCAAATATTTGAATTATTATTCCATGGGCGTATTTGTCATGTTTATTAATGGATTATGCTATTGAATGTGATAACATCATATATTATCACCATATGTTTTCTTTTCTTGGTTGTTGAGAACTAGTTGCAGGTATATTGCTTTGGGTCAAGTGCTCAACGGTGGACTTCATCGAACGTCTGAACGAGGTAGGCCTTTTATCTTGTCTCGTTAGCATATTTGTTTTCATAGCATACTTGAAAAAATAGTTGATTTCTGCAGTCATTTCTGTCTGTTGTGGTTTATCCTAGCCATAGAGAGATTTCCCTCATAACAACTAGTGCTTCCTCAAATAGGAATGAATCTACAAATTGTTAAATGGATCATGGGTTGTTTGTCCTCAAACTATTTTGATGTTGTTATAAATGGTTCACCTTCAAGTTTTTTCAATGCCTCAAGAGGTCTCATACAAGGTTACTTGTTGTCCCCCTTTTTGTTTTTATTAGTAGTTGGTTGATTTCAGAGGCTAAAAGAGAAGGGTCCACTAAAGAAATCGAATTTGCATACCCAATGGCTATTTCTCACCTATTGTTTGTTGATGAAATTATGATTTTTGGTCAAGTCATTCTAAGGGAAATGAATCATATAAATAATATCCTGTATTCTTATTAAAAAGCCACTAGGACGGAATTTAACATGAATAAACCTTCTATTCTCTTCAATGGTTTGGAGGAATATTTGGAAAGACAAATAACATATATATTCTTTTTTAGTTATGGATATGTAGAAAAAGGAGTTAATTATCTATGGTTTAGTTTAAGTCCAATCATTACAAATATTAATATTGGTTATGGTCATTTAAAAAGATAGAGGCTAGGATCTCATGTTGGTGTCATAGGTGGTTGCCTTGGTGAGGCAAATTAGACCTAGTGAAATCTATGTTTGGAAATAATTTTAGTTTATTGGTTATTTGTAATAAAAACACACACACACACACACACAAACACACACAGATGATAATAAATACTAATAATTAATAATTATAACTAATGAAGAGACACATCCTAATGAAATGACATGTTTCTTAGTGAAAAGGAATCCTCGCTTAGGTATATATATTATATATGGGGCCCTTATTTGTAATAATTCATGTCAGACAGTTGGCTTAGGTTGATGGACAATTGGTATGGATTGTTGGTTGTCATTGATGTCAACCATTGGAGATTGATATTGTAGATTGATGTCAACCCTTGGAGAAAGTCCGATAGCACAAAGGTTTGAGTAATGGACCCAAGTTTGTTTGATGTATAATGGTATAAGTTTTAATATATTTGAATGTAAGAATATTCTATATGGGTAGTACATGTCATGCCATTTCCAGTGGTATGTGGAACGTCACATAACTCCTCATGGTCATAGAGTTATGGGCATGTGAAGTTGGAGAACCCAAGTTTGTTTGATGAATAATAGTATGAGTTTTGATATATTTGCAGGTAAGACTATTCTAGATGGATTTTACATGTCATTCCATTTTAGGTGGTATGTGGAACATCACATAAATCCTCACAGTTAGAGAGTTATGGCCATGTGAAGTTGGAGAACCCTCAAGAGTCATCTAGAAGCCCCAAAAGGTCAAAGTAGTTTAAGAGATTTTAGAAGGTAAATAATAAAGTGAAGCGATGAGTGTCCTATAAGTCAAAGTGAATACAAAATAAATTATTTAAATAATAAATTTAATGGAGAAATTACTAAGTTGACAAGTGGTTAGAAGTGGGTTAACCCTAAAATAAGAAAAGTGGGTTAAGATGGTTAAAAGGTAACCCTTTGAGGAAGCTACATAAAAGTATAAATTAGAGGCAAGGCTCTCTCATTTTAATCACACTTGAGAATATTGAATATATAAAGGTTACTGAGGTAACAAAAGGATATCTAAGCCTAATTTCAGAGGGAAGGTGAAGTAAAGAAGGCCGAAATTCAAGGGAGGATAAATTCTTTTGATGATGCTTTCTAAGGTATGTTATTTACAGGTCATCTCACCATCTTCGAAATAATTTTTTTTCTAGAATGATTCAGACCGTGAAATTGGGACTCCATTGAGAAAACATATCCAAGTATCTTTGGTACAAATTTCATCTTGTGGGTCGTTGTATTTTTGGAGTTACACTCCGTGGAAAATAGGGTTTGTGGCTAGTCCTGAAACTAGTCTAAAAAAGGTCTTTCAGGTAAAAATGTCATAACTTATTCATAACAGATACAAATTCAGTAAGACCAAATGTGTTGCTTAGAAAACAATTTGCAGTATTCGGCGTACAATTTTCAGCTCCATACAACAAATATTCCGTGCGGGGCACGCTCTACAATTTCTCTCTCTAGAATAATCTAGAATTCAACAAGGTATGCCATTTTTTCTATAACCTCTTTTCTGAGAGGTTCCAAGTAGTGAAACTTAGAGGAATTGCATAAAACACACTGAAGAACATTGTGTACTATTTTCAGATCTTAATTCATTACATGTACATAGTTATGATTATTTCAACTTAGGGATATTGACTAATCCAAAACTAGTCATGTGAGACTAAAGTAAAGTTTGATGAAAATGCTAGTCTCTTGTTGTTAAAGTTAAGGAAGGTTTGCAAGTATGTGATCATATACACCAGGTCTATTACAAATTTACAAATTAGATTTGGATTATGAAATTGATGAGGGCTTTTGGTTGAGGTACATGTTGGGTACATGGTTGAGACAAGTAGTTGATGAGTTGGCACATACATGAGGTGTATAGTTGATGGTGTTGTTACATCTTGATGAGTAGTTGATACATGATTGGTACATACTTGGTACATGGTTGGAGGCACTTGTTAGTAGTATTGTTGACACATGGTTTATGGATGATGTAGCATACTTGTATTGGTATATTATTAGAAGCACATATTGATCTTGGTGATGATTATGAGTTGTTGTGTTATGCTTGGTTGATGCACATCTTTGAGAGTTGTCGTGGTGATTGATCTTGGTGACTAGATATGATTTGGTTGATAAGATTGATGAGACGGGTTGTTGTGATAGGTTGTTTGGACAAGTTGTTGTGACAGGTTATTCGTACAGGTTTGGTGCATGGTTGATGCACTTGTTCATGGTACAGGTTGAGGTACAAGTTGGTGCATGGTTGATGCCCTTGTTTATGGTACAAGTTGATTACATGTTGTTTGGTACAAGTTGGTGCATGGTTGATGCACTTGTTTATGGTACAGGTTGAAGTACATGTTGATGCATGGTTGATGATTGGTTCAGATTGTTTGGTGTAGGTTGATTAGTACAAGTTTATCTAATGATTCCAAGCCAAATTCTTTCTTGGAATCACTAACTACTACTAATTTATTGAGTTATTAAGTGTATACAAGATTCATCAACACATGGAGATCACAATATATTCAAGATGTAGAAGCACAAGCAAAGATCTGACCTTTTTATTATGAG
>ML795815.1:64368-76951 GCA_009831015.1 Picea engelmannii
TGAATGAATTAAAAAGAATAAAGAAAAAGAGAGGTACATTCTTATACACACACACACACACACACACACACACACACACACACACACACAGGGAAACTTGAATGAATTAAAAAGAATAAAGAAAAAGACAGGTACATTCTTCTAACACTATCTGTTACTCTGTTACTCTATTCCTCTTATTCTATTTTATTTAGTCTATGTACATAGTACTTTCTTTTTTCTTTACATGTCAACTTATGTTCATGTCCGTTTTTTGTGTGTTCTTTTGTTCATAGAAACAAACAAGAAAACTAGACACCACAAAGAACTCCTAACCAGGAATGTAGAAGAATCCATGCAAAGGTGCATTTTTTCTACCCGTGTTCCATATGCAATAGTTTTTCGTTTACTATGTCTGTATTTGTTGAACTGGTTTGCAGCTCTGTTTTTTTTTTCCCTCCTTGGACACTCCATATCTTCCTGTACATTGACTTTTCTTCATGTCAATTATATTTTCTGTGTTGCTATCTTGAAATAAAAAAAATTGTACTTCATCTTTTCTTTTCATGTGTTCCTACATAACAGTTTGTTTTCATGTCGGTTCTTACCTCCCTTTCTTTTCCCTGTTCTATACTTAGCTGTTCTCCCCTTTTTTTCTTCCCCTCTATTATTCATTTCAGATTCTATACTTAGCCCCATGTCTATGCTCATGGGTTCCCAGGATGACAGAGTGACAGATTTCATGTCCATCTATATCTCTACATCATGAGTCCGACCAACCGCCGTTCATTTTCATAGTTCACGAATTTTATGGCCGTCGGCTCCTGCGTAGGCGCCATCGAACTCTCATGCCCCCGTGTGCTCGATATACATCTTGCGCCCGAAACTTCGATGATCTACAATTCGACCCGGACTCGAAGCTTGCAACTCATTTTTCCTAGCATCTATTGATATTTCAAATCATCTGTTGATATTTTTCCCAATTCGTCTCAACAGTTAGCCAATTTTATGGCCGCGGGTTCTCCCCCAATGCATTATCGAACTCCCATGCCCATCTACAATTCGAACCCGGGCTCCTCGAACTCCCAAGCCTCAATCTTTATCGAACTCACAATTTGTATATCCATCTATATTTTGACATCACGAGTCCGAACGAGTGCTTATGTTTACTTAGCCAATTTTATGGCCGCGGGTTCTCGACTACGCATTATCGAACTCTCATTCCCTGTGTTCCTAGTATACATCTTCCATCCAAAACTTAGGTGATCCATGTCTATGCTCATGGGTTCCCAGATGGCGGTGTGGCAGATTTTATGTCCATCTATATCTCTACATCATGGGTCTGACCGACCGCTATTCATTTTCATAGCTCGTGAATTTTATGGCGGCGGGTTCTTGTGTGGGCGCCATCCAACTCTCATGCCTCGTGTGCAGGGTATACATCTTGTGCCCAAAACTTCGGTGATCTACAATTTGACTTGGACTTGAAGCTTGTGACTCATTTTTCCCAACATTTGTTGATATTTCAAAGCATCTGTTGATATATTTCTCTGTTCGTCTCAACAATTAGCCAATTTTATGACCGTGGGTTCCCCCCCAATGCATTATCGAACTCCCATGCCTCTTGTTCGGATAACATATTGCATCCAAAACTCCGGTTATATACAATTCGACCCTGGACTCCAACTCGCAAGCCTCACTCTTTATCGAACTCACAAATTGTATATCCATCTATATCTTGACATCACAAGTTTGACCGAACACTTTCGTTTCCTTAGCCAATTTTATGGCCGCAGGTTCCCGGGTACACGTTATCGAACTCTCATTCTCCGTGTTCCGAGTATACATATTCCATCCGAAACTTCGGTGATCTACAATTCCAACACAGACTCCCAAGTTTAAAAAAGTAGCAAAGAATCTTTAATTCTCGTCCATGCCTGCCACGTTCGCCCCTTCCCAATAGACATTAATTATGATTTTACTGGTGACAGTTCACAGATGTTCGAAAATATTGGCATTAATAAGCAGAAAGCTCGAGGTAATCTCCCATTAAAATGCATTTATGGGAGAATATTATAGAATGTGATTAGTTTCCTCTGTCAATCTTGAACTCGCAAAAAAATGATGGTTGTTTTTGTTTTTTTAAGACGTCATCGTAGCAATAATTCGATATTGTGCTGGCCCGCTGTCATCTACAAAGGTGTTCACATGATGCCTCTCTTTAATATTATGCACATAATTTTAGAACCTTACAGGTTTTCATATCTAAGGCTCTGCCTACATATGGAAATGTTGCTCCACCATTCCAATTTGAACATAGTTTGCATTTGGGCCACAGAGAACAACAATAAAATAAAATAATATGAAATTTGTTTAAGTAAATATCAACAAAGTATCTTCTGAATTGAACCTGCTTTTGTCAAAATCCAGGTATATTACATAGTTGTCAACATTTTCCTTGCTTTTCAATAGTTTCTCGATTTCCTTACCATCTTCACATGCTTTCCCAATGCAAATTGATGATGCTTTTATTAGCTTTGAAAAGATTGGAATTAAAAGGCGAAAAGGTCGAGGGCAGCTGCTATTAAAACACATTGAACCAAGATTTACCGGAGATTGTATTCTAATGCTGCAGTGTCCATTTTAAATACAATAAGGAGCAAATGAAGGTTTTCATCACCTTATGGATGCAACTCGACACCATGTTTGTGGAGATACCCTGAATATTTTCGAGAACGAGGACCAACATTTTCAGTGGTCCATAACTTATGACTACTACTCGTCCACTTCTGCTAGATGAAAATTATATCGACATCTGAAATTGCAACGACACATTGTATCCTCGGTTTTTTTTTACTTTAAGGACTTGGTCACGTGCTGTGCCCAGAACTATATTCCGAACCAGCAGATTGTCTAGATGGACGACCATTTCCAAATCTCCCTATCGCCTAAAGTATTTCGAAAGATGTTAACACTTCCCGACCCAATGCCTACTTTCAAGGGAGAGAATTGCAAGAAGTTATTAAAGAAGCATGGCAATGAACTAGACCTCTTGCTGAAGTTATTACAGGACCCAACGCCTGCTCCCTGGGACATGGCCATATTACAAGTCAGTGCATGTAAAAACCTTTTTCGGCAGATTGCATTCCTTTTCACGAGGACAATGAGACAAACAAGTGCAACCAACATTTCTCGGATGATTCTGTATATTTTATATTTTACGGTCAAGAAAGAAACCATATTCCATTTCCCCAAGATGAGTTCCATTCAAAAATCTTCCCAGTTATTGCAATACAAGAGGCAGAAGAAACTCTTTATGCCACCTTATTTAATTTTCATCGTGCCGAATTGCTATCCATTTCCTGGACTATCTATGTGTAGGAAGATGAACTCTGAATTTGACCCATTAACATTCTCTCGCCAGAAATTATGGAGACACGACGCTTGCCAACTATTTTATAAGGTCTTCAATTATTTTGTTTCATTTTTTAAAGCATTGATATTTGGAAGGTATTTCCCCCAGTTCTTTGGCCAGCCGACAATCTTCCTAGATAGGAGGGACATAGTAGAAGAAATGGAGAACTATAATGTTATAAGGATTCTCGGGTCTAAAAAAATTCCTTGCTTCCTTCCATGTGACATATCTGGTACAATGTTTTTTGCTAGAATAACAGGGGAGTACATCTATTGGTTGCATTTTTTTCATGCAAAAAGGAAAGGACAATTCATGTCTATGCCTTGGAAAGTCCGGGATTTCATGGTCAGGAACCACTTCAACAATTATTTCACTTACACTATCCTGAATGGACTCTGAACTAGTACCAATGATTTGCACAAGAAGAACCGAAAAGACCCGGGTGAAAAAAGTTCCCAATCCCCGACTGCCACAGCTAAGACCACATCATCTCATGGTAGTACTCTAACAACTTACCCAAGTAACAAAGTCACACACAGTTCTTCAGGTGGAGGAGGAGATAAGAACCCTCCCTCCGAAAAAATTGAAAGTTGTCACAAACTTCCCGCTGGCAAAAAACAGAAATCAATAGTCCAAGAACAGGAGGGACCGAGGGGAGAAATTGATATCTACGATCTCTCCCTCAAAGATATGGAACTAGAAATTGACATTGAAAAATTGTTCCCTAATGACAATCACTTAGACAACACTGCTCCTCAAAATCCCAAGATGGACATACTCGGCATAGATACATTGGACGAAAAAGAGTCTTTTGCATTTCAGAGCGCTTTTTTTGACAGGGAATCAAAAAAATTGATTATTGAAAACAAAGATGTAAAGAATAAGAAAGGCACATCTTGTTTAGAGTTCAACCTATGCAACATGCACCCTTCCCAGATATCCAAGATGCACCGAGCAACTGGAGATGCTCTAGACAACTCTATTAGCGGCCTTGAAACGAAGAACCACATGTTAAAGACGCGAATTGAAGAATTGGAGGCAACTCTAATGCCTCTTCCACTGTTTGCTACTCCTTTAGAAATGGTCAGGTCCACCACACTTGCGCCAAAGTTTAAAGGATCAACAAGCCTTCTCACATCGGCCTGAAACTATATGGAAAATAATATAAACAAAAGAATGGAATTAATAACAGAAGCTTGGGAGATGTCAAAGAATATGGTCTCTTTTGGAACAAAAGCGCATTCTTTTCATGAGTATCTGCAAGCATATCTCAAGAACGACCAAGGTTTTATCTCGATGCAGTTTTACCATTTGGGTTTGAAGTTACCGATATGACGAAATCCAGAAGAAGACAAGAGGATATCCCTTCCCTGGATCGAATAGACCAACTAAACACATGCTGGAAAGAAAAGGTAAAGAACCTGATTGGTCTTGTTCAACAATGTAGCCAAACCATATCTAAAAGAGACAAACTATTCAAGAAGCTATCTGAGATAGATCTAGCTAGCAACACCAATGAACTCCAGGACCTAAAGTTGATATTAAACTCGTTGTTTTTAACCAAACAAGCATTTGATGATCAAATTCATATCTATAAAAGACTGTCATTTGAAAATTTCTATGACATTCTTGAATATGGTGAAGATGACGTGAAAACTTGGCTAGTTGGTTATGCAATTAGAAACAAAAATATTCAAGAAGCATTGCACAATTTGTCTATTGATCTAAGGGACTTGGAAAGTGAACTGTTCAATATAAAAATCCGGCATTAAAGGAACGTGGCTCCCATGAGGAGCTACATCGAATAATGGTTGAAAAAAACTATCGAACAGATTACCAATGAAGGTCAAAGCCAAGGAAAGCCATAAAAGGACATCAACGAAGAAATGACAAGCCATGGCACACAATCATAGTAAGTTGATACTGATTACATTCTTCTGTCTTCATCCACTTATTCTAACAAATCTTTAATCGAGATCTGACAATTTTCTCTTTCTTCTTGCCAGGTTTTGTTGTTTTCCATTGTCGGCTTTATTCTTTATGCAAACTTCATTCTTGTACATCTTTGATTCGTAGTCCGCGACAGTCCCAATCAGAGTCATTCTGGAAAACACATTTTTTATTTCACCGAATATGTACCGAACTATAGTTTTTTTTTGCAAATTCGAAGAAAACTTTTTTTTTGGGAAATATTCTCAAATGTATTTTGTGACCTAGTTTATCTAAATATAAATATTTGGGTTTTTTCTATGCTGATATTCAATGCTTGGTGTCGTTATTTGGAATTTGTATTTCTCCGTAAAATTAACTCATTTCGCTGTACATGTTCTTGTTCTATATTGTGCATGTATTGCAACTTCCTATATTTCAAAATATTTTTCGATATACAAAATGTAAAGTCATGTATTTTTTTCTTTATTCCTTGTAGGTTTGAGCAAAAAAAAAACCAAGCCCAAAACACCATTCAAATTCGAACATGGTTTACATTTGGACCACAAATAACCTAGTAAGATACATTAATATGGATACATTTTAAATAAACATAAACAAAATCCCTTTAAACTTGAATTTGATTCTCTCGGGCTCCTGGATTGTCCCCAAGTTGATCGGTTAGAGGACTATCAAATCCTCGTTTCCATCTATATCTTCACATCAGGAACTCCAACAACGACCGTCCCATTCAACACTTGGCCAAATATCTCACCACAACGTCCCAACTTAGCACTATCACATTCTTATCCCGCATGTTCCGTTATATACATCTTGCACCCAACACTTCCGTCATATACATTTTGCACCCAACAATTCCGTGATAAAAGATAAGTATAGAAGACGAAAAAGAAGGGTTAATATATTGACATCTGTGATAGATATCCCATTTTCTTGCAAGATCTTTTCTGCATGTTTCTGGATAAATTATATATTCTTTGATATACAAAATGTAAAGTCATGATTTTTTTTTTCTTTGTTCCTTGTAGGTTTGAACAAAAAAAATCGAGCCCAAAACACCATTCAAATTCAAACATGGTTTGCATTTGGACCACAAATAATCTAGTGAGATACACTAATATGGATACATTTTAAATAAACATAAATAAAATCCCTTTAAACTTGAACTTGACTTTTTCATGCTCCTTATTTTAAATAAACATAAACAAAATCCCTTTAAACTTGAACCTAGCTTTCTCGATCTCCTGGATTGTCCGCGGTTTGATTGGTTAGCGGACTGTCAAATCCTCATTTCCATTTATATCTTCACATTAGGAACCCGAACGACGATCGTCCCTTTCAACACTTGGCCAAATATCTCACCGCGACGTCCCAACTTAGCGCTATCGCATTCTTATCCCGCGTGTTCCGTTATATACATCTTGAACCCAATACTTCAGTCGTATACATTTTGCACCCACCACTTCTGTCATGTACAGTTCGACGTGCTATTATAGATATTTCACCCAAAACTTGCGTCATCTATAGTTTCGCTGTATACATCTTGCATCAAAAACTTCCGTGGTCTAAAATTCCTCCACATATTGGAACATGGTCTACATTTGGACCACAAATTATCTATTACAATACATTAATATAAATACAATTTAAATTAATGGTCCTATATTGTGACATCATGAGCCCGACTGACCGCAGTTCCTTTTAACACTTAGCCAATTATCTCTCCGAAGGTTTGTTCCTTGGCGCTAACGGAATTTTATGCCCCATGTTTTGTGATATACATGTTGCACACAACATTTCCGTGATATACATTTTGCACCAAACAAATCCGTCATTCAAAGTGGATGTTAGCGGTCGGTTAGAGTCACGATATAAAAGCACAAGCGCAAATGTGAACCGGTCCGTCCACCAACGTGCCCATTGAGACATTTTCGAAAAAAAATCAAGTAACGAGAAAGATAGTAGAGAGGAAAAACGGTCATGACAAGATCTCTCGGAGAGACGTAAGGCCCCGCTTGTCAAAGTGTATATATATATATATATTATGCTTCTACTCATTACAATTCAATGGTTCACTTATTTCCATTAACAACTGAAAAAACGTATTCAACAACGATTTACGGGAGCCCGACTGACCCCCGGGTTGGCGCTATTATAGATCTTGCACCCAAAACTAGCGCCATCTACAGTTCCGCAGTATACATCTTGTACCAAAAACTTCCGTGGTCTGCAATTCCTCAACATATTGGAACATGGTCTACATTTGGACCACAAATTAGCTATTACGATACAATAATATAAATACAATTTTAATAAATATACTTAAACTTCAACCTGAACTTTCGTACTCTACAATTCGCTGCGACTTGATGCTATCGATTTCTTAGGTCCCATGTTCTGTGATATACATGTTGCACACCACACTTCCGTGATACACATTTTTCACCAAATAGAATTCGACCCCGGTTATAGAGCCCACCTATCCAGAAATATGCGATCTGAAACGTGGCTAGGCATCGAATGGTTAGCGGTCGGTTAGAGTCACGATATAAACACAAATGTGAACCGGTCCGTCCGCCAACGCGCCCATTGGAACATTTTCGGAAAAACGACTAAGTAACGAGAAAAATAGTAGAGAGGAAAAACGGTCAGACGAGCTTCAAAATAGGGTGACAAGGGCTCCCGAGGAGACGTAAGGCCCCACCTATCAAATTGTATATATATTCTGCTTCTACTCGTGATAAATCATTGACTTCATATTAGTTTGTCCTTTGACCACAAATATTTGCATAATATCTATTGTTGGAGCTAGGGAAATAAAAACATTGATTTTTATATAATAAAAATGACCATATATGTAATGATCTGATTGGATAACAGATTGGAGGTCTTATTGTTGGCTTCGCTATTCCCAATGTTTTATATGTTAGCATATCCAAACTTTTTGATTGTCTACAGTCTTTTTGAATCATATATTTTTCTTATGCATTGCTTGAAGGTGGATTAATGCTAGTATTAGTTTGACATATTGGAACATGGTCTACATTTGGAACACAAATTATCTATTACAATACATTAATATAAATACAATTTTAATAAATATACTTAAACTTCAACTTGAACTTCCGTACTCTACAATTCGTCGTGACTTGACGCTATCAATTTCTTATGCCCCCTGTTCCGTGATATAAATGTTGCACACCACACTTCCATAATATACATTTTGCACCAAACACTTGCGTCATATACAATTCGACCTCGGTTATAGAGCCCGCCTATCCGAAAATCCACGATCTGAAAAGTGGCTAGGCATCAAATTGTTAATAGTCTATCGGAGTCACGATATAAAATCACAAGCGCAAATGTGAACCGGTTCATTCGCCAACGCACCCATTGAGACATTTTCAGAAAAAACGACTAAGCAACGAGAAAAATAGTAAAGAGGAAAAACGATCGGACGAGCTTCAAACTAGGGTGACAAGGGCTCTCGAGCAGACGTAAGGCCCTACCTATCAAATTGTATATATATTCTTCTTCTACTTGTGATAGCTCAATAGTTCGCTTATTTCCATTAACAACCAAAAAAACGTATTCAACAACAATTTATGGGAGCCCGATTGACCCCCAAGTTGGCGCTATTATAGATCTTACACCCAAAACTTGCGTCATCTACAATTTCTCTATATACATCTTGCACCAAAAAATTCCGTGGTCTACAATTCATCCACATATTGGAACATGGTCTACATTTGGAGCACAAATTATCTATTACGATACATTAATATAAATACAATTTTAATAAATATACTTAAACTTGAACCTGAATTTTTTCGAACTCATCGATTGGTCCTATATCGTCACATCATGAGCCCGACCGATCGCAGTTCCTTTCAACACTTAGCCAATTATCTCTCCGCTGGGTCGCGCCTTAGCGCTAACAAAATTTTATACCCTATGTTCCGTGATATACATGTTGCACACAACACTTCCTTGATATACATTTTGCACCAAACACTTTCATCATTTACAGTTCGACACACTATTATAGATCTTGCATCCAAAACTTGCGTCATCTACAGTTCCACTGTATACATCTTGCACCAAAAACTTCCGTGGTCTACAATTCCTTCACATATTGGAACATGGTCTACATTTGGACCACAAATTATCTATTACAATACATTAATATAAATACAATTTAAATTAATGGTCCTATATTGTCACATGATGAGCCCGATCGACCGTAGTTCCTTTCAAAACTTAACCAATTATCTCTCCGTGGGTTTGTGCCTTAGCGCTAACGAAATTTTATGCCCCATGTTCCGTGATATACATGTTGCACACAACATTTTTGTGATATACATTTTGCACCAAACACTTCTGTCATTCAAAGTGGATGTTAACAGTCGGCCGAAGTCACGATATAAAAGCACAAGCTCAAATGTGAACTAGTCCGTCCGCCAACGCGCCTATTGGGACATTTTCAGAAAAATGGCTAAGTAACGAGAAAGATAATAGAGAAGAAAAACGGTCGTGACAAGGGCTCCCGAGGAGACGTAAGGCCCCGCCTGTCAAATTGTATATATATTCTGCTTCTACTTGTCGCAACTTAGTGGTTCACTTATTTCCATTAACAACCTAAAAAACATATTCAACAACGATTTACGGGAGCTCGACCGACCCCCAGGTTGGCGCTATTATAGATCTTGCACCCTAAAATTGCGTCATCTATAGTTCCGCTGTATACATCTTGCATCAAAAACTTTTGTGGTCAGCAATTCCTCCACATATTGGAACATGGTCTACATTTGGACCAAAAATTATATATAACGATACATTAATATAAATACAATTTATGCCCCATGTTCTGTGATATACATGTTTAGCCAATTATCTCTCTGCCCTTAGTGCTAACCGAATCTTATGCCCCATGTTCCGTGATATACATGTTGCACACAACATTTCCATGATATACATTTTGCACCAAA
Source organism: Picea engelmannii (assembly GCA_009831015.1). NCBI lineage: Eukaryota > Viridiplantae > Streptophyta > Pinopsida > Pinales > Pinaceae > Picea > Picea engelmannii. The sequence continues at coordinate 74,701 of ML795815.1, forward strand.
CACTTTCGTCATTCAAAGTGGATGTTAGCGGTCGGTCGGAGTCACGATATAAAAGAACAAACTCAAATGTGAACCGGTTCGTCCGCCAACGTGCCCATTGATACATTTTCGGAAAAACGACTAAGTAATGAGAAATATAGTAGAGAAGAAAAACGGTCGTGTCAAGGGCTCCCGAGGAGACGCAAGGCCCCACCTGCCAAATTGTATATATATTCTGCTTCTACTCGTGGCAACTCAGTGGTTCGCTAATTGCCATTAACAACCCAAAAAGTGTATTCAACAGCGATTTACGGGAGCCCAAACGACCCCTGGGTTGTTTATGGGAGCCCGATCGACCCCCGGGTTGGCGCTATTATAGATCTTGCACCCTAAAATTGCGTCATCTACAATTTCGCTGTATACATCTTGCATTAAAAACTTCCGCGGTCTGCAATTCCTCCACATATTAGAACATGGTCTACATTTGGACCACAAATTATATATAACGATACATTAATATAAATACAATTTATGCCCCATGTTTCGTGATATACATGTTTAGCCAATTATATCTCCGCCCTTAGCGCTAACGTAATTTTATGCCCCATGTTTCGTGATATACATGTTGCACACAACACTTCCCTGATATACATTTTGCACCAAGCATTTCCGTCATTTACAGTTCGACGCGCTATTATAGATCTTGCACCCAAAAACTTGCGTCATCTACAGTTCCGCTGTATACATCTTGCACCAAAAACTTGTGTGGTCTACAATTCCTCCACATATTGGAACATGGTCTACATTTGGACCACAAATTATCTATTACAATACATTAATATAAATACAATTTAAATTAAAGGTCATATATCGTCACATGATGAGCCCGAACAACCGTAGTTCCTTTCAACACTTAGCCAATTATCTCTCTGTGGGGTCGCGCCTTAGCGCTAACGAAATTTTATGCCCCATGTTCTGTGATATACATGTTGCACACAACATTTCCGTGATGTACATTTTGCACCAAACACTTCCGTCATTCAAAGTGGATGTTAGCGGTCAGTCAGAGTCACAATATAAAAGCACAAGTTCAAATGTGAACCGGTCCGTCCACCAACGCGCCCATTGGGACATTTTCGAAAAAATGAATAAGTAACAAGAAAGATAGCAGAGAAGAAAAACGTTCGTGACAAGGGCTCCCGAGGAGACGTAAGGCCCCGTCTGTCAAATTGTATATATATTCTGCTTCTACTTGTGGCAACTCAGTGGTTCGCTTATTGCCATTAACAACAAAAAAAACGTATTCAACAACGATTTACGGGAGCCCGACCGACCCCCGGGTTGGCGCTATTATAGATCTTGCACCCTAAAATTACGTCATATACAATTCCGCTATATACATCTTGCATCAAAAACTTCCGTGGTCTGCAATTCCTCCACATATTGGAACGTGGTCAACATTTGGACCACAAATTATATATAACGATACATTAAGATAAATACAATTTATGCCCCATGTTCCGTGATATACATTTTGCACCAAACACTTCTGTCATTTACATTTCGATGCGCTATTATAGATCTTGCACCCAAAACTTGCATCATCTACAGTTCCGCTGTATACATCTTGCACCAAAAACTTTCGTGGTCTACAATTCCTCCACATATTGGAACATGATCTACATTTGGACCACAAATTAGCTATTACAATACATTAATATAAATATAATTTAAATTAATGGTCCTATATCGTCATATCATGAGCCCGACCGACCGCAATTCCTTTCAACACTTAGCCAATTATCTCTCCACGGGGTCACGCCTTAGTGCTAACAAAATTTTATGCCCCATGTTCCGTGATATACATGTTGAACACAACATTTTCATGATATACATTTTGCACCAAACACTTCCGTCATTTACAATTCAACCCCATTTTCCATAATTTACCTTGTAACCTGCTTGACAAGAACTACACTGCCATACAACACTTATTTTATTTGTTTTATACAAAATTTAAAATAGAATTAAATCAACATTACAATTTCTTTTATATTTATACTTTATTTTATTTTTTGTTTTATATAAAATTTAAAATAAGGTTAAATTAACATTACAATTTCTTCACAATATAAAATGTACCTCTCTTCTTGAAATGTCATTAATTTAGATTCATCCATTTGAAAATGTGTTATTTTTCTCAAATTTTAAAGTTGTTTAAAAAATTACATTTCATAAATTTAATTCCTCTAAACAAATCTAAAATTAAAAT
>ML795815.1:96364-111248 GCA_009831015.1 Picea engelmannii
AAAATTGGTTAAATTCTAAAGTTTATTATTTTGGATTTAAATTTTATTATCATATTTTACTTTTTTTAGTTGGTTAAATTCTAAATTTTATTATTTTGGATTAAATTTTATTATCATAATTTTACTCATTTAATCAATACAAGTTTGTTATTTTTTTTTTGTAATTGGTGGAATCGACAATCGAGCGGGCTCACACTCGTGTTACACGCAGTCAATTCTGGCCACTGCCACTATAACCTCTAGGCGTAACCATGCAGTCCCACACACAGTACACATAGATTTGCAAGGTTTGAACCGACGATGTCATAAGGAGTTCCTTAACAATGCGCTCTATTGCCAACTGATCTACGTCTCCAAGATTACTTTAAATTTGAAGGACATGGGATTGAGCTTTGATCAACTTATGTGTGCATGGGTCACAATACCATTTAATATAATATCTCTGAGTGCAAGTACATGTTTTACCACTACCTCAAGGTGTCTCCATGGCTTCAGGTTAGGCTCTTGTGGAAATTAAACCTTGCCTAAAGATGAAAAACTCCTCGTTTTTCACCATTAAATCTAACCCCTTTGAACAATACAAATTTATTATTTAAAATCATAATCGTTTCTTATTTATTTTCAAAATAATAAATATCATAAGATATTTGTATTCCCATTAAGAAAAAGTAATATATCCGTATATATGTTATATGCAACTAAATCAATATAAAAATGAAAGATAAAAAAATTATTTAGGAAAACTAATACAAAATTAGAATTTCATGAAATTAAAGATTAAAGTGCCTCCCATAAAATTCCATAATTAAAATACACTCATTTAATTTATAAGACTTATATAGAAAGAGAAAAATATGATAAAAAAAATTAGTTAAAAAAAATTATAAAAATAAACAAGTAGAATTAATTATTCAAAATAATGAATTTTAAAATTAAAATTATGTTTTAAAATAATAAAATTATAAATATATAATAAAAATAATAATATATAGATTATTTAAATTTTTTGTTAATTAAATATGTTAAATAATAATTGAATGTACAATTAATTATTCAAAATAATGAATTTTAAAATTAAAATTATGTTTTAAAATAATAAAATTATAAATATGTAATAAAAATAATAATATATAGATTATTTAAATTTTTTGTTAATTAAATATGTTAAAAGATGAGATATAAAGATAGTTATGAATTTTTTTATAAATCTTTCTAATTTTCGAAGATTGAATTTCTTAAAATATGTAATATGGGATATTGTGTATAATATTGAATTTCAGAGTATATAGTGATTTGATTAGAAATCCGTTTAAATTTATTTTAATTTTGAATTTGTTTAGAGAGATTAAAAATTTGATTAAAGATCCCTTTAAATTTATTTTAATTTTAGATTTGTTTAGAGGAATTAAATTTATGAAATGTAATTTTTTAAACAACTTTAAAAATAACACATTTTCAAATGGATGAATCTAAATTAATGACATTTCAAGAAGAGAGGTACATTTTATATGGTGAAGAAATTGTAATGTTAATTTAACCTTATTTTAAATTTTATATAAAACAAAAAATAAAATAAAGTATAAATATAAAAGAAATTGTAATGTTGATTTAACACTATCTTAAATTTTGTATAAAATAAATAAAATAAGTGTTGTATGGCAGCATAGTTCTTGTTAAGTAGGTTACAAAGTAAATTGTGGAAAATGGGGTCGAATTGTAAATGACAGAAGTGTTTGGTGCAAAATGTATATCATGGAAATGTTGTGTTCAACATGTATATCACGGAACATGGGGCATACAATTTCGTTAGCACTAAGGCGTGACCCCGCGGAGAGATAATTGGCTAAGTGTTGAAAGGAACTGCGGTCGGTCGGGCTCATGATATGATGATATAAGACCATTAATTTAAATTATATTTATATTAATGTATTGTAATAGATAATTTGTGGTCCAAATGTAGATCATGTTCCAATATGTGGAGGAATTGTAGACCACGGAAGTTTTTGGTGCAAGATGTATACAACGGAACTATAGATGACGCAAGTTTTGGGTGCAAGATCTATAATAGCGCATCGAAATGTAAATGACAGAAGTGTTTGGTGCAAAATGTATATCACGGAAGTGTTGTGTGTAAAATGTATATCACGGAACATGGGACATAAATTGTAGTTATCTTAATGTATCATTATATATAATTTGTGGTCCAAATGTTGACCACGTTCCAATATGTGGAGGAATTGCAGACCACGGAAGTTTTTGATGCAAGATGTATATAGCGGAACTGTATATGACGTAATTTTAGGGTGCAATATCTATAATAGCGCCAACCTGGGGGTCGGTCGGGCTCCCATAAATCGTTGTTGAATATGTTTTTTTGGTTGTTAATGGCAATAAGCGAACCACTGAGTTGCCACAAGTAGAAGAAGAATATATATACAATTTGACATGCGGGGCCTTACGTCTCCTCGGGAGCCCTTGTCACGACCGTGTTTCTTCTCTACTATCTTTCTCATTACTTAGTCATTTTTTCGAAAATGTCCCAATGGGTGCGTTGGCGAACAAACCGGTTCACATTTGAACTTGTGCTTTTATATTGTGACTTTGATTGACCGCTAACATCCACTTTGAATGACGGAAGTGTTTGGTGCGAAATGTACATCACGGAAATGTTGTGTGCAACATGTATATCACAGAACACGGGGCATAAAATTTCGTTAGCGCTAAGGCACGACCCCATAGAGAGATAATTGGCTAAGTATTGAAAGGAACTACGGTTGTTCGGGCTCATCATGTGACGATATATGACCATTAATTTAAATTCTATTTATATTAATGTATTGTAATAGATAATTTGTGGTCCAAATGTAGACCATGTTCCAATATGTGGAGGAATTGTAGACCACAGAAGTTTTTGGTGCAAGATGTATACAGTGGAACTATAGATGATGCAAGTTTTTTGGTGCAAGATCTATAATAGTGCGTCGAACTGTAAATGATGGAAGTGCTTGGTGCAAAATGTATATCAGGGAAGTGTTGTGTGCAACATGTATATCAAGGAACATGGGGCATAAAATTACGTTAGCGCTAAGGGAGGAGAGATAATTGGCTAAACATGTATATCACGAAACATGGGGCATAAATTGTATTTATATTAATGTATTGTTATATATAATTTGTGGTCCAAATGTAGACCATGTTCCAATATGTGGAGGAATTGCAGACCGCGGAAGTTTTTAATGCAAGATGTATACAACGGAACTGTAGATGATGCAATTTTAGGGTGCAAGATCTATAATAGCACCAACCCAGGGGTCGGTCGGGCTCCCGTAAATCGTTGTTGAATACGCTTTTTTGGTTGTTAATGGCAATAAGCGAACCACTGAGTTTCCACGAGTAGAAGCAAAATATATATACAATTTGGTAGGTGGGGCCTTACGTCTCCTCGGGAGCCCTTGACACAACTGTTTTTCTTCTCTACTATCTTTCTCATTACTTAGCCATTTTTCCGAAAATGTCTCAATGGGCACGTTGGCAGACGGACTGGTTCACATTTGAGTTCTTTTATATCGTGACTCCGACTGACCGCTAACATCCACTTTGAATGACGGAAGTGTTTGGTGAAAAATGTATATCACAGAAATGTTGTGTGCAACATGTATATCACGGAACATGGGGCATAAGATTCGGTTAGCACTAAGGGCGGAGAGATAATTGGCTAAACATGTATATCACAGAACATGAGGCATAAATTGTATTTATATCAATGTATCATTATATATAATGTTTGGTCCAAATGTAGACCATGTTCCAATATGTGGAGGAATTGCAGACCACGAAAGTTTTTGATGCAAGATGTATACAGCGGAACTGTAGATGACGCAATTTTAGGGTGCAAGATCTATAATAGCGCCAACCCGGGGGTCGGTCGGGCTCTCGTAAATCGTTGTTGAATATGTTTTTTAGGTTGTTAATGGAAATAAGTGAACCACTAAGTTGTCACGAGTAGAAGCAGAATATATATACAATTTGACAGGCGGGGCCTTACATCTCCTCGGGAGCCCTTGTCACGACCGTTTTTCTTCTCTATTATCTTTCTCGTTACTTAGCCATTTTTCTGAAAATGTCCCAATGGGTGCGTTGGCGGACGGACTGGTTCACATTGGGCTTGTGATTTTATATCGTGACTCTGACCAATTGTTAACATCCACTTTGAATGACAGAAGTGTTTGGTGCAAAATGTATATCACGAAAATGGTGTGTGCAACATGTATATCACGGAACATGGTGCATAAAATTTCGTTATCGCTAAGGCACAACCCTGCGGAGAGATAATTGGCTAAGTTTTGAAAGGAACTGCGATCAATCGAGCTCATCATGTGACAATATAGGACCATTAATTTAAATTGTATTTATATTAATGTATTGTAATAGATAATTTGTGGTCCAAATGTAGACCATGTTCCAATATGTGGAGGAATTGTAGACCACAGAAGTTTTTGGTGCAAGATGTATACAGTGGAACTGTAGATGACGCAAGTTTTGGATGCAAGATCTATAATAGTGCGTTGAACTGTAAATGACGAAAGTGTTTGGTGCAAAATGTATATCAAGGAAGTGTTGTGTGCAACATGTATATCACGAAACATGGGGCATAAAATTTTGTTAGCACTAAGGCGCGACCCCGCGGAGAGATAATTGGCTAAGTGTTGAAAGGAACTGTGGTCGGTCGAGCTCATGATGTGACGATATAGGACCAATCGACGAGTTCAAAAAAAGTCAGGTTCAAGTTTAAGTATATTTATTAAAATTGTATTTATATTAATGTATCGTAATAGATAATTTGTGCTCCAAATGTAGACCATGTTCCAATATGTAGACGAATTGTAGACCACAGAAGTTTTTGGTGCAAGATGTATACAATGGAACTGTAGATGACACAAGTTTTGGGTGCAAGATCTATAATAGCGCCAACCTGGGGGTCAGTTGGGCTCCCATAAATCGTTGTTGAATACGTTTTTTTGGTTGTTAATGGAAATAAGAGAACTATTGAGCTATCACAAGTAGAAGAAGAATATATATACAATTTGATAGGTAGGGCCTTACGTCTGCTCGGGAGCCCTTGTCACCCTATTTTGAAGCTCGTCCGATCGTTTTTCCTCTCTACTATTTTTCTCGTTGCTTAGTCGTTTTTTCTGAAAATGTCTCAATGGGCGCGTTGGCGAATGAACGGGTTCACATTTGCACTTGTGATTTTATATCGTGACTCCGATTGACTGCTAACCATTCGATGCCTAGCCACTTTTCAGATCATGAATTTCCGGATAGGTGGGCTCTATAATCGGGATCGAATTCTATATGACGCAAGTGTTTGGTGCAAAATGTATATCATGGAAGTGTGGTGTGCAACATTTATATCACAGAACAGGGGGCATAAGAAATTGATAGCGTCGAGTCACGACGAATTGTAGAGTACGGAAGTTCAAGTTGAAGTTTAAGTATATTTATTAAAATTGTATTTATATTAATGTATCGTAATAGATAATTTGTGGTCCAAATGTAGACCATGTTCCAATATGTCGAACTAATACTAGCATTAATCCACCTTCAAGCAATGCATAAGAAAAATATATGATTCAAAAAGACTGTAGACAATCAAAAAGTTTGGATATGCTAACATATAAAACATTGGGAATAGCGAAGCTGACAATAAGACCTCCAATCCGTTATCCAATCAGATCATTACATATATGGTCATTTTTATTATATAAAAATCAATGTTTTTATTTCCCTAGCTCCAACAATAGATATTATGCAAATATTTGTGGTCAAAGGACAAACTAATATGAAGTCAACAATTTATCACAAGTAGAAGCAGAATATATATACAATTTGACAGGTGGGGCCTTATGTCTCCTTGGGAGCCCTTGTCACCCTATTTTGAAGCCCGTATGACCGTTTTTCCTCTCTACTATTTTTCTCGTTACTTAGTCGTTTTTTCGAAAATGTTCCAATGGGTGCGTTGGAAGATGGACCGGTTCACATTTGCGCTTGTGCTTTTATATTGTGACTCCGACCGATCGCTAACCATTCTATGCCTAGCCACTTTTCAGATCGCATATTTATGGATAGGTGGGCTCTATAACTAGGGTTGAATTCTATTTGGTGAAAAATGTATATCACAGAAGTGTGGTGTGCAACAAGTATATCACGGAACATGGGGCATAAGAAATCGATAGCGTCAAGTCGCGACGAATTGTAGAGTACGAAAGTTCAGGTTGAAGTTTAAGTATATTTATTAAAATTGTATTTATATTACTGTATCGTAATAGATAATTTGTGGTCCAAATGTAGACCATGTTCCAATATGTTGAGGAATTGCAGACCACAGAATTTTTTGGTGCAATATGTATACAGTGGAACTATAGATGGCGCTAGTTTTGGGTGCAAGATCTATAATAGCGCCAACCCGGGGGTCGGTTGGGCTCCCGTAAATCGTTGTTGAATACGTTTTTTCAGTTGTTAATGGAAATAAGTGAACCATTGAGTTGTAACAAGTAGAAGCATAATATATATACACTTTGACAGGCGGGGCCTTACGTCTCCCCGAGAGATCTTGTCACGATCGTTTTTCCTCTCTACTATCTTTCTCGTTACTTGATTTTTTTTCGAAAATGTCTCAATGGGCACGTTGGCGGACGGACCGGTTCACATTTGCACTTGTGCTTTTATATCGTGACTCTGACCGACCACTAACATCCACTTTGAATGACGGATTTGTTTGGTGAAAAATGTATATCACAGAAATGTTGTGTGCAACATGTATATCACGGAACATGGGGCATAAAATTCTGTTAGCGCCAAGGAACGAACCTTCGAAGAGATAATTGGCAGAAGTGTTAAAAGGAACTGTGGTCGGTCGGGCTCATGATGTCACGATATAGGACCATTAATTTAAATTGTATTTATATTAATGTATTGTAATAGATAATTTGTGGTTCAAATGTAGACCATGTTCCAATATGTAGAGGAATTTTAGACCGCAGAAGTTTTTGATGCAAGATGTATACAGCGGAAATGTAGATGACGCAATTTTTGCGTGCAAGATCTATAATAGCGCATCGAAATGTACATGACGAAAGTGTTGGGTGCAAAATGTATACGACTGAAGTATTGGGTTCAAAATGTATATAACGGAACACGCGGGATAAGAATGCGATAGCGCTAAGTTGGGACGTCGCGGTGAGATATTTGGCTAAGTGTTGAAAGGGACGATCGTCGGTCGGGTTCCTGATGTGAAGATATAAATGGAAATGAGGATTTGACAGTGCGCTAACCAATCAAACCACAGACAATCCAGGAGACTGAGAAAGCCAGGTTCAAGTTTAAAGGGATTTTGTTTATGTTTATTTAAAATAAGGAGCCTGAGAAAGTCAGGTTCAAGTTTAAAGGGATTTTATTTATGTTTATTTAAAATGTATCCATATTAGTGTATCTCGCTAGATTATTTGTGGTCCAAATGAAAACCATGTTCGAATTTGAATGGTGTTTTGGGCTCGATTTTTTTGGCTCAAACCTACAAGGAACAAAGAAAACAAATTCATGACTTTACATTTTGTATATCAAAGAATATATAATTTCTCCAAAAACATGCAGAAAAAATCTTGCGAGAAAATGGGATATCTATCACAGATGTCAATATATTAACCCTTCTTTTTCGTCTTCTATACTTATCTTTTATCATGGAATTGTTGGGTGCAAAATGTATATGACAGAAGTGTTCGGTGCAAGATGTATATAACGGAACATGCGGGATAAGAATGTGATAGTGCTAAGTTGGGACGTTGTGGTGAGATATTTGGCCAAGTGTTGAATGGGACGGTCGTCGGTCAAGTTCCTGATGTGAAGATATAAATGGAAACGAGGATTTGACAGTCCACTAACCGATCAACTTGGGGACAATCCAGGAGCCCGAGAGAATCAGGTTCAAGTTTAAAGGGATTTTGTTTATGTTTATTTAAAATCATTAATGTATCTTACTAGATTATTTGTGGTCCAAATGTAAACCATGTTCGAATTTGAATGGTGTTTTGGGCTTGGTTTTTTTTTGCTCAAACCTACAAGGAACAAAGAAAAAAATACATGAATTTACATTTTGTATATCGAAAAATATTTTGAAATATAGGAAGTTGCAATACATGCACAATATAGAACAAGAACATGTACAACGAAATGAGTTAATTTTACGGAGAAATACAAATTCCAAATAACAACACCAAGCATTGAATATCAGCATAGAAAAAACCCAAATATTTATATTTAGATAAATTGGGTCACAAAATACATTTGAGAATATTTCCCAAAAAAAAAGTTGTCTTCGAATTTGCAAAAAAAAACTATAGTTTAGTACATATTCTGTGAAATAAAAAATGTGTTTGCCAGAATGACTCTTATTGGGATTGTCACAGACTACGAATCAAAGATGTACAAGAATGAAGTTTGCATAAAGAATAAGGTCGACAATGGAAAACAGCAAAAACTGGCAAGAAGAAAGAGAAAATTGTCAGATCTGGATTAAAGATTTGTTAGAATAAGTGGATGAAGACAGAAGAATGTAATCAGTATCAACTTACTATGATTGTGTGCCATGGCTTTTCATTTCTTCGTTGATGTCATTTTATGGCTTTCCTTGGCTTTGACCTTCATTGGTAATATGTTCGACAGTTTTTTTCAACCATTCTTCGATGTAGCTCCTCATGGGAGCCACGTTCCTTTCATGCCGGATTTTTATATTGAACCCTTTCTTTTGGATAATTTAACCATTTGTTGTTAACTTTATTTTTTTTTTTATTAAAAAAACAAAAATATTTATGTAGTAAGAGAAAGTTTCATTTAACCTCATTTTATTTTAACAATATTTAAACTTCAACTCAATTTTATCTATAACTTCTTAAATTTTAGCACGCAAATCGTTGTACTGAGGGAGTCCATTGTCACATAAACAAGGAGGTCTCATACACCAATTTGGTGTTTGCCTTGGTTGTGACCTTAAAAATTAGATTATTATAATACATGATCATAAGTTTCAAGTGTTTCATAGTTATTTTTACTTTTTACTTTAGGTTATAAACAACTATTACATTAAAATATGTAGATAGATATAAACAACTTTGCTACTAATTTTACTTGTTTCACAACTCTTTTTTTATTCTTTTATCTTACGAATCATGATTACCATTTAAACCAAAAAAGCCTAATTTAACCATGCGCCTTAACTTTAATCAACCATCCCACCGACTTGGTCACTTACATATCATCAAAGAGGATCGTTTATCTAAAGAGTAATCATATCATATTGGTATCTCATACCTTTGGGTCCAAAGATGAATTCACCCATGGGGTTGCCTTTTAACATTTAGTTTATTTAAATTAGTAAGAAAACAAATTTATTAAAAAAATTATATATTCAATTGAAATTAATAGTGATAAAATAAAATATATGATAATTAAATTCAAAAAGATCACTTAAGAGTATATAATAACAAAACCGGGAGAAAGTTTCTTCATATAAATATATGGAATCACAAACATTGATAAAAGGATAAATGGAGGGTGGAAAGCTTATTATGGGCTTGAAGGTAATAGTAAATCAACGAACCTTTAAATATGGGATAAGAAAAACTCTTCTTTGAGAGTCTCATCACTCGTGTTATTTTATATGGATGTGAAGTTTGTTTGAGAGTATCATCACTCTTGTTATTTTATATGGATGTAAAGTTTGGGAATGCAGTGTCTCTAAAAAATCATGGAGAAAGATAGAGAAAATCCAAAAGAATTTCATAAATTATAATCTCGAAATTAAATGCAGTACACCCTACCTTATCCTCCTCATAGAAGGGATCATTACTCCTATTGCAAGCCTTTCTTCCATTGAGAGTATGGCTATGACTACTTGTTTTATGTATAATAACGAGTTAAAGAACATGGAAGACGAAATGCTTCTCAAAATTGCTTCAAACTCTAACCAAAACCGCCACGTACAGCTAGCACAAATGGTATAAAGATGCTCAACTTTGGCTAAATCATTAGGGAATAAGGGAAGAGATCATCCTGCAGAGTGAATAAAGGAAGAGATCATCTTGTAGAATAACGATAATATTAAAATTATTATTACTTCTAAACTTAAGGAGATTTTGTGGTGCAATAAATAATTAGAGTATAATAGAAAATTAAGATAATATAAGGAGGTCATCAACCTTAATCTCGAGGATCAAAAGTATCTCTCAATGCACATTGCTAAAATAAGAACAAACTGTCATGACCTTCATAACAAAACTGGGCATTGAACAATTCCCAAAATGTCCTAGGATGAAAGAATATTTCATCTTTTTGACACTAAGAGGGTGTAAAATGAGACCTGCCTATACCTAAATTAGATCTCAAATTCAAAAGATGTGTCACACTATTGACCTTCCTAACCTTCTAACTCATCAAAAGTATGGTGATTTTGGAATGCTTCTCTTAATGTTTTTTCAACACAAAAAGAAAATTATGAAGAAACACAATTAATCCCTTCCCTTTCTTAAGGTCAGATAAACCAAATTTAGTCTTAGTGGCCATTAACATCTTCGTCATCATCATAATCTGACATAATTTTATTAATAAAATAAATAAATCTAAATTTAAAATAATTGGGTCGAGAGGTGCTCTACAGCCTAGTATGGAGGATATGTTGTCATGTACACAACATTAAAAAATTAAAAAAATTTGCTTACATTAAAAAAAATTTAAAAGTACAAATCTGCTTTAAAGTAAAAAAATCACAAGTCAACTTTAAAGTAAAAAAAAATATACAAGTCAGCTTTAGAGTAAATAAATTTGGATTTATATTAGTTGACAGAGTTTACAAGAATAAATCAACTCACTTTGAATTCATATTAATACAATTGCTCCATCTTTTTCAATCTAGCTAGATAATGGAAGATGATGCACCCCAAGATGGCGATGAAACAATAGTGAAAATATTGTTCTACAACATTATAATTTGAATATGATTTTTACACAAACAATGAAATTATTGTTAATTTTGCATGCAAAGATGGAGAGAAAGCAAAGTAAAATTACAAGAAGAAAACATGCACAAGTATACACCCACGTTCTCATAGTTGTATGCCCATAGTGTAAATGATATAAGCAAGAGAATTATGTTATAAGCACTTCCAAATGTTATGTACATGAATGATATTGTCCTTTTCCTTTTCTAGCCTAATGCATTATGCATCGCTTACACAAAGAAAAGGTTGTAAATAAAACTTTTCCAATGCAATCATATGTTTATCTATCTAGAAGAGAGTAAAAAACAAAAAACTGTAGATTCCAGAAGCAATCTTGTTGCTAAATATTTGAAAAAACAATATCTTGAACATGTTTAATAAATTATGCATTGTGCACATAAAGAGTTGTAAATTAAACATATCCACTCAAGTAGTAAGCCGGATAAACTGAAGATATTTTTTTACTAGGTTTGATCGACAAACTCCGAGATAAATTATATATTAAGAATAATAATAATAATAATCTAATTTTAAAGTCACGACCAAGCTAGATATCAAATTGGTGTATGAGACCCCTTTGTTTATGAGACAAGGGACCCCCTCTGCCCAACAATTTAATTGATAAATACTTTTTAAAAATATTTAAACATATTGTAAAAATAAAATCAAACTTGTATTTGAGAACTTTGAATATATTCAATAACATTAATTCCATTTCAATATTCATATTTAATATTAAGGAACAAAGTCACAATTTATCTACAACGAATTTTAAAAAAAGGTATAATTTCCCTTAAATCTAAGGGAAAAAGTATTAATACTGACTCATGTATATTTTAAAATTATTTTTAATAATTTTTTAAATATTTTATATATCTATTTTTATCATGAAATTTATACACCTTTTATTTATACTCTTGATACAATTTCCAATTTGAATTTGTGATATTTTTTAAGTTTGTGATTTATCATATTTAAATTTTCATTATAATATTTGTCATGAAATAATAACAATAATTAATCTTAATTAATCTTCAATTGGTATTATTGGTAGGTTTGGAAGATTACTTATAAGTTATAGTTTTAGCAATTTGCACTAACGGTGTGTAGTCGGATATATTTTAAAAACAAAATAACTCAAAGTTGAAGGAGTCATGGTCACCAACAATAGATTTATGAGATATAAATCGAAGAAGTCATGGACATTAAAAATGGATTTATGAGATTTAAAATTGAAGGAGTCATGGCCATCAAGAATGGATTTATGAGATCTAATTGAAGGTGGATACCCTGAGGTAGTTGATCAAACTACTTATAATACATAGATACATGTTTAAAGAAATTTAAATATAGGAACACAATATTAAACATTGTGTTTTAACGATTGTGAAGAAGTAACATAGGGATTAAATACATTTGTAGAGGTAATATCAACCAAAACCACTCTACTAGCAGGTACTTTTCTATTTGTTTACTTTGTTGAATTGGAATAATTAATATTGTATGGCTTTCTCGTGTTGCATGACGTTTTTTTGCACTAGCCCCACCAAGTGGGATAGAATATCATGCATAGACAAAAAGAAAACAAAGTAAAATTGCAAGCAAGGAAACATGCATAAGTATACACCCACCCTCTCATAGTTATATGCTCATACTCCAAATGGTATAAGAAAGAGAATTATGTCACCTCCCTCCTTGACAAGATCAAAGAGGAGAAATTCAAGAGATTCGTTGACATATATGGAGAAGAAAAGAAAACATATGGCATACACAAACAAAAACAAGCCAGTGACACCTTCTGAAAAAATAAATATATAACTAAGTTTACCCATGGGATAGGAATACAATATTAAACATTGTGTTTTGACGATTATGAGAAAGCAATGTAGGAATGAAATGCATTTGCAGAGGCAGGATCAACCAAAACCACTCGAATAACAGGTACTTTTATGTTTGTTTACTTTGTTAAAGTGGAATAAGTAAGATTTTATGAATTTCTCATGCTCCATGACGTTTTTCTTATACTGGCATCCACCAAGTGGGACATAATATCATGCAGAGACATAGAGAAAGAAAAGTAAAATTGCAAGTGAGGAAACAAGCATAAGTATACACCCACCCTCTCATAGTTATATGATCATATTGCAAAAGTTGTAAGCAAGATAATTATGTCACCTCCTTGACATGATCAAAGAGGAGAGATTCAAGAGATTCGTTGACATATATGGAGAAGCAAAGAAAACCTATGGTATACGAGGTCAAAAATAAAAGCAAGTTGGTTACACCTTCTGAAAAATTAAATATATAATTGATTGTGCCCGTGGGATAGGAATACAATATCAAACATTATGTTTTGACAATTACGAGGAAGTAACGTAGGGATGAAATGCATTTGCAGAGACAGGATCAACCAAAACCACTCGAATAACATGTATGTTTCTATTTGTTCACTCTGTTGAAGTGGAATAAGAAAGATTTTATGACTTTCTCATGTTGCATGACATTTTTTTTGCACTGGAATCCACCAAGTGGGACACAATATCATGCAGAGATAGAGCGAAAGAAAAGTAAAATTGTAAGAGAGGAAACGGGCATAAGTATACACCCACTCTGTCATAGTTGTATGTTCATGCTACAAATGTTATAAGCAAGATTAACTAGATTTCTATGTAATTAGATTAACTAGATGCATATGAATATCATAACGGAGATTATCATGAATATCAGTTATTTATAAATACTATTCAACTTAGAATAAGAGGATCCTTAGAGATACAGAATTAATTTCTTAGAACAAGGATATCAAATTGTAAAATACTTTAAGAAGTTGTTTTCATGTAATTATAGTAACTAGATGCATTGATTTTAATGTACATGTCAATTTATAATCCATATGTAGAGATTTGATTGACTAAAGTAGGGTGACATATCACGTAGGTTAATATTGGTTGAAGTATATACATTAATTTCAGTGTAATTAGATTAACAAGATGCACGGATTTCAATGTATGCCAATTTTATATTGAATTTAATTATATATTATGGTATTTATATGAACTAAATGCATTGATTTATGTGTACGTGCATTGTTTTTAGTGTTTCAACCTTAGATTTGATGTGTGTTGCATTGATTTCAATATTTCCTTTCTTTCATAAAGAGCTACAATTAAAATCATGCATGTCGTATTAATATATTTAACATGAGGTATATACTAGATATATCCCTATGACAGTGTGTATGGTTATCAGAACAGATATTATCATACCAAGAAATAAATCGTCATAACAAAGATTATCAGAATGAAAATTGTATTTGAGATTGGTCTGAAATTTTATCCCTGTGACATAGATTAATGCAATGACATTATTAAAGCAGTGTGTATGAATATCAGAACAAAAATTATCATGAATATCAAATACTTGTAAATTCTTATGAATAATACTTTCTATGTTCTCAACAAACTAAGGAAACTGAGTAACAGATTCATCTCAGACATATACGTATACATAATTTTGATCATCAACAAATTGTGTCACTATACAAAAAAATGGAGCAGATAGATTGACATTGATCCTTCTCGATAATAATATATATACTTTCAACCAATTGAGGAAAGTAAGTAAATTTCAAATGATCAAATTAATCTTAAACACATGCATATACATAATGTTGATCATTTATAAATTGTGTCACTATAACAAAAAATGAAGAAGACGGATTGACATTGATCATTCTCCATAATACTCTCCATACTTTCGACCAATTGAGGAAAGTGAGTAAATTTCAAATGATCAAATTAATCTTAGACATATACATATACATAATGTTGATC
>ML795815.1:112696-123101 GCA_009831015.1 Picea engelmannii
AAAGATACAAAAATTATTTAGGAAAACTAATACAAAATTAGAATTTCATGAAATTAAAATTATGTTTTAAAATAAAAAAATTATAAATATGTAATAAAAATAATAATATATAGATTATTTCAAAAAAAAATTAAATATGTTAAATAATAATTGAATGTACAATTAATTATTCAAAATAATGAATTTTAAAATTAAAATTATGTTTTAAAATAATAAAATTATAAATATGTAATAAAAATAATAATATATAGATTATTTAATTTTTTTGTTAATTAAATATGTTAAAAGATGAGATATAAAGATAGTTATGAATTTTTTTATAAATCTTTCTAATTTTCGAAGATTGAATTTCTTAAAATATGTAATATGGGATATTTTGTATAATATTGAATTTCAGAGTATATAGTGATTTGATTAGAAATCCGTTTAAATTTATTTTAATTTTGAATTTGTTTAGAGAGATTAAAAATTTGATTAAAGATCCCTTTAAATTTATTTTAATTTTAGATTTGTTTAGAGGAATTAAATTTATGAAATGTAATTTTTTAAACAACTTTAAAATTTGAGAAAAATAACACATTTTCAAATGGATGAATCTAAATTAATGACATTTCAAGAAGAGAGGTACATTTTATATAGTGAAGAAATTGTAATGTTAATTTAACTTTATTTTAAATTTTATATAAAACAAAAAATAAAATAAAGTATAAATATAAAAGAAATTGTAATGTTGATTTAACTCTATTTTAAATTTTGTATAAAACAAATAAAATAAGTGTTGTATGGCAGTGTAGTTCTTGTCAAGCAGGTTATAAGGTAAATTGTGAAAAATGGGGTCGAATTGTAAATGACGGAAGTGTTTGGTGCAAAATGTATATCATGAAAATGTTGTGTTCAACATGTATATCACGGAACATGGGGCATAAAATTTCGTTAGCACTAAGGCATGACCCCGCAGAGAGATAATTGGTTAAGTGTTGAAAGGAATTGTGGTCGGTCGGGCTCATGATATGACGATATAGGACCATTAATTTAAATTATATTTATATTAATGTATTGTAATAGATAATTTGTGGTCCAAATGTAGATCATGTTCCAATATGTGGAGGAATTGTAGACCACGAAATTTTTTGGTGCAAGATGTATACAGCGGAACTGTAGATGACGCAAGTTTTGGGTGCAAGATCTATAATAGCGCATCGAAATGTAAATGACAGAAGTGTTTGGTGCAAAATGTATATCAATGAACATGGGGCATAAATTGTAGTTATCTTAATGTATCGTTATATATAATTTGTGGTCCAAATGTTGCCCACGTTCCAATATGTGGAGGAATTGCAGACCACGTAAGTTTTTGATGCAAGATGTATATAGCGGAACTGTATATGACGTAATTTTAGGGTGCAAGATCTATAATAGCACCAACCCGGGGGTCAGTCGGGCTCCCGTAAATCGTTGTTGAATACGTTTTTTTGGTTGTTAATGGCAATAAGAGAACCACTGAGTTGCCACAAGTAGAAGTAGAATATATATACAATTTGACAGGCGGGGCCTTACGTCTCCTCGGGAGCCCTTGTCACGACCGTTTTTCTTCTCTACTATCTTTCTCATTACTTAGCCGTTTTTTCGAAAATATAGGACCAATCGATGAGTTCGAAAAAAGTCAGGTTCAAGTTTAAGTATATTTATCAAAATTGTATTTATATTAATGTATCGTAATAGATAATTTGTGCTCCAAATGTAGACCATGTTCCAATATGTGGACGAATTGTAGACCACGGAAGTTTTTGGTGCAAGATGTATATAGCGGAACTGTAGATGATGCAAGTTTTGGGTGCAAGATCTATAATAGTGCCAACCTGGGGGTCAATCGGGCTCCCATAAATTGTTGTTGAATACGTTTTTTTGGTTGTTAGTGGAAATAAGCGAACTATTGAGCTATCACAAGTAGAAGAAGAATATATATACAATTTGATAGGTAGGGCCTTATGTCTGCTCGGGAGCCCTTGTCACCCTATTTTGAAGCTCGTCTAATCGTTTTTCCTCTCTACTATTTTTCTCGTTGCTTAGTCGTTTTTCTGAAAATGTCTCAATGGGCGCGTTGGCGAACGAACCGGTTCACATTTGCGCTTGTGATTTTATATCGTGACTCTGATCGACTGTTAACCATTCGATGCCTAGCCACTTTTCAGATCGTGGATTTTCGGATAGGCGGGCTCTATAACCGGGGTCGAATTGTATATGACGCAAGTGTTTGGTGCAAAATGTATATCATGGAAGTGTGGTGTGCAACATTTATATCACGAAACAGGGGGCATAAGAAATTGATAACGTCAAGTCACGAAAAATTGTAGAGTACGGAAGTTCAAGTTGAAGTTTAAGTATATTTATTAAAATTGTATTTATATTAATGTATCGTAATAGATAATTTGTGGTCCAAATGTAGACCATGTTCCAATATGTCAAACTAATACTAGCATTAATCCACCTTCAAGCAATGCATAAGAAAAATATATGATTCAAAAAGACTGTAGACAATCAAAAAGTTTGGATATGCTAACATATAAAACATTGGGAATAGCGAAGCCGACAATAAGACCTCCAATCTGTTATCCAATCAGATCATTACATATATGGTCATTTTTATTATATAAAAATCAATGTTTTTATTTCCCTAGCTCCAACAATAGATATTATGCAAATATTTTTGGTCAAAAGACAAACTAATATGAAGTCAACAATTTATCACGAGTAGAAGCAGAATATATATACAATTTGACAAGTGGGGCCTTACGTCTCCTCGGGAGCCCTTGTCACCCTATTTTGAAGCCCGTTTGACCGTTTTTCCTCTCTACTATTTTTCTCATTTCTTAGTCGTTTTTTCCGAAAATGTTCCAATGGGTGCATTGGCAAATGGACCGGTTCACATTTGCACTTGTTCTTTTATATCATGACTCCGACCGACCGCTAACCATTCGATGCCTAGCCACTTTTCAGATCACATATTTTTGGATAGGTGGGCTCTATAACCGGGGTCGAATTCTATTTGGTGAAAAATGTGTATCAAGGAAGTGTGGTGTGCAACATGTATATCACGGAACAGGGGGCATAAGAAATCGATAGCGTCAAGTCGCGACGAATTGTAGAGTACGAAATTTCAAGATTAAGTTTAAGTATATTTATTAAAATTGTATTTATATTACTGTATCGTAATAGCTAATTTGTGGTCCAAATGTAGACCATGTTCCAATATGTTGAGGAATTGCAGACCACATAAGTTTTTGGTACAAGATGTATACAGCGGAATTGTAGATGGCACTAGTTTTGGGTGCAAGATCTATAATAGCGCCAACCCGGGGGTCAGTCGGGCTCCCGTAAATCGTTGTTGAATACGTTTTTTCAGTTCTTAATGGAAATAAGTGAACCATTGAATTGTAATGAGTAGAAGCATAATATATATACACTTTGACAGGAGGGGCCTTACGTCTCCCTAAGAGATCTTGTCACGATCGGTTTTCCTCTCTACTATCTTTCTCGTTACTTGATTTTTTTTTCGAAAATGTCTCAATGGGCGCGTTGTTGGACGGACCGGTTCACATTTGCGCTTGTGCTTTTATATCATGACTCTGACCGACCGCTAACATCCACTTTGAATGATGGATTTGTTTGGTGCAAAATGTATATCACGGAAATGTTGTGTGCAACATGTATATCACGAAACATGGGGCATAAAATTTCGTTAGCGCCAAGGAACGAACCTTCGGAGAGATAATTGGCTAAGTGTTAAAAGGAACTGCGGTCGGTCGGGCTCATGATTTCACAATATAGGACCACTAATTTAAATTGTATTTATGTTAATGTATTGTAATAGATAATTTGTGGTCCAAATGTAGACCATGTTCCAATATGTGGAGGAATTTTAGACCACAAAAGTTTTTGATGCAAGATGTATACAGCGGAACTGTAGATGACGCAAGTTTCAGGTGCAAGATCTATAATAGCGCGTCGAACTGTACATGACATAAGTGTTGGGTGAAAAATGTATACGACTGAAGTATTGGGTTCAAGATGTATATAACGGAACACGCGGGATAAGAATGCGATAGCGCTAAGTTGGGACGTCGCGATGAGATATTTGGCCAAGTGTTGAAAGGGACGGTCGTCGGTCGGGTTCCTGATGTGAATATATAAATGGAAATGAGGATTTGACAGTCCGCTAACCAATCAAACCGCGGACAATCCAGGAGACTGAGAAAGCTAGGTTCAATTTTAAAGGGATTTTGTTTATGTTTATTTAAAATAAGGAGTATGAGAAAGTCAAGTTCAAGTTTAAAGGGATTTTATTTATGTTTATTTAAAATGTATCCATATTAGTGTATCTCACTAGATTATTTGTGGTCCAAATGCAACCATGTTCGAATTTGAATGGTGTTTTGGGCTCGATTTTTTTTGCTCAAACCTACAAGTAACAAAGAAAAAAAATTCATGACTTTACATTTTGTATATCAAAGAATATATAATTTCTTCAGAAACATGCAGAAAAGATCTTGCGAGAAAATGGGATATCTATCACAAATGTCAATATATTAATCCTTCTTTTTCGTCTTCTATACTTATCTTTTATCACGGAATTGTTGGGTGCAAAATGTATATGACGGAAGTGTTGGGTGCAAGATGTATATAACGGAACATGTGGGATAAGAATGTGATAGTGCTAAGTTGGGACGTTGTGGTGAGATATTTTTCCAAGTGTTGAATGGGACGGTCGTCGGTCGAGTTCCTGATGTGAAGATATAGATGGAAACGAGGATTTGACAGTCCGCTAACCGATCAACTTGGGGACAATCCAGGAGCCCGAGAGAATCAGATTCAAGTTTAAAGGGATTTTGTTTATGTTTTTTTTAAATGTATCCATATTAATGTATCTTACTAGATTATTTGTGGTCCAAATGTAAACCATGTTCGAATTTGAATGGTGTTTTGGGCTTGGTTTTTTTTGCTCAAACCTACAAGGAACAAAGAAAAAAATACATGACTTTACATTTTGTATATCGAAAAATATTTTGAAATATAGAAAGTTGCAATATATGCACAATATAGAACAAGAACATGTACAACAAAATGAGTTAATTTTACAGAGAAATACAAATTCCAAATAACAACACCAAGCATTGAATATTAGCATAGAAAAAACCCAAATACTTATATTTAGATAAACTGGTTCACAAAATACATTTGAGAATATTTCCCCCAAAAAAGTTGTCTTCGAATTTGCAAAAAAAAACTATAGTTCATTACATATTCCGTGAAATAAAAAATGTGTTTGCCAGAATGACTCTGATTGGGACTGTCGTGAACTACGAATCAAAGATGTACAAGAATGAAGTTTCCATAAAGAATAAAGTCGACAATGGAAAACAGCAAAACCTGGCAAGAAGAAAGAGAAAATTGTCAGATCTCGATTAAAGATTTGTTAGAATAAGTGGATGAAGACAGAAGAATGTAATCAGTATCAACTTACTATGATTGTGTGCCATGGCTTGCCATTTCTTCGTTGATGTCCTTTTATGGCTTTCCTTGGCTTTGACCTTCATTGGTAATCTGTTCGACAGTTTTTTTCAACCATTCTTCGATGTAGCTCCTCATGGGAGCCACGTTCCTTTCATGCCGGATTTTTATATTGAACAGTTCACTTTCCAAGTCCCTTAGATCAATAGACAAGTTGTGCAATGCTTCTTGAATATTTTTGTTTCTAATTTCATAACCAACTAGCCAAGTTTTCACGTCATCTTCACCATATTCAAGAATGTCATAGAAATTTTCAAATGACAGTCTTTTATAGATATGAATTTGATCATCAAATGCTTGTTTGGTTAAAAACAATGAGTTTAATATCAACTTTAGGTCCTGGAGTTCTTTGGTGCTGCCAGCTAGATCTATCTCAGATAGATTCTTGAATAGTTTGTCTCTTTTAGATATGGTTTGGCTACATTGTTGAACAAGACCAATCAGGTTCTTTACCTTTTCTTTCCAGCATGTGTTTAGTTGGTCTATTCAATCCAGGGAAGGGATATCCTCTTGTCTTCTTCTGGATTCCGTCATATTGGTAACTTCAAAACCAAATGGTAAAACTGCATCGAGATAAAAACCCTGGTCATTCTTGAGATATGCTTGCAGATACTCATGAAAATAATGCGCTCTTGTTCCAAAAGAGACCATATTCTTTGACATCTCCCAAGCTTCTGTTATTAATTCCATTCTTTTGTTTATATTATTTTCCACATAGTTTCGGGACGATGTGAGAAGGCTTGTTGATCCTTTTAACTTTGGCGCAAGTGTGGTGGACCTGACCATTTATAAAGGAGTAGCAAACGATGGAAGAGGCATTAGAGTTGCCTCCAATTCTTCGATTCGCGTCTTTAGCATGCGGTTCTTCATTTCAAGGCCGCTAATAGAGTTGTCTAGAGAATCTCCAGTTGCTCGGTGCATCTTGGATATCTGGGAAGGGTGCATGTTGCGTAGGTTGAACTCTGAACGATATGTGCCTTTCTTATTCTTTACATCTTTGTTTTCAATAATTAATTTTTTTGATTCCCTGTCAAAAAAAGCGCTCTGAAATGCAAAAGACTCTTTTTCGTCCAATGTATCTATGCCAAGTATGTACATCCCGGGATTGTGAGGAGAAGTGTTGTCTAAGTGATTGTCATTAGGGAACAATTTTTCAATGTCAATTTCTAGTTCCATATCTTTGAGGGAGAGATCGTAGATATCAATTTCTCCCCTCGGTCCCTCCTGTTCTTGGACTATTGCTTTCCGTTTTTTTCCCGCGAGAAGCTTGTGACAACTTTCAATTTTGTCAGAGGGAGGGTTCTTATCTCCTCCTCCACCTGAAGAACTGTGTGTGACTTTGTTACTTGGGTAAGTTGTTAGAGTACTTCCATGAGATGATGTGGTCTTAGTTGTGGCAGTCGGGGATTGGGAACTTTTTTCACTCGGGTCTTTTTGGTTCTTCTTGTGCGAATCATTGGTACTGGTTCAGAGTCCATTCAGGATAGTGTAAGTGAAAGAATTGTTGAAGTGGTTCCTGACCATGAAATCTCAGACTTTCCAAGGCATAGACATGAATTGTCCTTTCCTTTTTGCATGAAAAAAATGCAACCAGTAGATGTACTCCCCTGTTATTCCAGCAAAAAACATTGTACCAGATATGTCACATGGAAGGAAGCAAGGAATTTTTTTAGACTCGAGAATCCTTATAACATTATAGTTCTCCATTTCTTCTACTATGTCCCTCCTATATAGGAATATTGTCGGCTGGCCAGAGAACCGGGGGAAATACCTTCCAAATATCAATGCTTTAAAAAATGAAACAAAATAATTGAAGACCTTATAAAATAGTTGGCAAGCGTCATGTCTCCATAATTTCTGGTGAGAGAATGTTAATGGGTCAAATTCAGAGTTCATCTTCCTACACATAGATAGTCCAGGAAATGGATAGCAATTCGGCACGATGAAAATTAAATAAGGTGGCACAAAGAGTTTCTTCTGCCTCTTGTATTGCAATAACTGGGAAGATTTTTGAATGGAAATCAGCTTGGGGAAATGGAATATGGTTTCTTTCTTGACCGTAAAATATAAAATATACAGAATCATCTGAGAAATGTTGGTTGCACTTTCTTGTCTCATTGTCCTCGTGAAAAGGAATGCAATCTGTCGAAAAAGGTTTTTACATGCACTGACTTGTAATATGGCCATGTCCCAGGGAGCGAGCGTTGGGTCCTATAATAACTTCAACAAGAGGTATAGTTCATTGCCATGCTTCTTTAAGAACTTCTTGCAATTCTCTCCCTTGAAAGTAGGCATTGGGTCGGGAAGTGTTAACATATTNGAGGATACAATGTGTCGTTGCAATTTCATATGTCGAGATAATTTTCATCTAGCAGAAGTGGACGAGTAGTAGTCATAAGCTATGGACCACTGAAAATGTTGGTCCTCGTGCCCGAAAATATTCAGGGTATCTCCACAGACATGGTGTCGACTTGCATCCATAAGGTGATGAAAACCTTCCTTTGTTGCTTATTGTATTTAAAATGGACACTGCAACATTAGAATACAATCTCCGGTAAATCTTGGTTCAATGTGTTTTAATAGCAGTTTCCCTCGACCTTTTCGCCTTTTAATTCCAATCTTTTCAAAGATAATAAAAGCATCATCAATTTGCATTGGGAAAGCATGCGAAGATGGCAGGGAAATCGAGAAACTATTGAAAAGTGGGGAAAACGTTGACAACTATGTAATATACCTGGATTTTGACAAAAGCAGGTTCAAGTCAGAAGATACTTTGTTGATATTTACTTAAACAAATTTCATATTATTTTATTTTATTGTTGTTCTCTGTGGCCCAAATGCAAACTATGTTCAAATTGGAATGGTGGAGCAACATTTCCATTTGCAGGCAGAGCCTTAGATATGCAAACCTGTAAGGTTCTAAAATTATGTGCATAATATTAAAGAGCGGCATCATGTGAACACCTTTGTAGATGACAGCGGGCCAACACAATATCGAATTATTGCTATGATGACGTCTTAAAAAAACCAAAACAACCATCATTTTTTTGCGAATTCAAGATTGACAGAGGAAACTAATCACATTCTATAATATTCTCCCATAAATGCATTTTAATGGGAGATTACCTCGAGCTTTCCTCTTATTAATGCCAATATTTTCGAACATCTGTGAACTGTCGCCAGTAAAATCATAATTAATGTCTATTGGGAAGGGGCGAACGTGGTGGGCATGGACAAGAATTAAAGATGCTTTGGTACTTTTTTAAACCTGGGAGTCTGTGTTGGAATTGTAGATCATCGAAGTTTCGGATGGAATATGTATACTCGGAACACGGAGAATGAGAGTTCGATAACGCGTACCCAGGAACCCGCGGCCATAAAATTGGCTAAGGAAATGAAAGTGTTCGATCAGACTTGTGATGTCAAGATATAGATGGATATACAATTTGTGAGTTCGATAAAGAGTGAGGCTTGCGAGTTGGAGGAGTCCAGGGTTGAATTGTATATAACCGGAGTTTTGGATGCAATATGTTATCCGAACAAGAGGCATGGGAGTTCGATAATGCATTGGGGGGGAACCCGCGGTCATAAAATTGGCTAATTGTTGAGACGAACAGGGAAATATATCAACAGATGCTTTGAAATATCAACAGATGTTGGGAAAAATGAGTCGCAAGCTTCAAGTCCAGGTCAAATTGTAGATCACCGAAGTTTTGGGCGCAAGATGTATACCGCGCACACGGGGCATGAGAGTTGGATGGCGCCCACACAGGAACCCGCCGCCATAAAATTTGTGAGCTATGAAAATGAATGGCGGTCGGTCGAACCCAGGATGTAGAGATATAGATGGACATAAAATCTGCCACACCGCCATCTGGGAACCCACAAGCATAGATATGGATCACCCAAGTTTTGGATGGAAGATGTATACTAGGAACACGGGGAATGAGAGTTCGATAATGCGTAGTCGAGAGCCCGCGGCCATAAAATTGGCTAAGGAAACATAAGCACTCAGTCGGACTCGTGATGTCAAGATATAGATGGATATACAAATTGTGAGTTCGATAAAGATTAGGGCTTGGGAGTTCGAGGAGCCCAGGTTCGAATTGTAGATGGGCATGGGAGTTCGATAATGCATTGGGGGAGAACCCGTGGCCATAAAATTGGCTAATTGTTGAGACGAATCGATAAAAATATCAACAGATGATTTGAAATATCAACAGATGCTAGGAAAAATGAGTTGCAAGCTTCGAGTCCAGGTCGAATTGTAGATCATCGAAGTTTCGGGTGCAAGATGTATATCGAGCACACGGGGGCATGAGAGTTCGATGGCACCTACGCAGGAACCGACGACCATAAAATTCGCGAACTATGAAAATGAATGACGGTTGGTCAGACTCGTGATGTAGAGATATAGATGGACATGAAATCTGCCACTCTGTCATCCTAGGAACACATGAAAGCAAACTGTTATGTAGGAACACATGAAAAGAAAAGATGGAGTACAATTTTTTTTATTTCAAGATAGCAACACAGAAAATGTAATTGACATGAAGAAAAGTCAATGTACAGGAAGATATGGAGTGTCCAAGGAGGGAAAAAAAAAACAAAGTTGCAAACCAGTTCAACAAATACAGACATAGTAAACGAAAAACTATTGCATATGGAACACGGGTAGAAAAAATGCACCTTTGCATGGATTCTTCTACATTCCTGGTTAGGAGTTCTTTGCGGTGTCTAGTTTTCCTGTTTGTTTCTATAAACAAAAGCACAAAACAAAACGGACATGAATATAAGTTGACATGTAAATAAAAAAGAAAGTACTATGTACATAGAC
>ML795815.1:123151-134039 GCA_009831015.1 Picea engelmannii
AGTTGGATATCTCGATTTTTTGCAACAAGATAAACATATATGGTTTGAAGCATACAAATATGATTATGCAATATGCCTGATGTATATTTCATAATTCAAGTGCAACACAAATTGTGTGGTGACTAGACCAATATGTGTACAAACCAGGGAAAACTAAAAAGCTGGATAATTTGTTTTTTTTTTTTTTTGCAACAAGCTATACAGATATGTTTTGAAACATAGAAATATGACTTTGAAATATGTTTGATGTATATCTCATAATTCAAGTACAATACCAATTGCATTGTGATCAGACCAATATGTGTCTAAGATAAAGATGTTGTATTGAGGAATGGGCACATTTGACCACACATGGTCAATAAGTGTGTTTTGCACATGGCTTTTGTTGTTCAAAAGAAAGCGGAGATTGTATTTGCACATGTCATTTTCCAATTCTTTTGTTCTGGAATTATTTTGTAGCATGTCAATATTGAAGTCTCCTACAAGCACAATGGGTCCATTCAGATGGAAATGACCTAATGTAGTGGAAATAACATTTAGTATGTTGGAGAATATTGCATGGGGAGCAGCATACAGATTCAGTATTGCAATTTATGTTCCATGGAAAAATATATTTGCAAGCACCATCTCAACATCATTTTCTTCGAAATGTATATAGTGCAAAATTGGTAGATGTTTTTTCACCAATATCATCACCTCATGTGTAATGTAACTTGATATGCAATTGTGATTTGGAAATTGTTTGTTTTGCATGCATAATGCCATGTATGTTTCCTGCAAACACAGAATATCGGATTGCATTGTATCATAGTCATTGAGTATATCATCCATGTGTGCATGTAAGCTACGTGTGCTAAGCAAGAGAATTGATACAGATGACTTTGTTTGTATGGATTGGTTATCATACTGCAGTTGTCATTTTGCGCTAGTCCTAAGGTGATCCATTTCAATATCAACTTTATGTTTGACTCTGAAGTTATATTTTGTAAGATGACTTAGTAAACACAAGGAGTCTATGCTTCTGACATGGGGCAGTTTTGTGTATACAAGTCCATGTATCCTAATTCCAGTAGGCTGAAATGAAACATTATCAAGTGTTAGTCCTTGCGATTTGTGGACTGTACGTGCACATGCAAGTTTAATTGGAAACTGTGTTCGAATCTTCAGATGACATGTCTTTGTTGATGTCGATATTGGCTTTGATATTCGAATAATAGGTGTCCAATCGCTTGCAGTGTTTAAATTATATAGATAAGCCAACTTGCTTGCTTGTCGCTTGCCTATATGCGGTTCATGGAACTTAATCCAAAGGACATCAAGTTTTTTTGTTTTTGTATAGTCTTTGAGTATTCCATCTGCACCATTGACCAAGACATCATGTGAATCATAGTTGCAGGCATATATTTCAACCAACATTTATAATTTCAGGACAAGCTGCAAAGGTAAAGTGGTTGTATATTCATGTCGTGGAACATTTCCATGGTTGTCTTCTTCCAGGTCAATTGAATTGATGATGATATCATCGTCAGGCATGCGTGATAGCATGTTCCTATTATGCATTGCAACATCTTTATTTGTGTAGAACAGGTAAGGGAACGTTGGGTCTAAGGGTGCAGGTCGCAAGCACCTTGAATTGATATATGTTAAGTCATCATATGTTTGGTTTTTTCTCCGCATTCTATTCAGAATTGCAATAAATGTTTCATTTGCCTGGCGCATTGTAGTATGCAATTCAAAGCATTTAATATTGTCTCTCCAGAATTCATGCGTCATTGTTTGCATGTTAACCGTAGATTGTTCAAATATCAAAGAATCTTGGATCGGTTGTGCCTGGTAAAGATCCCCACAGAATATCATGTCAATGTTTCCAAAGTATTTCATGTGCACATGTTTCATGCTTCTTAGTTGGTTGTCAATAGAATACAAGAAGCTACTTCCAATCAAAGATGCTTCATCTATAAAGATAAGTTGGAGTTCGTCATGAAGCTTAGACAACGTATATAACATTTCCTTGCTAAGTGGAAGAAACTGTGGCTTGTTAAAAGGTATTAAAAATGCAGAGTGGATTGTTGTTCCACTTGGATTATATGCAGTGTTTCATGTGTATGCAACTATTAGGCCCTTTGGTTTCATAGGATCAGAGGAATTGTTTGAATCATAGATTCGTATAAGCATTCGGAACAGTCCTTTCGCAGTGAATGTCTTGCCTGTTCCTTCTCTGCCTGTAAGGACCAAGTGCACAGGAGTGTCCATGTTCAAGCATTTTTTAAGCGCAATGTCCTTTAGAATTTTTTGTTGTTCTCGATTCAATAGACGTCTTATTCTATGATATTCATTATTTTCAATAAGGAAAGGATGTTTTGTGACTTGAAAACCAAGATTGATACATTTTTCATTGCCACCTGCTCAAGGGTGAGGCAAATCCGCTTGCAAGTCATAGGACTCGCAGGAAGTTCTGGTTGTTTTTCGGTTTGTGAATGTTTCATCAATATTTTCAGGGTTTTCTAGCTCATTAACTGCAATTTCTAGATCACCCCATGTTGGATTAACATTGTAAGTAAATCTAGCTTCATTGATTTTCACTATAGTCTCAGAGGTAACATACGCAACTTCCCATGTAGAGAAGTTATGTTTTAATGTCCCTTCGTTTTCATCGAATGGAACGTATAACAACAACTTTCTCTACAATAGTTTTCATAGTCAGAATGTTTATTGTATTTGACAAACTGTATCATGGAGGGTTTTTTTCTTTTTGATATGGGTGCACCATTTTTTTTGTAATGGGATACAAATTCTTCTAAGCAGATATGCCTAATAGGAGATGGACGTTGGAGGTAATAATCAATAATAGAGTGACATAGGGCGTCTTCTGAATTGTCAGGCTCTTGTTCTAGCAAAACCGGTGGTTTAAGAACAAATGTGTGTTTCTCAAGTGGAGATGCGTTTATGAAGACACATTTTCTTGAACTACAATTGAAGGGCAAGGAAAGTGCAATGTGGACTGCTTGTTGAGCAGACATTTGTTGAATATTAAGAAATGTATTGCCAAGCGTATGTATCATTTGTATGGAATTGACGCAAAGTCGCGACCCTCACGGTCCAAATTCTCTCACCAGGACCTTCTTCGACTCAGGCCCGAAGAGCTACAATGCCCTCAGATACCGTATCGGGACCTTTCTTCACCCACAGGGTACTCTGTCGATCTCCCGGCTGTTTTCTCGAGAAATCGGGTTTCGTGATATCGCGAAACTTGTGGGCACGTTCACGTGCTACTCCAAACCCCGAAACCCGATGGTCAAAAGTCAATGCTTCTGGTTGTCGGGGATTTCCCTATCGGGAAATCGACACATAAAGTGTTGCGGTTCATTTGCACTACAAATATCTGAACCCCGAACTCCGATGGCACGTGCGCTATCCTCTCGCCACATCACCTCCTCTCCCCTTTCTATCGGGAATCGCAGGATCGTGATTTCGTCGTTCACAATTCCTTTGCAATGGAAAGTCTCGAATGCCGAACCCCGATCTCTCGGGATCTCGCGCCACCTGTCCCGTGGAAATCAACGGTTCCGATTAATTCGGGAAATCGCTACTCGCGATTTCGACGAGCATGGACTCTCGCCTCATCAAACGCCGAAGACCGAATCCTCATGGCTCTTGGTCCTTCCTTCCTACACCTAAGGACTAAATCCCGCGCAGCTTCTCCCAGATCTGACGGTCAGCGGGATTTCGCGAATCTGTCTTGCGAACCTTGGCTATTGATTCTCCTCCCTAATGAATCCTTCCGCTTCAAAGCTTCTGTCGGATCGAACCTTCACCTGGGTCCGTCTCTACAGTATCACAAAGGAACTATTCCTCATGAGCTTGTCAACTCTGACTCCTTCAGAGGCTTCTGCGCGCACTCTGGTGCTCGACCTCAACAACTCTCGAAGTGTTGGGTCTTTCAGACTCTATGCACTTTCGCAACAATTGTCTATACCTTCCTTTGCTCAAACTAGCTGCTGAGACTTCAAATTCGGCCTGCACTCCTCCTGCAACAGCTCTAATAAACCCAATTCAACTTCTGGGTGAACGAGAATGAGAGTTTAACTGTGGAGCCTCATCAACGCACTCTATGCAGATGAATTCGACTGCACTCTATGCAGGAATCTCCTGGATCAAACAGAGAAACAATTGAAACTCATTCCTTTCTCTCTCAGAATTCAGTTAAACCTCTGAAATCACATGCACAACATATTTAAAAGCAAATGCATACAAGAAGGCAAACATCCATGAGCATAATATCAACACAGAGAAACAACACAAACCATGAAACTTGAATCAAAGACTCTCTTCTATTAATTCAATTTGTACATGGGTGTTCTCCACAAGTTCTCTCTTCTTGCTCTTCTCTTCTTGCTCCTGTTTCTCAACAACGTTACAATATACAAAGGAGGGTGCCTATATTCCGTTT
Organism: Picea engelmannii; assembly: GCA_009831015.1. NCBI lineage: Eukaryota > Viridiplantae > Streptophyta > Pinopsida > Pinales > Pinaceae > Picea > Picea engelmannii. The sequence goes on from ML795815.1 coordinate 127,602, forward strand.
TCCCTCTCGAATTCTACAACTATCAAATCTACAATTAATTCCTATCTAACAGCATTAAACCAATTAAATGCCTTCCTATCTACTAAGGACGAGAGCTTAAAGGATCAAGGTCCATTTACAATACAAGTGCGCTTCTTTATGAATGCCTTCATTAAAGAACGACGCAACAACCTCCAAAGTAATTCAAAATGTGTGTTGTCGTTGTCCAGCTGTTTTTCTCTAAGTGTGTTGGCTCGCTTGATGAGTGAGCGATGTTCCTGCAGCATACTCCTCGGCTCGAAAAAATTTCATGGGCTCCTGTCCATGCTTCTATATGACTGATTCTGTCTCCCAGCTGGCATCTTCCACTGGGTGATTCTTCCATTTCACCAGGTACTCGAAATACTGCTTCCGCCTGGTCTTCTTTCCCGCTCGCTTGTCCAGTATGTACTCCATATGCGGCTTCTCTGCAACTGGTAACTGCTTCTACCACTGGATCACTGGCTCTTCAATTCTAGCTTCTGCTCCTGCAGCCCTGTATGGGTATAAATCCGAAATATTAAAAATTGGAGATATCCCGATGCCATCCGGCAACTCAATCTCATATGCATTCTCCCCGAATTTCTTCAGGACTCTGCACGACCCAATTTTCTTCATCTTGAGTTTGTTATATGTTCCCCTTGGGAACCTTTCCTTCCTCAAGTGTGCCAGAACCAAATCACCAACTTCGAACTGAAGCTGTCTCTTTCGTTGATCGGATTTGCGCTTATACTCTTGATTTGCATCCATCAGTCGTTGTTTCACTTGACTGTGAAGTTCCTGCATCGCCTCAGTGAATTCTTCAGCGCTAGCACTGCTAGTCGTAGCCTGTTCTGACTCCCTGAGCTCAGATACTCCTCTTGGTTGTGTCCCATACACAATCTGGAATGGACTTTTCCCTGTTCTTCGATTCACTGAATCGTTGTACGCAAATTCTTCCTGTGGTAATATGTTGTCCCAGCTGCTATGGTGTTCTGTCACCAAGCTCCTCAATAGATCTCCCAAACTCCGGTTGACCACCTCAGTCTGTCCATCTGTCTGCAGATGGTAAGCCGAACTAAAAGCTAAGTTAGTTCCTAGCTTCTTCCATAGCATCCTCCAAAAATGACCTATGAATTTGGTATCCCAATCCGAGACTATACTTCTTGGCAATCCATGTAGTCACACAATCTCTCTGAAAAATAAGGTTGCGATGTGGGTCGCATCGCTGGTCTTTTGACACGGAATAAAATGTGCCATCTTCGAAAACCTATCCACCACCACAAAGATGGAATCAACTCCTCTTTGTGTCCTCGACAAACCCAATACAAAATCCATACTGATTGCCTCCCATGGATTCTCGGGTATGGGTAATGGCTGATAAAACCCTGCATTCTGCTTTCGGCCCTTCGAGTGTTGACAAATTCTACACCGGTCAACAAATATTTTTACATCTTCTCGCATGCCCAGCCAATAATACGATTCGCTCAGCTTTGCGAATGTTTTGTCATGTCCAAAATGACCTGCTAATCCGCCACTATGTTTTTCCTTCACCAAATTCTCCCTCATGGAGCAATTCGGAATGCACAGTTGATTTCCCCGAAACAACAATCCTTCTTGGATCATGTAGTCTATCCACGAACTCCGATCTCTGAGAACTGGATTCTCATCTGCTTCATATGCTTCCCCGAAGTCTGCATCTCCTGCATACATGTCCTTCAGATTCTCAAAACCCAATGTTTTGACTCTGAATTCCTGCAACAACAAACATTTCCTACTCAAAGCATCAGCTACTTTGTTAGCAGTTCCTGAAATGTGTTTAATCACAAACGTGAAATTTTGCATGTACTCTACCCATTTTGCATGCTTCTAATTCAACTTCTCTTGTTGACTCACAAACTGCAATGCATGATTATCACTGTACAATACAAATTCCTTGGGTATCAAGTAATGCCTCCACTTCTTCAATGCATGTATGATGGCATAAAACTCTTTATCATATGTAGAGTATTTCAGCTTCACTTCATCCAGCTTCTCGCTGAAATATGCCACTGGCCTGTCATCCTGACTCAAGACCCCTCCGACGGCATATCCGCTTGCATCACATTTCACCTAAAATGTCTTCTGGAAATCAGGCAACACCAGAACCGATTGCTCTATTATCTTTCGCTTCAACAGATTGAAGCTCTTCTCAGCCTCTGTTGTCCAATGAAAAACTCTATGCCGCTTCTTCACTGTGTCCATCATTGCTGCACTAATTCCACTGAAATTCCGAATGAATTTTCTGTAGAAACTAGCCAATCCATGGAAACTCCTCACCTCAAAAACATTTCTCGGTGATGGCCAATTCTTTATCACTTCTACCTTTTCAGGATCCATTTTCAATTCATTAGCCGAAATAACAAAACCCAAATAAATGAGCTATGTCTGCATGAAGGAACACTTATTCATGTTGACCAACAGCTTCTCCTGCTGCAGTCTCCTCATCAAAATGGCCAAATGTTTCAAATGTTCAGCCTTGGTCTTGTTGAAAATCAATATGTCGTCCAGATATACGACAACAAATTTGCCAATGAATTCCCTCAGGACTTCATTCATCAGCCTCATGAATGTGCTCGGCGTGTTTGTCAAGCCAAACGGCATGACCAGCCATTCGTACAAGCCTTCGTTTGTTTTGAATGTTGTCTTCCACTCGTCACCTTCTCTCATGCGAATCTGATGATATCCGCTCTTCAGATCAATCTTCGAAAAATAATTTGCCCCACTCAGGCAATCCATCAGATCATCCATTCTCGACAGTGGAAATCTGTACCTGATGGTGATTTTGTTTATCGCCCTAGAGTTTGTACACATTCTCCAGCCTCCATCCTTCTTCGGACTTAGTATTGTCGGAACAACACACAGACTCAGACTCTCTCTGACCAGTCCTTTATCCAGCAGATCCTATACCTGCCTCTTGACCTCCTCATTTTCTTGGGGTGTCAACCTGTACGTTGCCTTATTCGGCAAACTTGCTCCTGGTATGAGGTCAATGTGATGACTCACACTCCTCATCGGTGGCAACGAACGAGGTAGTTCGTCCACGATGATATCAGCGAACTCTCCCAGCAGTTCCTGAATCTCTTCTGGCAAGTCATCCAGTCTTGTGCTAGTCAAGACAATTCTCGGCTTCCTGACAACAAAGAATTGTGGATCTTCATTCTTCTCCATCTCTGTGAGAAGTTCCTTCCCACTCATAAGAAGTATGGTGTTTTTTACTTCCGGCTTCACTTCTTTATCCTTTATCGGAAGCAACTTATGGGTTCTTCCATCCTTTTCCAAAGTGTATGTGTTCATCCTTCCGTTATGAACCACATTTATGTCATACTGCCATGGTCTACCCAGCAATATATGACATACATCCATGGGAATGACATCACACAAAATCTCATCATGGTAATTCCCAACATTGAATTTAACTAAGCATTGTTTAGTGACACTTACCCGGTGCCCTTTTTGTAACCACGAGACTTTATATGGACTCGGGTGCTTAGTTGTTTCCAGCTCCAGCTTTTCCACCATCTCGGTTGAAACGAGATTGTCAGTGCTCCCACTGTCCACAATGACTTTGCATTTCCAGCCTTTGGCTGTGCAAGCTGTCCTGAACAGTCTGCTCCTCTGCACTGAGCTGTCCACCTCTTTCTCAGGTGTCAAAAGGATTTTATGCATCCCGAGCGATCTTCCGCTGTATGCATCTTCTATCTCAGCATCACGCCTCTACACCTCAGTGATGTGAGTTTCCCCTCTGTCCATTTTTCTATCTAGACAGACAACGACTTTATGTCCATCCTTTCCACATGTAAAACATGTGATGATTCCTCCTCTGCCTCTTCCTCTACCTCGGGTATGAGGAAATGTGTTGGCATCAGCATAACCACCACCCTGTTCTGTATGTTGTCTCCTCGGCTCAACATATTGTTGTCGTTGTTGCGAGGTTCCACCTCTTTCAACCTTACCCTGAGGTTTCTTCCACTCCTCCTTGGGCTTCTGGAATTTTTCCGGGGCAACTGCCTTGCCTCTGGGCTGACTCCTACCTCGCCCTCGCTGTCCTTGCTTGCGGTTCAGCTTCTCTTCGGCTTTCAGAGATATCTGGTACGCATCCTCAACTTTTCGGATGGTAACCATGCTCAATTCATCCTGAATGTCATACCTTAAACCATTCAGGTATCTCGCCACCTTTTCATCATCGCTCTCCCGATGACCTGCTCTGATGTTGAGTCTATAAAACTCCTCGGTGTACTCCTTCACCGTCATCAGCTTCTGCCTCAGGTTCTGCATTTGCCTAAACAGAGTGATCTGGTAATCCCTTGGGATGAATTTCTCTTTCAACTTTTCGATCATCCTATCCCAGCTCTTGATTTTCGATTTTCCCTTGGAACGTCTATTCGCCTGTAGCTCGTCCCACCATAACGCTGCATGTCCTTTCAACTTTGTAACATCATGCCTTATCTTCTTGTCCTCTTAGATATCCTCGTAATCGAAGTAGGTATCAAGTGCTCGGATCCAATCCAGCAAATCTTCTACATCCAGATTCCACTCATAGACGTGAATGTCCATTTTGGTCTTGGAACTCATCCTAGAAATGGCCTTGATCAACCGCTCGGTTGATGCATCCTCTGCTGCGACCTGTTCTTCATCATGTCCAGCTTCCTCTTTCACCTCGGAATCACTGAACTCTCCAGCACCAACTCTGCATCTCTGTGTTATCTCCATCTCCTCAAGCCTTGCTCGGAGATCTCTCATCCGGCGCTCTATTTATGGAGTTCCTGCCGGCCTTCCTCTTCTTCGGGCATCCCTATCTTCTCGATCAGGTGATTGCCTTTCTCTTCTCGGCGGCATGGTGTATTCCTGTCTCTGCTACAGAAAGAAAATATACTCCCTTCTCTGATACCACTCTGACGCAAAGTCGCGACCCTCACGGTCCAACTGCTCTCACCAGGACCTTCTTCGACTCAGGCTCGAAGAGCTACAATGCCCTCAGATCCCGTATCGGGACCTTTCTTCACCCACAGGGTACTCTGTCGATCTCCTGGCTATTTTCTCGGGAAATCGGGTTTCGCGATATCGCGAAACTTGTGGGCACGTTCACGTGCTACTCCAAACCCCGAAACCCGATGGTCAACACTCAACGCTTCCGGTTGTCGGGGATTTCCCTATCGGGAAATCAACACATAAAGTGTCGCGGTTCATTTGCACTGCAAATCTCCGAACCCTGAACTCCGATGGCACGTGCGCTATCCTCTCGCCACGTCACCTCCTCTCCCCTTTCTATCGAGAATCGCAGGATCGTGATTTCGCCGTTCACAATTCCTTTGCAATGGAAAGTCCCGAATGCCGAACCCCGATCTCTCGGGATCTCGCGCCACCTGTCCCGTGGAAATCAACGGTTCCGATTAATTCAGAAAATCGCTACTCGTGATTTCGACGAGCATGGACTCTCGCCTCATTAAACGTCGAAGACCGAATCCCGATGGCTCTTGGTCCTTCCTTCATGCGCCTAAGGACTAAATCCCGTGCAGCTTCTCCCAGATCTGACAGTCAGCGGGATTTCGTGAATCTGTCCTGCGAACCTTGGTTGTTGATTCTCCTCCCTGATGAATCCTTCCGCTTCAAAGCTTATGCCGGCTCGAACCTTCACCTAGGTCTGTCTCTACAGTATCACAAAGGAACTATTCCTCCTGAGCTTGTCAACTCGGACTCCTTCAGGGGCTTCTGCGCGCACTCTGGTGCTCGACCTCAACAACTCTCGAAGTGTTGGGTCTTTCAGACTCTATGCGCTTTCGCAACAGTTGTCTATACCTTCCTTTGCTCAGACTAGCTGTTGAGACTTCAAGTTCGTCCTGCACTCCTCTTGCAACATCTCTAATAAACCCAATTCAACTTTTGGGTGAACGAGAATGAGAGTTTAACTGTGGAGCCTCATCAACGCACTCTATGCGGATGAATTCAACTGCACTCTATGCAGGAATCTCCTGGCTCAAACAGAGAAACAATTGAAACTCATTCCTTTCTCTCTCAGAATTTAGTTAAACCTCTGAAATCACATGCACAACATATTTAAAAGCAAATGCATACAAGAAGGCAAACATCCATGAGCATAATATCAACACAGAGAAACAACACAAACCATGAAACTTGAATCAAATACTCTCTTCTATTAATTCAATCTGTACATGGGTGTTCTCCACAAGTTCTCTCTACTTTCTCTTCTCTTCTTGCTCCTGTTTCTCAACAATGTTACAATGTACAAAGGAGGGTGCCTATATTCCGTTTTACCTCTCGAATTCTACAACTATCAAATCTACAATTAATTCCTATCTAACAACATTAAACCTATTAAATGCCTTCCTATCTACTAAGGACGAGAGCTTAAAGGCTCAAGGTCCATTTACAATACAAGTG
>ML795815.1:134570-152575 GCA_009831015.1 Picea engelmannii
TCTTTATGAATGCCTTCATTAAAGAACAATGCAACAACCTCCAAAGTAATTCAAAATGTGTGTTGGCGATGTCCAGCTGTTTTTCTCTAAGTGTGTTGGCTCGCTTGATGAGTGAGAGATGCTCCTGCATCAGGAATCAATATGACTTCTTTCATGTTCTTTGTGTATTCTTCTGAATGCACTTGTCATAGATTTTTCAACCTTTGTCATATACGAGGTACAATACGATGTTGCAGCATATGCATTGAGGAGGTACTGTGCATCTGTATCTCATTCCACATAACTGGCATGTCCTTGGAGAAACTATTGTTCCAAATATGGAAAAGTTTTTGTTTAAGGAAAATTGTTGGTTGTTTAAGTGTACATTGTATGGCTTGGATGTACTCATCTTCTGATAGATTTATCTTTGTCAAGAAGTCATCGAAGCTCATCAACTCATCAAACTCTCCTTGTTCTAGAAATGAGAACAAGGATTTAGATTTCTCAGCAACAACATTGTCCTCTAAACTAAGTGGCTCTATGGTTCTTGTTGCTCTCATTGGCGGCACGGGAAAGTTGAATCTGCAATGCGAGTTTTTTTCGTTTTCTACAACTTCTTGTATGATAATGTCTATGAACTTTGGCAAGTTCTGAATCCAAATTATTTGTGTTGCATGTTATGTATTTGTCCACAAATTGCTCGATCTGTGAATTGTTGTCGGCTACATAGACTGGTGCACCCTCTATCCACAACAGTGTGTGGTCATGTTCATTCCCCCTATTCTGGAATTCAGTCACAAAAAAGTAGTCTGATATTTTTCTGAAAAATGTTTCATCGTGGAATATCAATTGTCTCAAAGCATTTATTCTATTCCTATAGTAGCGAATACATGTCATTGGGTCTTTTCTTATGAGGTAGTCAATGTCATTATTTTCCAGTGTATCGGTTTTTTTTTTACGTTTCATGTTCCTATGCAAGTCAGATACGGAAGCCACCAATGGATCTCAGCAATGCTCTGCACTTGTAAATGTGATGAAAAATGTTGGTGGGCCCAATTGTTGGATCATTGCAAAAATAGTTCTCTTGTTTTGTTGCAAATAGTCAGGAGAGATGAAAATTTTTTTGAAATCTATGTATCCAATATCAAATTTCAGAAATTTTTCTAGGTTTAGTTTGTACTTGACATCCTTGGCCAACAACTTTCTTCCTTGTAACTGGAATTTTCTTATTTGAGCCCACATGCAAGATAGAACTTGCTCTATTATTATGCACATTGTTTTGAAAAATAAATTTGTTATGTGACAGGAGAATTCACTGCTTGAATGTAGCATCTCCCATCGAACTATTTTATGATAACTTAATCATTTTGTAATGTCAGTGGCACGTGGATCTCCATAGAAGAGTGTTGGGAAATTCATTTCCTCGGTGAATCTGTCCTTGAATATTCCAAGTGGATGTTGCCCCTCAGCAGGTGCAATTTTGACAATCTTGTCTTGCAAGTCACGAATGCATTGTGAATCAGTGAATCCATGCACCAATGTCTCAGCAGGTGTTTCATTCTTCGATTCATCACTTGTATCAAATTCACTAGCATTTTCGAGAGGATCTACAAAGTTTCAATCCTCTTCTCCAAGAACATTGTTCTAGTTCTCATTTATACAAATTTTTTGTGCTTTGTACAGGGCCCTGGAACATAATTCATTTAATGCTTTCATAAAAACATGCACACACACTTTGCCTATCTGATACACATTTTTGTATTGTAAGCGTCTTTTGAGAGCTACAACAATTGTCAGTGTATCCCTAATGAATTGTGGCAAGGATTTTTGCACAACATCTAGTTGAACAGGCACATTAAAAATTGATCATGTTAAGCCCATCTGGGGTCGTTTATAGCCCCAGGGCCTTATTTGTGCAAATGAAATTCACAAAGACACAAGTCTCTCTTCAAGTTTCGTAAGTGCACTTACATATGGTAGTGGTGTATTACATCTTATTTGGTCAGGGGTTGCAAATTGTGGCAGTTTTCCATTTTCAAGCGATCGTTTGCATGGAAGAAAAATTTTGCCATTGGAAAATGTTTTATCATGTGTTGTCAAGTGGAGGTATTCTACTTCCAAATCAGGCGTGAAATACCTACTGTTTTTTGCGAAATTCAATTGATCACAAATTGCACATGAAATGGAAGGAGTGTCTTTGATTTGTTTCATGTAGGTCTGTCTTGCATCTTTTTTTCGCATGAAAGTATGGATAGAAGTAGAAGTGCATGGTGTTGCTTCTAGCCCACGAAATGTGATATTTTCCTCTGATACAATAGCGTGGCCATTATGGGATATGTGACCGTACTTGTCTCTGTTGTGTTGTGCATGAACAATTTTTTTTAGATTGTGATATGTCAGTTTATCTCTAAAAGGAAGCATAGCAATGTATTTTTTTCTCTCGCGCATGACCTTTTTCAAGTTGTGGTAACTTAGTCTACGTTTCTTGTTCAAGGGCAGGATGACCTGATGGCAGCTAGGATGAATTTCACTCTGATTAAATAACATGTGAAGCTTATGCACATTCGATGTGGTTTGGCTGGCATTGACATTGGACACTAGAACGCCAGTATTTCCTATACCACCGATGTTTTTTTCTCTGTTACGTATGAAATTTTTCAAGTTGTGATAACTTAGTCTACATTTTTTGTTTAATCCTTGTATGGCCTCATCACAACTGGGACGAATTTCACGCACGACTTTTTTCAAGTTGTGATAACTTAGCCTGTGTTTTATTTTTAATCCCTCTATGGGCTTATCACAACTGGGAGGAGTTTCATTCTCATTAAGCAGCATGTCACATGTATGTAGATTCAATGTGGTTTGGGTGGCATGGACATTGAACCCTAAACTAGTGATATGTCCAAGCAAAGGTTGATAATGGATATGTGTCATATATGTTTTCAACGAGAGGATGGAAATTTTCCAATCCTAATTTGAATCAATAGACCAGAAATGGACAGTGCCATCTGGTAGAGTCGACCAGACCTAGATATTTACTTTGAATATGATAGATAGCCATTGAAAAAAGAATCTGCAACCCTCCACATTTCCTTTTTCATATGGCAACGCCATGTTTACAAGGTATTCTTGCCAACTTGCAATTGCCGAAATATTTTCTAGGAGATATGGCAAAAGGTGTTGATGCAAGCAACTAAAACCCTGTTGGTTGCCGCCTATAATTGCATTGCAAAAGGATTGTACAATGTAAAGCCGCAGCGACTGCACATCGAAATATGTTGCTACCAAACAACAAATTGCATTGAACAAACTATCTCCACAGCTAGATACAACAGTTGTTGCTAGTTGCAAACCATGGCAGTCTATGCGATGCATAATATGTTTCCACTGCAATTCAAGGTCTTTGCAAACAAAGGACAAGTAAATATGAGGTCCTCCAAGATTTCATATGGACAATTTTATGTACAGTAGTGGTTCATAATGACCACTCACAGCATTGGCATCATGGAACAAGATGCAATATGGATTTTTAGATGCAATTTTGTTGAATAGTAGATATCTTGTTTTTCTTGTCAATGGCCATATTCAATTGATATATTGAGCCATTTAGACAGCCACGGTATAAAAAATGTATCTCCCCAAAGTCCCCTCTCATGTGAAAGCAGAATTGGAGATGCAGACAACCGCATCTTTGAAAAATACATAGTGACGTCATGTATTCCATGCAACTGCCGAAGAAAATCATATTCCAGTTTGTATTCATACGACTCCAATGCCTCAACATCGCTAGTTTTTAAATAGCCCAAGAAATAATCTATCAATCCATTGCGCAGGTCGGTCGAGAAATAACGGAAATGCAGTAGAACCTGAAATGCATCGAAGAGGCAATCCCCTACAGTATACGAGAATGCATCCAATCTAAAAATCCCATTGCTATGAAACACCTTGTCAATGTTGTCATGTATAATGTAGTGTGTATCTATTTCATACGACTCAACATCTATTACTTGTTTCATCTTTTGAACTGTGATTTTGAAGTGGTTTCTTAGTTACTTTCAGTTTGTATGAAAACAAAGAGAAGGGGAAAAAAAGAATAAAACAAAAAAAAATTAAAATAGAAAACTACAAGTGCGGAACTGCGTACCAATCCCGATATGTATCCTTCAACCTTCTTATTGTCAAATTCAATCCCCCCTAGTCGCCACAGCAAATGACAAGAAAACAAACCTACACTGAAAAGTGAACCAAACAAAAGAAACAATGCAAATAAATAAGACTATAAATTTGTTGAGCACAAAGACCGATTTGAACCTATCCATGGTGTGCATCCCATAAGATTCTCAGAGGCAGAAAAAGTTCTGCAAAATAGAAAGCACGGGACAAACGCAACAGGTGGATGCAGTTTTTTGACCCACGTAATAAAAGCATTTCCTGCCTCTACACCCCGGTGGATGGTTCCCCCTTGTGACAACGTCGAATTCATTTTCTAAACCCATTTTCATTGCAATTTTTGAAATAGATATGGCACAATACGCAGGATGTGGCAGTCGGCATATGAAGACACATGGTTTCCAGAAACATAAAATAAGAGCACACAGAAAGATGTTCTGCAACAAAATTTCGAGGCAGGGACTCCTACGATTGAAAAAGATTGCCTGTAAGGTGCAAAACACCAAGTAGAAAAAAAAGGAATAGCAACGAAATGATGGCATAGAAACTTACCCATCAACGAGGGATGACAAGAGATCAGCCACAAAACTTGCAAACTGCAACAACAGGTCCAACAGCTTGCAAAGTTGAAGAACAACAAACCAGTGAAGAAGCAACTGCAACTGCAGGACCTTAACTTTGCAAAGTTGAATAAAAAAAGATCAAGAAGTATGGAACGAACCAACGAACAAGCATCAACCACTGAACCAGTGATGTCGGTGGGGAACAATTTTGCACAATTTCACTGCAAAAAACACCATCAAAAAATATGGAATGAAATTGTACAATAAACATTTAAGGCTACGAGACCTATTAGGTAAACACTTAAGACTGTCAGAACCATTGAAGGGCATCGTCCTGTGCAAACATTTAATAAAGAATGCAGCATGGCAGGCCTGTTTACGTACGCAACAATGACAAAGGCTCTCGAAGCACACAAGAATAAAGAAAAAATCACACATAGTAATATGCTAGAGAATGTATTCGAAGTAAAAACTTTGGATATGCTAGCATATCAAACATTGGGATAAATTTAGCTAGCAAAAAATGCTAATACAAACATTTGAACTAATGCTAGCATTAGTCCACCTTCAAGCAATACATAGGAAAAATATATGATTCAAAAAGACTATATACGATCAAAAATTTTGGATATGTTAACATATAAAACATTGGGAATAACGAAGCCAGCAATAAGGCCTCCAATCTGTTATCCAATCAGATCATTACATATATGGTACTTTTTATTATATAAAAATCAATGTTTTTAGTTCCCTAGTTCCAACAATAGATATTATGCAAATATTTGTGGTCAAAGGACAAACTAATATGAATTCAACGAATTATCGATCACTATAGTCCCTCTATGCCTATGACAGGGACTAATAAAGTATAAATATAAAAGAAATTGCAATGTTGATTTAATCCTATTTTAAATTTTGTATAAAACAAATAAAATAAAGTATAAATATAAGCACACCAGCATGAATGCATCTTAATTCAAAATCTTTTAAACACTTATTTATACTTCAATATTTTTTAATCTTTTTGATACTTAATAAATTTACACTAATATTATTTTAATTTTAATTCACTTATAAATATTTTTACATTCTTCTAAAATTATAAAGATTTTATATAAAACTTTATTATTTTATATCCATGGAAAATATTGATTCAAAAGATATATAAATTTCAATATAATCTATTATTTGTATTGATTAAAAAGATTACATATGAATGATATCTTATATTAATAAAACATAATATATTGTATTAATAAAATAAAATAGTTGATTAGTTGATAATTTTAATATCATAACCCTTCAATCTAAAACACAACAACATTTTCCCCAAATGGGGTGACAAACAATGAGGCATCAGTTGCACAAGTGGCAGTTCTAGCTACCATTTGGCATGATGATAGAGCTCCACCCTGTCAATGAAATGGATGGAAGGACAAACCATTAAATGGAAAATCCTCGAAGCTGGCAGGAGAATTTTGATACGGGGTAAGTTAAAAACCAAACGCTTTGCACCTTTTCCGACTCCCGTCGATTCCTTATTCTGACAAGTAAATTGCTCGGTCCGCAGGAAGCAACAAGAGTCCCGCACCTCCAGTCATCCAAATGGCATGACCCAAATCATCGTTACCGTGTGTCACCTCTGCCATCCCTCGAAAAATGAGCAATCTCAACCACCAATGTGACGATTGTCTGAGGTAATGCATGCCACAATTAATCATCCAATTGTCATTCCATGCGATGTGCTCATGGAATCCATCCATACATATGAATTTGAATTTGGTAAAAAGCGGGCTTCAAATTTGAATTTGAATAATAATCCCTACAATTGGTAGCCTCCTCCTATTAGAATATAGAAGATTGTGTGCTCGTTTCACCATTAACGATACCCTCGTCACCCAACCATAGGCCTAAGCCACCCTCCGAGTACCTTAACCTTGACTGAGAATTACTCCTATTAGCGCTCTGTAATTTGCCTAAGGTTGCTGAGGCAATCACAGAGGTAACCTCGAACCGCTTCGAGTCTTGGATCTAGCCCTCCAAGACTCAGAGAGGGATCTCTCTTTTAGATTTAGCTTTGTTTTTAAGGGATGGGTTTTAGGCTAGTTATAAAAGCAATGAAAATATAGAGTTTTTGATTTTGAGATGGTTACTTTGGGACAGCAAGGAGGGCCATTGGGCGAATGGGGTCTGCGTTTAAAAAGTGATTCACATCTCAGATCTGGACAAGGATTTTACATAGGGAAAGGTAGCCGAAACATTGGATCGATTTAATTTTTGATGGCGTTGATTGGAGGAAGAAATAGATGAGGGAAAAGATAGGCAAAGGAGCAGCTAAGAATTCCTAAAATAGCCTTTTAGAAGATAAAAACGAAGATTATCACAAGCCGAGAAACAGAGTATCTGCTGATAAATTCTGCCTCTATTACTTTCCTTCTGATAATAAGAAAATTAGAACAAGCATAATGATCATAGGAAAAACATTAAACATAGAAAAACATCACCAATATCTCCACACAGGAATCCTATGAAAAATTTGTCCATTTCTGATCAGTCTTTGAATATACATAAAAAGTTCTCTGCTAAAAAAACACAGCCCTCTGCTCCAGCAATGAAAAATAAAAGTTGCAGGTCGGGACCCCTCACACAGGTCAACCATCTCCTATTCTGCCCAGTCGAACCCTCTTCTAGTCTTTTACAGGTGTATAAATAATAAACAAAAACCCCCAAGCCTATCAGTCCTCCAAGACTTGCGCTTTAACTCTGCACTCTAAGAATAGTAAACAGCTACAAAGATATCGACACCTGTAGACTATCTTTAAAGAAACAAGAAAGAAAATCAAAGGAAAACTAAATTTGGTACTGCTGCTTTGACATCTGGAGTTAGTTCATGGTTTGATGGCAAATGGAAGTTAACAACATCATAATAGACCAGTTGAATGCCTGAGGTCATTTTAGGTATGCTGCCAGTTGCAAGATTATGTTTAACATCTTCCTAGAAAAAGGGACACCTCTGCCACCTTGTTGTAACTGTTTCTCATTCATGAAGGGTCATTTCGCCACTTGTCTTTCATGAAATGAAACTGTCTCTGGTCGAGCTGCCATCTGCATTTGAAACGATGCCTCAAAACAATGATGATCTACCCCATATTCCACGTCTTGGTCTCCTTAATTATCAACAAAGATTCATACCCAGATTTATCTGAACTTGTGACATTCTGCATGACAGCTGTGTATGCAGCCTTTATGATGTCTGCAGGTAGAAGTGTTGTGCTTCTGTCATTCAAGAAAGAATTGAATCGTCTTCTTGCTTCTACTTTAGTTTCTTCATGTCCAAACTGAGCTAAGACTTCCAATATCTGCCCTCTTAACATTGCATTCAAGTGACTCTCATCTGGAATAGGATCCCAGCCCAGTTTCTCAGCTGCAAACTGAAGAAGATTGATAGTGAATGACTTAAAATCAGCAGCTGATTGGGGGATAACATCACTGACCACGCTAGAAACTTTGTAAGCAATATCCATTAAGCACGATAGCACAGAATAGTCGAGCTATTGTCTGTAAACATCCATTAGAGAAATTAATGTTGATAATGGTTGCTTGCAGGCTGAGCATAATGCATACGTATCATCCAAAACACCAAACCTATTGGTGGCATCTAAAAATACTGCTTCTATTTCAGACCTTAGTCTTTTTGCAAGCTCATCATCATATTGCACACCATAAAATGTAGTCTGTCCAACATTTATCTTTATCCATCTTGGTTGGGAACCAACATCTTCTTGGGAATCTGCTATCCCTGGCAGGCTGACACTTCCAAGATTTTCACGTAATAGTGCATTTTTACGGGCACTATATGAACCATAGCATAAAGTGACAGGGATAACCCAATGCCCATGATCAAGTTTTCCACTTGACAACTACTGGGACTGCTCTAACTCCAATTTGTCCCCCTTGAGATTAGCAAAAACCACTGGATATCCCTTTTTCTTTGTCCAAGAGTCCATTAGCTCATTCACAGACTCTCCTGACTCTTCTGAAAAGACGGCCCATAAATCTTCAGTCCTTGCATTTTTCCAAGCATACCTCTTGACATAAGCATTGAGGCCTTTCTGGAAAACCGAAGCTCCAATGTAGCTTTCAAGCATACGGATAATAGATGCTCCCTTTCTGTAGCTTATAGCATAAAAAATCTCATCAATTTCATGAGCATGACCCACCTCCACCTCAATAGGATGTGACCCAACAAGCCCATCCAACCTAAAAGCATCCACTGTTTGGTCCATAAATTCCACTCAGGAAATAAGTAATCTGCTGCCAAATAGCTCACCCAAGTTGCAAACCCCTCATTCAGCCATAGGTGGGTCCACCATTCCATCGTAACCAAATTTCCAAACCACTGGTGGGCTAACTCATGTGTCACAACAATTGCAACCCTTTTCTTATTTGCAGCCGCAGAATGTTGCTCATCATATAGCAAAGCAGTTTCTCGATATGTAACCAAACCATAGTTCTCCATTGCCCCAGCAGAAAAATTAGGTATAGCAACCATATCCAACTTTGGCAGGGGATAAGGAGTCCCAAAATATTTAGCATAATATGGAAGTGTTCTTACTGCAACATCCAGAGCAAACATCCCTTGTTTGGTTTTACCAACCTCACAATACACACGAACTTTATTCTTTGTTGTAGTTGTCCGTTATATAAATTCAAGTTCGCCCACAACAATTTCCACCAAGTATGTTGACATAATAGGTGATTCCTGAAAACTGATTGTCCTCAAATGTCCATCAGACTTTTCTTCAATAGCTCCCCTATCTTAGTTGTTGCATATAATGCAGGAGCAATTGTATTCAAATTATGTGCCCATGTTCTATTGACAGGATAAGTCACCTGGTCTTTATTGTTAGGATCGTCTTCCACATTTCCTGAATCGAGCCTTCTCAGAGTTGCAAGGCATCGCTTTTTCCTGGCAATACAGTAGTTTATAACTTGAATTCGTTGATGCAAATGACAATATTGTAAGTCTGGATTGTCATCAATTGGCAACCATGGTATTGGCTATCCTTCATTCCAATGTCTCCTTAGCTCACCAACAACCTGTAACCAAAACTCTGCTATCTTCTGTGCAGTCTTGATGCCTGCCATGATTTCAGCAAGTTGAGAAACAAAACTCCCTGGAGGAGCGCCATGAACATCTCCTGCTAAGTGTGCCTTTGAAGAAAGAATAGATCTATCATTATATTTTTCTTGGGATATGTTGTATTTGCAACTCTATCTGCAATGCATGATCTTGGACAATGTTGAATCCTTCCATATGATCCGTCTCCAAATCGAAGTGTAAGATCACAAAAAGTTTGCGTTGTGGACTCAGTGCTCATAGGCTCTCCATAGGAGAAACTACCAATATGATTTCCCCCTCTGTTTTTAAACCCCACCACAGTGGAACCACGCTTGATTGTTTCCATGGCGTATTCGATCTGGCTCTCAGATGTTGTAGTGGCTGACTGCGAAGATTACCACGTCCAATTTCTTCACATCTGGTACATCCCTCGGACACCTGCGTAGTCACCTTGGATCTGTTTCAAACACCTGGCACAGGGTTTAAAGGCCGTGTTTATATATTTTTTTAACTTTCTGTGGGAAATATCCCGCATTCACATGGTAAATGGAACTTTGTGTGGTTATATGAGCCAACAGTTACGTATTGTATCGATGAAGTGAGCCCGAGCCTAAGGCTTGGGCATTGGGGTCTGGTGTTAGCGTTGAATTTGGTTTGTGTGTTTGTTGTAGGTGCGCGAAATGGTGCTTATCCTTGGTGTCGATCATTCGTAGGTTGGCCCTAGGCCATTATACCTTTTGCCAAAATTTTGTTAATTTGTTCATAAAACTCTGCATGAAGGCAAAGGCCGAGGGGCCAATTTTTAATTTTTTAACTAAATTCATCAAACACAAATTATAAGAACCCATATTTTCATTTGACCCTCATGAGTCAAATTTCGCCATTTCAAACCACTTCATAATTTGTGATAAAATTGCACTGGAACTCGCTTTGAAACTTGCACGCAAACACTCGTCTTATGCTTGGTCAGTGTCGGGCGCTTTCCGCCGCCTTCGCCATGCGTCATGAGTGAACACATATGCCTGAAATAGATACATATTAGTCAGAAAACTGATTCCCTATTATATAGGGTTCTAACATAGGCTCCACCTGGGGAAGTTAGCTCCGAAGGAGGTGTCTAGAATCCATGAACTCTGAATTTCGCCGACCAACTGCTCATTGGGTTGCCCCCAAACCGTAAACTGAAAATAAACTATGAAGAGACAAAAAGAAAGTGCTCATCCCGATGAGCTTATTGGCGCATTCCTACCTACCCTACTTTGCTAACAGTTACTGCTTCAATCAGGTAATGAAAAAGTGCCAATGAAGCCAACCCAACAATTGATCCCATGATTGGGCTTCATCATCATGTTTGATGAAAATCAAGACTGAAATATGTATTGGCAGCTGGTGATAGCTCGGGTCCTTGCAGAAAAAACATGATTGAACAGTTATACTGAAAAAGAGCTCCATATAATTTGCAACCGGGTCAAAAAATATATGATTTATTTGTTGATTCTCCGGGTATTCCTTCAGCATTTTAACATGGATAAGTTTCCCATCTATGTCCTCAATATCAGACCATGACTGCAACTGTTCAATTTCAGACTTATGCTGCAAACAAAATATTCATCAATCAGAAAATCGAAAGATGATACAATATCTTTTGGTTTTGGAGACGTGAGTTTCTCATAAAATTGCTTTGGATGTTGGAAACTGTAAGACTGAATCTGAGTATTCAAAAGCTCAATATCCTTTTCAAGTTTTTCAGCCACTACCTCGATAAAAAAAAATTTACCTTTCGGAGAAAGTTTGCTTGAGTCCAGAATACGAAGCACAATTTTTAAAAAGTCTTCGTCAATGTGAAATTCTGCTAACTCATTTCTGAATTTTTTTATGGCAGCAGGAGATATAGGATTTACCTCATACCCCTTCATCTTGAAGCTTCATCAAGGCTTTGAAATCTGGATTCTTCAGCAGTGAAGTCGCTTGCGATCTTTGAAGCTCGGGATCTTCAACAATGGAGTCGCCAGGTGAATGGTACAGCCTTCTTGTGTTTGGCTTCTGTTCACCATCAGAAGTCAAATCTGAACGTGAAGTGCAGATCTGGAGAAGTCCCCAGTATGGTCGCCAAAAATGTTAGCATAATTTGCCTAAGGCTGTTGAGGCAATCACAGAGGTAACCTCGAACCGCTTTGAGTCTTGGATCTAGCCCTCCAAGACTCAGAGAGGGATCTCTCTTTTATATTTAGCTTTGTTTTTAAGGGATGGGTTTTAGGCTAGTTATAAAAGCAATGAAAATATAGAGTTTTTTATTTTGAGATGGTTACTTTGGGACAGCAAGGAGGGCCATTGGGCGAATGGGGTCTGCATTTAAAAAGTGATTCACATCTCAGATCTGGACAAGGATTTTACACAGGGAAAGGTAGCAGAAACATTGGATCGATTTAATTTTTGATGGCGTTGATTGGAGGAAGAAATAGATGAGGGAAAAGATAGGCAAAGGAGCAGCTAAGAATTCCTAAACTAGCCTTTTAGAAGATAAACATGAAGATTATCACAAGCCGAGAAACATAGCATATGCTGATAAATTCTGCCTCTATTACTTTCCTTCTGATAATAAGAAAATGAAAACAAGCATAATGATCACAGGAAAAACATTAAACATAGAAAAACATCACCAATATCTCCACACAGGAATCCTATGAAAAATTTGTCCATTTCTGATCAGTCTTTGAATATACAGAAAAAGTTCTCTGCTAAAAAAACACAGCCCTCTGCTCCATCAATGAAAAATAAAAGCTACAGGTCGGGACCCCTCACACAGGTCGACCATCTCCTATTCTTCCCAGTCGAACCCTCTTCTAGTCTTTTACAGGTGTATAAATAATAAACAAAACCCCCCCAGCCTATCAGTCGTCAAAGACTTGCGCTTTAACTCTGCACTCTAAGAATAGTAAACAGTTACAAAGATATCGACACCTGTAGACTATCTTTAAAGCAACAAGATAGCAAATCAGAGGAAAACTAAATTTGGTACTGTTGTTTTGACATTTGGAGTTAGTTCATGGTTTGCTAGAAAATGGAAGTTAACAACATCATAATAGACTAGTCGAATGCCTGAGGTCGTTTTAGGTATGCTGCCAGTTGGAGGATTATGTTTAACATCTGCCTAGAAAAAGGGACACCTCTGCCACCTTGCTGTAACTGTTGCTCATTCATGAAGGGTCATTTCGCCACTTGTCTTTCATGAAATGAAACTGTCTTTGGTCGAGCTGCCATCTGCATTTGAAACGATGACTCAAAACAATGATGATCTACCCCATCTTCCACGTCTTGGTCTCCTTAATTATCAACAAAGATTCATACCCAGATTTATCTGAACTTGTGACATTCTGCATGACAGCTGTGTATGCAGCCTTTCTGATGTCTGCAG
Organism: Picea engelmannii; assembly: GCA_009831015.1. Taxonomy (NCBI): domain Eukaryota; kingdom Viridiplantae; phylum Streptophyta; class Pinopsida; order Pinales; family Pinaceae; genus Picea; species Picea engelmannii. The sequence goes on from ML795815.1 coordinate 147,820, forward strand.
GTAGAAGTGTTGTGCTTCTGTCATTCAAGAAAGAATTGAATCGTCTTCTTTCTTCTACTTTAGTTTCTTCATGTCCAAACTGAGCTAAGACTTCCAATATCTGCCCTCTTAACATTGCATTCAAGTGACTCTCATCTGGAATAGGATCCCAGCCCAGTTTCTCAGCTGCAAACTGAAGAAGATTGATAGTGAATGACTTAAAATCAGCAGTTGATTGGGGGATACCATCAATGACCACGCTAGAAACTTTGTAAGCAATATCCATTAAGAACGATAGCACAGAATAGTCGAGCTCTTGTCTGTAAACATCCATCAGAGAAAGTAATGCTGATAATGGTTGCCTGCAGGCAGAGCATAATGCATACGTATCATCCAAAACACCAAACCTATCGGTGGCATCCAAAAATCCTGCTTCTATTGCAGACCTTAGTCTTTTTGCAAACTCATCATCATATTGCACACGATAAAATGCAGTTTGTCCAACATTTATCTTTATCCAGCTTGGTTGGGAACCAACATCTTCTTGGGAATCTTCTATCCCTGGCAGGCTGACACTTCCAAGCTTTTCACGTAATAGTTCATTTTTACGGGCACTATATGAACCATAGCATAAAGTGACAGGGATAACCCAATGCCCATGACCAAGTTTTCCATTTGACAACTACTGGGACTGCTCTAACTCCAATTTGTCCCCCTTGAGCTTAGCAAAAACCACTGGATATCCCTTTTTCTTTGTCCAAGAGTCCATTAGCTCATTCACAGACTCTCCTGACTTTTCTGAAAAGACGGCCCATAAATCTTCATTCCTTGCATTTTTCCAAGCATACCTCTTGACATAAGCATTGAGGCCTTTCTGGAAAACCGAAGCTCCAATGTAGCTTTCAAGCATACGGATAATAGATGCTCCCTTTCTGTAGCTTATAGCATCAAAAATCTCATCAATTTCACGAGCATGACCCACCTCCACCTCAATAGGATGTGACCCAACAAGCCCATCCAACCTAAAAGCATCCACTGTTTGGTCCATAATTTTCACTCAGGAAATAAGTAATCCGCTGCCAAATAGCTCACCCAAGTTGCAAACCCCTCATTCAGCCATAGGTGAGTCCACCATTCCATCGTAACCAAATTTCCAAACCACTGGTGGGCTAACTCATGTGTCACAACAATTGCAACCATTTGCTTATTTGCAACCGCAGAATGTTGCTCATCGTATAGCAAAGCAGTTTCCTGATATGTAACCAGACCATAGTTCTCCATTGCCCCAGCATAAAAATCAAGTATAGCAACCATATCCAACTTTGGCAGGGGATAAGGAGTCCCAAAATATTTAGCATAATATGGAAGTGTTCTTACTGCAACATCCAGAGCAAACATCCCTTGTTTGGTTTTACCAACCTCACAATACACACGAACTTTATTCCCTGCTGTAGTTGTCCGTTCTATAAATTCAAGTTCGCCCACAACAATTGCCACCAAGTATGTTGACATAATAGGTGATTCCTAAAAAATGACGGTCCTCAAATGTCCATCAGACTTTTCTTCAATAGCTCCCCTATCTTAGTTGTTGCATATAATGCAGGAGCAATTGTATTCAAATTATGTGCCCGTGTTCTATTGACAGGATAAGTCACCTGGTCTTTATTGTTAGGATCGTCTTCCACATTTCCTGAATCGAGCCTTCTCAGAGCTGCAAGGCATTGCTTTTTCCTAGCAATACAACAGTTTATAACTTGAAGTCGTTGATGCAAATGGAAATATTGTAAGTCTGGATTGTCATCAATTGGCAACCATGGTATTGGCTATCCTTCATTCCAAAGTCGCCTTAGCTCACCAACAACCTGTAACTAAAACTCTGTTATCTTCTGTGTAGTCTTGATGCCTGCCATGATTTCAGCAAGTTGAGAAACAAAACTCCCTGGAGGAGCGCCATGAACATCTCCTGCTAAGTGTGCCTTTGAAGAAAGAATAGATCTATCATTATATTTTTCTTGGGATATGTTGTATCTGCAACTCTATCTGCAATGCATGATCTTGGACAATGTTGAATCCTTCCATATGATCCGTCTCCAAATCGAAGTGTAAGATCACACAAATTTTGCATTGTGGACTCAGTGCTCATAGGCTCGCCATAGGAGAAACTGCCAGTATGATTTACCCCTCTGTTTTTAAACCCCACCGCAGTGGAACCACGCTTGATTGTTTCCATGGCGTATTCGATCTAGCTCTCGGATGATGTAGTGGCTAACTGCGAAGATTACCACGTCCAATTTCTTCACATCTGGTACATCCCTCGAACACCTGTGTAGTCGCCTTGGATCTGTTTCAAACACCTGGCATAGGGTTTAAAGGCCATTTTTATATATTTTTTTGACTTTCTGTGGGCAATATCCCACATTCACATGGTAAATGGAACTTTGGGTGGTTATATGAGCCAACAGTTACGTATTGTATCGATGAAGTGAGCCCGAGCCCGAGCCCGAGGCTTGGGCATTGGGGTCTGGTTTTAGCGATGACTTTGGTTTGTGTGTTTGTTGTAGGTGCGCGAAATGGTGCTTATCCTTGGTGTCGATCATTCGGAGGTTGGCCCTAGGCCATTATACCTTTTGCCGAAATTTTGTTAATTTGTTCATAAAACTCTGCATGAAGGCAAAGGCTGAGGGGCCAATTTTTTTATTTTTTAACTAAATTCATCAAACACAAATTATAAGAACCCAGATTTGCATTTGACCCTCATGAGTCAAATTTCGCCATTTCAAACCACTTCATAATTTGTGATAAAATTGCACCGGAACTCGCTTTGAAACTTGTGCGCAAACACTCGTCTTATGCTTGGTCAGTGTCGGGCGCTTTCCGCTACCTTCGCCATGCGTCATGAGCAAACACATATGCCTGAAATAGATACATATTAGTCAGAAAATTGATTCCCTATTATATAGGGTTCTAACAACTCCGAAAGAAAACCCTAGGCTAGATAGCCAAACAAGGTGTAGTGCATCTTCCTCCAAGGATAGCGCACCAACAATAGCTGATCAGATAGTCGAAACCCTAGCCAAGAGATAGTCCAGGCCAATACTGAAAACTAGTTGTTGTTGCACCTGCACCTGCAACCCTCCACATGTGCGCACCAAACTGGGAACTGCAGTGCGCACCAACTAGGAACTGCAATTTTGAGATGTGTCAAAATGAGAACTAGCGCCCTATATTTATATTGGTTCTGCCATATTTGTTGGGGCCGACTTCTCCTTTTGGATATGTGTCTGTTTAGTATATTATTATTATTTCTGGCCAATTTCTTATCTTGGAGGATAATAACCTAATATAAATTATATTCTTGAGCCGACAAGACTTCTAGGGTTATTAGCCAACTCATTAAGGTTTATTCTTGCTTTCCGGAGTCTTCTATTCTCGTCAGGATCACACGTGGAGATAAATACCTCCTGCAACTACCATAATATTAACACTCCCTCCTAGCTAAGGAGGTATTACAGTTAATGGTCTTGAGCACAAAAACATACCATTTACTCGGTAGCATCAATATAATCGTCTAGACTATCTCATGACTAGATCATGAGCATCAACATCACCATCAACTGCATCATCTCTCGAAACCATACTTCATCTGAGTAATTAGACATGATGCTGGATAAGTCACTCACACCATAGAGTGATATAAGAGCCATTCTTATAATCTAGAAGAGTAAATGCTATGAATTGTTTTCCTTCTGGAAAATCTTTGTTCATCATTCTTCTGAATGATGATGATCTCTTAGTCTTCAAGGAAGTTAGAACAAAAATAGAACACAACTGTGTCTATCCATAGTAGTACATAACTACAATTCAGTGGTTCACTATCACACCAAGTAACACATAAGTACTTGATCAGCAACGTATAGTCACGAACAGTGGAACATATCCACCACAATAGTCTTCATCTACTGTCATACAGTCTTCATAACAAACATCTGATAGCAACCTACATAGAAACAATGTTATGATATAAACTGAATCATCTGGGCCAATCTTTCACTCACATCTGTGAGCTCTGAAAGAATATCTGCCTCGGGAAAAGTGGAACATATCCACCACAGTAGTCTACAACTACTATCATATAGTCTTCATAACAAACATCTGATAGCAAGCTGCACAGAAACAATGTTATGATATAAATTGAATTATCTGGGCCAATCTTTCACTCACGTCTGTGAGATATGAAAGAATATTTTCCCTCAGAGTAGAACAATGAGATATCTAGACTATTCTTCTCAAACAAGGAAGAATAATTGTCCTATCTTCTGAACATGGACCATTCCCCACCCTGGGCCATTCTTCCTACACTAATCAAAGTGCACCCTGGAGAGAATGTATAACCCTAAGGAATGTTGATTTTGGACCATTCCCCACCCTAGGCCATTCCTCCTACACTAATCAAAGTGCAGCCTGGAGAGAATGTATAAACCTTAAGGAATGTTTGTCCCTGATTGTTGAGCCTGGACCATTCCCCACCCTGGGCCATTCCTCCTACACTAATCAAAGTGCACCCTGGAGAGAATGTATAAACCCTAAGGAATGATTGTCCGGACCATTTCCTTTGTTAACCACAAGAGGAAAATATTGTCCTGCATCAACCTCCAAAACGGACCATTCCTCATGTTAACCACAATGAGAAATCGTTGTCCGGCGAGGCGGGCCAGTCTTCTTGAGTAACCCTCAAGAAGAGAGACTGCCCTAGACCACTCCCCATGTTAACCACAAT
>ML795815.1:161596-210902 GCA_009831015.1 Picea engelmannii
AACTATTTAGCCTCATCAACGCACTCTATGCGGATGAATTCGACTGCACTCTATGCAGGAATCTCCCGGCTCAAACAGAGAAACAATTGAAACTCATTCTCCTCTCTTTCAGACCTCAGTAAACCTCTGAAATCACATGCACAGCATATTCAAAGCAAATGTATACAAAGAAAACAAACATTCATGAGCATAATATCAACATAGAGGAAACAACACAAACCATGAAATTGAATCACAGACTCTCTTTTATTAATTCAATCTGTACATGGGTGTTCTACGCAAGTTCTCTGCTCTACTCTTCTCTTCTGAATGCTTGATGATAATACAATGTACAAAGGAGGGTGCCTATATTCCGTTTTCCCTCTCGAATTCTACAACTATCAAATCTACAATTAATATCCTATCTAACAGCATTAAATCTATTAAATTCCTTTCTATCTACTAAGGACGAGATCTTAAAGGCTCAAGGTCCCCTTTACAATACAAGTGCGCTTCTTTATGAATGGCTTCATAAAAGAGCAGCGCAACAAATTTCCAAAGTATTTCCAAAATAGGTGCTGGCTCCTCCAGCTGTTCTCCGCTCGATGTGATGGCTCGCTTGCTGTGGGCGATGCTCCTGCATCATACTCCCTGGCTTGAAAAATTTCATGGGCTCCTGTCCATGAGCTCCTATACAGTTTGTCCATGATTTTGTATGACTGCTTCAGTCTCCCAGCTGGCATCTTCCACTGGGTGGTTCTTCCATTTTACCAGGTACTCGAAGTACTGCTTTCGCCTGGTCTTCCTACCCACGCGCTTGGCCAGTATGTATTCCATCTGCATCCTTTCTACCACTGGAAATTGCTTCTGCCACTGGACTACTGGTTCCTCAGCTCTAGTCTCTGCTTCTCTAGTCTTGTATGGGTACAAATCCGAAACATTAAATATCGGAGATATCCCGATGCCCTCCGGCAACTCAATCTCATATGCGTTCTCCCCGAATTTCTTCAGGACTTTGCATGGCCCAATTTTTTTCATATTGAGTTTGTTATATGTTCCCCTTAGGAACCTTTCCTTCCTCATATGTGCCAGAACAAGAATTCCAACTTCGAACTGAAGCTGTCTCCGATGCTGATCTGCTCTGCGCTTATACTCTTGATTTGACTTCTGCAGTCGCTGCTTCACCTTGGTGTGAAGTTCCTCCATCGCCTCAGCGAATTCTTCTGCGCTCGCGCTGCTAGTCGCACTCTATTCTAACTCCCTGAGTTCATAGACTCCCCTCGGTTGTGTTCCATACACAATCTGAAATTGACTTTTGCCTGTACTCCGATTCACCGAATCATTGTACGCGAACTATGCCTGTGGTAATATCTGGTCCCAACTGTTGTGGTGTTCTGTCACCAAGCTTCTCAATAGATCCCCCAGACTTCTATTCACCACCTCGGTTTGTCCGTCTGTCTGCGGATGGTAAGCTGAACTAAATGCCAAATTAGTTCCTAGATTCTTCGATAGCGTCCTCCAAAAATGACCTATGAACTTGGTATCCCTATCCGAGACTATGCTTCTAGGTAACCCATGCAGTATGACGATTTCTTTAAAAAACAAGTTCACGATGTGTGTCGCATCGCTGGTCTTCTGACACGGAATAAAATGTGCCATCTTCGAAAACCTGTCCACCACTACAAAGATGGAATCAACCCCTCTCTGTGTCCTCGGCAATCCCAAAACAAAATCCATATTGATTTCCTCCCATGGCTTCTCAGGTATGGGTAATGGCTGATAAAACCCTGCGTTCTTCTTTCGGCCCTTTGAATGTTGACAAATCCTGCATCTGTCAACAAATCTTTTAACATCTGCTTGCATACCCGGCCAAAAATACGATTCGCTCAATTTCGCGAATGTCTTGTCATGTCCAAAGTGACCTGCTAGTCCGCCACTGTGCTTTTCCTTCACTAAATTCTCCCTCATGGAGAAATTTGGAATACATAATTGATTGCCTCTTAACAACAATCCTTCCTGGATCATATAATCTATCCAAGGACTTCGATCCCTGAGAACTGGGTTCTCGGCCGCTTCATAAGCTTCCCTGAAGTCTGCATCTCCAGCATACATGTCCCTTAGGTTTTCAAAACCCAAAGTTTTGACTATGAACTCCTGCAACAACAAACATTTCCTGCTCAAAGCATCAACCACTTTGTTAGCAGTCCCCGAAATGTGTTTGATCACAAACGTGAAATTCTGCATGTACTCTACCCATTTTGCATGCTTCTGGTTCAACTTCTCCTGTTGACTTACAAACTGCAATGCATGATTATCACTATACAGAATAAATTCTTTGGGTATCAAGTAATGCCTCCATTTCTTCAATGCTTGTATGATGGCATAAAATTCCTTATCATACGTGTAGTATTTCATCTTTGCATCATCCAGCTTCTCGCTGAAATATGCCACTGGCCTGTCATCCTGACTCAAGACCCCTCCTACGGCATATCCGCTTGCATCACATTTCACTTGAAATGTCTTCTGGAAATCAGGCAATTCCAAAATTGGTTGCTCTGTGATCTTTCGCTTCAACAGATTGAAGCTCCTCTCAGCCTCTGCTATCCAATGAAAAATTTTGTGTCGTTTTTTCACGGTGTCCATCATCGCTGCGCTAATTCCACTGAAATTCCTAATGAATTTCCTGTAGAAACTAGCCAAACCATGAAAACTCCTCACCTCGAAAACATTTCTCGGTGATGGCCAATTCTTAATCACTTCCACCTATTCAGGATCCATCTTCAACTCATTTGTTGAGATAACAAAACCCAAATAAATGAGTTATGTCTGCATGAATGAACATTTCTTCAGGTTGACCAACAACTTCTCCTGCTGTAGCTTTTTCATTACAATAGCCAAATGTTTCAAATGCTCAGCCTTGGTCTTGCTGAAAATCAGTATGTTGTCCAGATATACAACAACAAATTTGCCGATGAATTCCCTCAGGACTTCATTCATCAGTCTCATAAAAGTGCTTGGCACGTTTGTCAAACCAAACGGCATGAACAACCATTCGTACAAACCTTCGTTTGTTTTGAATGCCGTCTTCCACTCATCACCCTCTCTCATCCAAATCTGGTGATATCTTCTCTTCAAATCAATCTTTGAAAAATAATTTGCCCCACTCAGGCAATCCATCAGATCATCCATCCTCGGCAGTGGAAATCTGTACCTGATGGTGATTTTGTTTATCGCTCTGGAGTCTGTACACATCCTCCATCCTCCATCTTTCTTCGGACTTAGTACTGTCGGAACAACACACGGACTAAGGCTCTCTCTGACAAGTCCTTTGTCCAGCAGATCCTGTACCTGCCTTTTGACCTCCTCATTTTCCTAAGGCGTCAACCTGTATGCTGCCTTATTTGGAAAACTTGCTCCGGGTATGAGATCGATGTGGTGACTCATGCTCCTCATCGGTGGCAACGAACGAGGTAGTTCGTCCATGATGATATCAGCGAACTCTTCCAGCAGTTCCTGAATCTCTTCTGGCAAGTCGTCCACTCTTGTGCTAGTCAGGACAATTCTCGGCTTCCTGACAACAAAAAACTGTGGATCTTCCTTCTTCTCCATCTCTGTGAGAAGCTCCTTCCCACTCATGAGAAGTATGGTGTTGTTTACCTCTGGTTTTACTTCCTTATCCTTTATCGGAAGTAATTTGTGTAACCTCCCATCTTTCTCCAGGGTATATGTGTTCATCCTTCCATCATGAACCACATTTCGGTCATACTGCCATGGTCTACCCAGCAATACATGACATACATCCATGGGGATAACATCACACAATATTTTATCATGATAATTTTCTATCTTAAATTCAACCAAGCATTGTTTAGTGACACTTACCTGGTGTCCTTTTTGTAACCACGAGACTTTATATGGACTCGGGTGCTTAGTTGTTTCCAGCTCCAACTTTTCTACCATCTCGGCTGAAACAAGGTTGTCGGTGCTTCCGCTATCCACAATGACCTTGCATTTCCTGTCCTTGGTTGTGCAAGTTGTTCGGAACAGTCGGCTCCTCTGCACTGACCTTTCCACCTCCTTCTCGGGTGTTAAGAGAACTTTATGCATCCCAAGCGATCTTTCGCTGTCTGCATCTTCTGTCTCAGCATTAGACTTTTGCGCTTCAGTGATGTGAGCTTCACTTCTGTCCATTTTCCTATCTGGACAGTCAACGGATTTATGTCCGTCCTTTCCACATGTAAAACATGTGATGATTCCACCTCGACCTCTTCCTCTACCTCTGGTACGAGGAAAAGTGTTCGCATCAGCATAATCTCCCCGCTGATCATTCTGTTGCCTTCTCAGCTCAGCATATTGCTGTCCTCGTTGTGAGGTTCCACCTCTCTCGACCTTACCCTGAGGTCTCTTCCATTCCTCCTTGGGCTTCTGATATTTATCTTAGGCAACTGCCTTGCCTCTGGGCTGACTCCTACCTCGCCCTCACTGACCTTGCTTGCGGCTCAGCTTCTCCTCGGCTTTCAGAGCCAATTGGTAAGCATCTTCCCCCATCCTGATGGTTAGCATGCTTAATTCATCCTGGATGTCATATCTTAACCCATTCAGATATCTCGCCACCTTCTCATCATCGCTCTCTCGATGACCAGCTCTGATATTGAGCCTGTAGAATTCCTCAGTGTACTCCCTCACCGTCATCAACTTCTGTCTCAGGTTCTGCATCCGCCTGAACAGAGTGATCTGGTAGTCCCTGGGGATGAATTTTGCTTTCATCTTAGCAATCATCCTGTCCCAGCTTTTGATCTTTTGTTTTCCCTTGGAACGTCTATCTACCTGTAGCTTGTCCCACCATAACGCTGCATGTCCTTTCTACTTAGTGACAGCATGCCTTACCTTCTTATCCTCTTCGATATCTTCGTAATCGAAGTAGGTATCAAGAGCCCGGATCCAATCCAGTAACTCTTCTGCATCCAGATTCCCCTCATAGATTGGAATGTCCATTTTCATCTTGGAACTCATCCTATAAATGGCTTTGATCAACCGTTCTATTGATGCGTCCTCTGCTGTGACCTCTTCTTCGTGTCCAGCTTCCTCTTCCACCTCGGAATCACTGAACTCTCCAGCACCAGCTCTGCGTCTTTGCGCTGTCTCCATCTCCTCAATCCTTGCTCGGAGATCTCTCATCTGGCGCTCTATTTCTGGAGTTCCTGCTGGTCTACCCCTTCTTCACACATCCCTGTCTTCTCGATCAGGTGATTGTCTCTCCCTTCTGGGCGGCATGATGTCTTCTGTCTCTGCTAAAGGAAGTAAAGATATTCCTGCTCTGATACCACACTGGTCCAATCCGTGACCCTCACGGTCCGACCGCTCTCACCAGGACCTTCTTTTTCACTCAGGCCCGAAGAGCTAATATGCCCTCCAAATCCCGTATCGGGACCTTAGGTCACCCACAGGATACTCTAACGATCTCCCGTTGTCTCCTCGGGAAATCGGGCTTCGCGTTATCGCGAAGTTTACGAGCAAGCACTTCGTGCAAATCAAAACCCTGAACCCCGGTGGGTCAACGAGTCAACGCTCCTGTTATTTTTGGGGATTTCCCTACCGAAAAATCGGAACATCCGATGTGGCGGTTTACCAGTACCACGAATCTTGAACTCCGATATGTGTGTGCGCTATATCTCGCCACGTCACCTCCTTTCTCCTCTCTATCGGGGATCGCGGGATCGCGATTTCACCGTTCGCAATTTCTTTGCATTTGAAAACCCCGAATGTCGATGTATCGATTCCCCGATACAACGCCACATGTACTCCACTAGCCTCTGGGGTCCCACGCTCCTAAGTCACCTTCGAGATTTTGCGGATCGCGAATCCATCCTACAAGAGTTCTTGATTGTCGAGAATATCGATTCTCCGAACCCCGATATGACGGGATTCCTCGACACGCGTCCCCACAATCAACGGTTATAATCAACTTGGGGTATCGCGGATCGCAATGTCGTAACTTCCATTCCCACGACTTGTTGCTTCCACTCGCGATATGCCGAATCTCGACTCCTCTGGATCCTGTGCCACGTGTCCTCGCGGCGATCGACGGCTCCAGTGACTTTGAGAAATCGCCAATCGCGATTTCAACGGGTGCGAAACTCTGACCTCTGTGAAACTCGATAGCTGAATCCTGATGGCTCTGGGTCCCTTCCTACACCTAGGGTTAAATCCCTCGCACCTTCTCCCAGATCTGACGGCTGGCGGGATTTCGCGATTCTCTCCTGCGAATTCTGATCGTCTATTCCTCCTTCCAAGGATTTCTTCCGCTTCAAAGCTCCTCCCGGTTCAGACCTTCTCCTGGGTCCTTCTCCCAAGACTCACGAAGGAACTATTCCTCCTGAGCTTGTCAACTCCGACTCCTTCAGAGACTTTGCATCTACTTCTTGTCCTCGACCTCCGACAGTTCTCAAAGCGTTGAGGTTTTTTTTTTTCGAATCCTGGGCACTTACAGCCACAGTAATCACATCTTCCTGTGCTCGGGCTAACTGCTGAGACTTCAAATTCATCCTGCACTTCTCCTGCATGACTTCTGTTAAACCCAAATCACTTCTGGGTGAACGAGAATGAGAGTTTAACTATTTAGCCTCATCAACGCACTCTATGCGGATGAATTCGACTACACTCTATGCAGGAATATCCCGGTTCAAATAGAGAAACAATTGAAACTCATTCTCCTCTCTTTCAAACCTCAGTAAACCTATGAAATCACATGCACAACATATTCAAAGCAAATGTATACAAAGAAAACAAACATTCATGAGCATAATATCAACACAGAGGAAAAAACACAAACCATGAAATTGAATCACAGACTCTCTTCTGTTAATTCAATCTGTACATGGGTGTTCTACGCAAGTTCTCTGCTCTGCTCTTCTCTTCTGAATGCTTGATGATAATACAATGTACAAAGGAGGGTGCCTATATTCCGTTTTCCCTCTCAAATTCTACAACTATCAAATCTACAATTAATATCCTATCTAACAGCATTAAATCTATTAAATGTCTTTCTATCTACTAAGGACGAGAGCTTAAAGGCTCAAGGTCCCCTTTACAATACAAGTGCGCTTCTTTATGAATGGCTTCATAAAAGAGCGGCGCAACAAATTTCCAAAGTATTTCCAAAATGGGTGCTGGCTCCTCCAGCTGTTCTTCGCTCGATGTGTTGGCTCGCTTGCTGTGGGTGATGCTCCCGCATCAAGAACCGGGACACTAGAAGTCTCAAAATCCCGACAGAATCAGGATCGTCCATTCGAGGAGGATGCGTGGAAACCATCAGGTGCCATCGGAGGAAGTCCCAACAGGGAAGCGTCAATCGGCATTTGGAGTTCATCGGGATATCGGGGATCCTAGTGACAAAGGATTTGTGCATGTTGAAATCGCGATCCGTGAAACCCCGATGAGTGGGGGCCAGCTGTCACCACAGCAGAGAAGGAGGACAGAGGCGTAGTGGAGTCCAGCTATCAATGATCCAGAGGAAGTCGGGGATCGGCATATCGCGAGTCCCGTGGACTTGTGCCTTTTGACATTGGAAACCCCGTAGCCCGATAAACAATTTCCTGTGGGGAATTGGTCACGGTCAGGTTGAAGGGGACGAGAAGGTGAAGATAAGGACTTGTGGATCAAGCATTTGCACAATGATTCCCGAGGGAATCTAAAGAGCCACTTCGTCTCAGTGTCAAGGAGAAATTGAACGATCCTGTGGGCGGGTGAGTCTGAGGTGTAGGAGCACCCTCGCCTACGTCAGAAGTGAATGGGGCCAACATTGAAATGTTTTCAATCTGTGCCTGTATGCATCGAAATTTGACATGGTTAGACTAGATAGTTTCCTTTAAGGTATGGGAGGGTTTTGATAATTAAGGATGTTTGAAGTCCCCGCATAATACTTAAGGAGGGTTTGATTATTGAATTACTAATTCGAGTTGATGTCATAGAAGCTTCAATTCACCCACCACAAATTTCATCTTGCATCGACCCCACATAGTGAGCAGTGAATGGGGCCAACGTTGAAATTTCTTCAAAATGTGCATGTATGCGTCAAAATTCGACATGGTTAGACTAGACACATGCCTTGATGGTATGGGAGGGTTTCAAGACTCAAGGATGTTTGATGTCTCGACCACATAATCGTTGAGATCATCCATGTTTGCATCAACGTTCATAATGGGACTTGTAAACCATAGCTAAAGATACTCCTTTCCTCTAAATTTATTGGAATGATACAACTCTAATCTAGAATTAAGGGAATTCTAAGTTATTTTCTCTTCATGAGAGACTTCCTAGAAACATGCATTTTTTATAATCATAGGAATCCACCATGTTGAAATCTCCACGATATAATCCATTGGGATTTATGGAGTTTATAAACCATAAATGTGCTCTCTTTAGCATCATTTTCCATATATATGTTAGTTGAGACCAACTCGTGGATTTCAAAATTCAAAATAATCCATGCTAACCATTGAGTGGTATTAGTTCCTCAAGTTTTTGAGTTCTAAAGTGAGTATTTTCATTGTCAACAAAATTTTCATTTATATTTTTTTCGCAATTGCTTGTTTTTTCTCCTCTTTCAATTCTAACGCAGAGTTCGGGTTTTTAGAGAAATTTTCCTTATCTTTTTTAAGTTTCCTCTTAAATTTTTGTTCTATTTTCCCATTTTTCATTCATTCAATTGAAAGAAATTTTTGATTGTTGTTAGGATTTTTTTCACTTCATTTTCCCCTTATTTCCTCTTGACTTCTTATCTTTTGGTTCCATGTTGAATTTAATAAGGATTTTTCATTGATAAGAGAATTTTTTTCCTTGTCCCCCCTATTTCTACATGAAATCTAGACTCATTAGATGTATTGAATTTGTATGAAACACATGGGGGAGGAAAGAGGGTTGTTGAAAAACTAAAAATAATGTTACATTTTTTGTCTTCGAAACAACAATAAGTTGACTTACATTCTATTTTTCTTCAATTTTTATATTATTTTGTGGATGTTTTTTTATGTATTTAAGATTTTCTACTAATTCATAAATAGAATTGATATGTACATAGATACAAGTCTACATCATGACATGCTCTTCAGAGTTGTTAGTGCAACTAGAGGAGTACTCACAATAGAATTTTCTACAACAATGTTTTTCTAAGTTAGAACCACCTCAATGACAATGCACACCTAATCCTTAACATGAAACAAATCATATGCATTACATTACTAAAAGATTAACATGCATAACTTTGTGCTAACTCATAACCAAATTCCTTAGATCATCAATAAAATCTCTTAGTTGACTCAGTTAGCATGCTTATGACCTATGATGAACCAAGTTTATGAGGTCCACTCTAGTGCCACTTTCATATAAAAATGGATTTCCAAAAAAACCAAGAGTTCGATATGCTTCTTGCCAACTTTGTGATTATCAAGTTGATGGTAGATTCTATCAAATCACTTGTACAAATATATCAAGATTTCATAAATTAATTACCAAACACACCATGCACTATACTTACATAAATTTGCATCGATCTAGTTGTAGAATTGAACTCTATTACAACTTTATTCGCCATCAAGGTTTATAGTGATTCGTTGCATTGATTTGATCCTTGTAATTCTTGTATCTCATTATTTTGTACCAAAAATAGATGTATATTTAATCAAAATCACTATGTTGATCTATATTATCTCATTTGTCTTTGTTGTATCTATGTTTCTTTCTTTGTTTGAGTTTCTACAATGCAGTACGCTCAATGCATTTAAGTGGAATAACTTTGTAATCCCTTCAATATGCTTCCACTAGTCTCATCCTGTTACATTAATTGAGATCCTATTTACAAAAGCTCACCATTCATTGCAACTCTTCATCGTCGCTAAAATGGTTGTATGCATAGTGCAACATAAGTTTTATTTCTAGCCATTTTTCTCATAGTTGAATGGACTACACACCTAGAGTCACTAATGCCATACCAAGTTACAATTCATTGGTATAGCAACGAAAAAAATTCAAGTTAGCTTTGAGGGAGTGTTTTAGTTCTTTCCACTTTTCTCATAGTTGAAGGGACTACACACCTATGGTGACTAATTATGTCATCCCAAGTCACAATTTATTGTTGTAAGAGCTAGAAAGGATTCAAGTTAACTTTGAGGTAGTCTTCAAATCTATTGATTGTTATTAAAGCAATATATATTTGGTTGACCTAGGTATTTAATTCTACAATAGTTGATAGCTTCAATATCACATCCAAGCTTTGACATCTTGATATCTTTGATATGTCATGGTACTACTCTTCCAGTGGGTGCACAATATCACAAGGATATGTCTTCTTTCCCTCCTCCATTGGATGGGAAAGCCAATGATAATTTTCTCCTGTGGATGAGTAGTTTGGTGGAAACATTCTTTCAATTTTTTAGGTACACTTTTGTATTGAGTTGGATCATCACAACGCCACTCTAATTTCTTCCAACTATCACTGACTAGATACTTGCTTAAAGGTTTTCTAATTTTTCTAAAGGCATGGGGTTAAGGTATGGGAGGGTTTCGATACTTAAGGATGTTTGATGTCACCACATAATACTTAAGGAGGGTTTGATTATCATTGACCAAATCAAAGTTGACTTGGTCAAATACTAGGTCACCGCTGGAGGGGGGAAACCTAGTTTCCACAACGTCGCAACTGAGACGACTATTTTACAAACGTGGTAAGAGAGACGAATATGTTACAAACGTGGCAAGAGAGACGAAAACATGGAAAGAGAGACAAAAACGTGGAAAGAGAGACATCAATGTGGCAATAGCAACGTTATCGGGCAGTATGGAAAAAAAAAATCCTCTATTTTTCGACAGTATGACGAATTTTTTCCATAACGTCACAAATATAATGTCGAAATTTTTACAATATGTACTAGTGTTTCGTTAGGTAAAAGTTTTTTTCTTAGTGTGTTTCTATAGTATGCATTAGTATGCATTTGTAGTTAGTATATCTGACGGTCAGGATATGTTCCTGGCATAGAGTGATCCAATGGTTCATATTCTCCTCAATCTTAACAACCATTGATCTGTGGCTTAACACCCGATTGGTCCATGATCTCTATTTAAAGAGCATGGAGGGTCATTTTTCGATGATCGATTGTGAAAAAATATCTTGTAAAATCTCTCTGTAATTTCTTTCTTTTTCATTAATAAACTGCTCCAAGTGGTTGTGTTGGGTGAGGTTGTGGATGTTTCCCTGTAGGGGTTTTACCACATGAAAACATCAGTGTGTTGATCTTTGATCTGATTATATGAGTGGTTATTGAAGGTGTTCATCCTTTGTTAGAATACATGTGTTGTCGAACATGGTATCAGAGGCCGTTTAAAGACCCACTCATGTTGTAGATCGAGATCGTGAAGCCGAGTTGTCTCATATCCATTTTCTGTCATTTTTGTACTTTTGTGGGATTATAGGACTCTTTAATTATGTCCATAGCACTCATTTCAGTTATAAACACTTTTCGTTTCACTCGAAAAGGTTTCTATTTTCCCAAGATACGACCATTTCTATCAGATCCAAAGGTATAAAGCCTGAATACGCATTTTTTTAAATTTTTGCAGAGTATCATTTTGGTTTTATTTCGGTTTTGTAATATTTATTTCCAGGTTGCTACTATTTTAGATATACATACGATATTTTCCCCATGCCCTGTGAGATCTTAGAAAATTAGAAACAGATAGGAAAATGTGCATCTTATGGGTAAGCTAACCGAGATCTAACCCATATTGTCATCGAGAAGAGAAATTTTTTTCTTGTGTGAAAAGAGTTTTTTTTAGCACGCTTTCCAAAGGCATCTTCAACAACAACAACCACAATCCTCTTCCTAAAAAAATACAATATGTTTTGCTAGACTATTTGGTTAAATTTTTCCTTATTAAGTAAGAGGTCTTGAGTTCAAGCCTCTCTTTTGTTATTATTTTTGAAAAAGTTCATGCTAAAATTGTAAAGTGTATTTCACTTCAAGTATAAAAGTGAATCACTATAAGTAGTTTTAATATTTTAGAGTTAGATTTTATTTTAGAAAGTAACTTCATTGTAAAAAGTGATCCCCACTTCTCTTTATAAAAGTGGGTCACTTCATAAAGAAACTTACACCACCACATGGTCCTTTCGTACCGATTATGTCGTTTTTAAAAATGGCATAATTTTCACATCCGAAGTCCGTTTTTAGTGTCGTTTTTTTTTAAACCGCACAATTTTTTGAGATATTTCCATATATATCATTAGTTTCAGTTTTTAAATCTGTATTATCTACATATTTAATATGTCATCTTCCAATATTCTTTTTCTTACTAGCACTAACTACTTCTAATGGAAATCTCATATGGAATATTTATTAAGAAGTAAAGGCTTATATCGGATTACCTTGGGAAAGGAAAAAGCACCCAATGATGATGATAAGAAATTCAAATGGGATAATAGGAGTGATGAAGCATGTGGAAAAATCAGAATGTACATCTCTCCTGATTTAATGTTCCACCTTAAAGAAATTGATGACCCTAAAGAAGCTTGGGGAAAGATTGAATCTGTGTTTGGTAAACTCAATATTATTCGAGCACAACAATTAGAAAATAAAGTACTGAACTTAAGTCCAAATGATTTTTATTTCCTTGGAGACTATCTATCTAAGTTTAAAACACTCAGAATTTCATGTGAAGAATGTGAGATAAAAATGGAGGAAGAGCATTGCATCTATCTTATTCTTTCTAAGCTAGGTAGTGCATATTATGTGTTTGTATCTACCTTTTATGCCATGAGAGAGGCTCTAGAGAAATCTTATCAAAAACCCACTCTTGATTCCTTTTGTGCTTCTTTGATTAGAGAGGAAGATAAGCTTGTACAACTTGGAGTGATCGACACTATAGGTACCTCCAACAAAGCCATAGTTGCCCAACTAAAAGATAAACCCAAGTATCCCAAGAAGCAACATTATCGCTACAACAACAAGCAACATAAGGGTCCCAAACCCACTCAGACAACTTCAACTCCTAATGGTTACAAAGGAGAAAAATACAAAAGTAAGAAAACTCACAAACATTGCAAATTTTGTGGTAAATATGGTCATGATGAGTCCAAATGTTTCAACAATATGTGATGCAGGAGCATCGCCAACTCATCAAGGAGCATCGCCCATGACATGCGAGCCAGCATGGAAGACAAAGAACAACTAGACAATTCCAGCCGAAACCTTTTGAATTCTCATACAAGATGATGCAACAATGTATAAATGATGCATTTATGAAAAGCACCTTTAGTATATTGTATTGGAATTTGAGAGATACACTCTCGTCCTTAATATATAGTCGGCATTTAATAGATATAATGCTGGTAGATACGATGTTTAAGTCTAGATTTGATAGTTAGAGTCTGAGAGGGAAAACAAATATAGACACCCTCATTGTATCTTTGGAACATAATCAAGCATTCAGAAAAAGAGAAGAGCAAGCATAGAACATTGTATGAAGAACACCCATGTACAGGCATTTGAATTAATAGAAGGGAGCTTTGATTCAGGCCCATGGTTTGTGTTGTTTTCTCTGTGTATTATGCTCATGAATGGTTGTTTTCTTGTTATGCATTTGCTGTGTATATGATGTGCATGTGATTTCATGTTTCAAACCGAAATCTGAAAGGGAGAGAGAATGAGTTTCAATTGTTTCTCTATCTGAGCCAGGAGATTCCTACAAGGTGTGCAGTTGAATTCATACGCAAGGAGTGCGTTGATGAAGGCTCGGTAGTTTAACTCTTGTTCTCATTCACCTAGAAGTGGAAGTGAGTGGTTGAAGCCATGAAAGGATTGCGCAGGTTGAAGAAGAAGTCTCAGTTGTGAATCTGAGCAAAGGAAATCGAAGACTGCTGCTGCAGAAAGTGTGCAGAGTCGGAAGGATTCAACACTTGAGAAGTTGTTGAACGACAAGCGCGAGGAGTGCACGCAAGTTCCTCTGAAAGAATCAGAGTGGAAAAGATCAGGAGGTATAGCACCTTTGTGATATTGTGAAAGAGGGCCCAGGAGGTTTGCGTCGAAGAAAGGTTCGAGAAGGAGATGTGAAAGCAGGCGTTGGAGGACAAGTTCTGAGAAAGAACAGTTAGCCTTCTCAAGAAATCTTCAAAGAGGAGAAATTGATGGTCAAGATTCGTAGAGGAACTGTGAAGTTCCGTCAGTCATTAGATCTCAGGAAGTTTGCATAGTGTTTAAGCCCGAAGGAGCAAAGGAAGATCCTAGAGGTTCGAAGTTTTGGATATCGGGGTTTCTGGGGTCGTGAAACTCTTGTAGGAAGGAATTGCGATTCGCGATTTCCCGAGAGAAATCTCAGTCGTTGATCTCGGCAGGGACGCGTGTTAAGGAGACAGGGAACCATCGGGGTTCAGCCCATCGGATATTCAGGGTTTTCCATGACAAGGAACTTGTGCAGGTTGAAACTGCGATTTAGCGATACCCGACAGAGTGACATGGAAGTGATGACATGGAGGATAGAGCTCGCACGTGAATTGGGGTTCGACATTTCGGGGTTCTCGGTGACGAGAAACTCACGACGGGAGAAGTTGTGAAATTCCGAAACGAGATGGTCCCACATTCATAGCATCCAGTGGAGAACAGGTGTCATCGCCCATCGGAGTTCGGGACTTGGAAGGGTCTGTGGACGAGTGCATTCGAAATCGCGAAATTCTGAAACACGATTTCCCGATCACCCCGGAAGTGTGGTCCATGGGTGCCAAAGCAGAGGACAGGTGGCATCGAAGATCGAAGGATCGGAGATCCTGAGGACGTAAGTTTTACGCTCAGTTTCGCGAAGTCTGAACTTCCGATAGGGGAAAAGGACCGTGGTTTTGTGGACCGGTAGGTCACATGCGAAAGAGTAGTCGGAGGGAGCTAAGGTGTGCAGAGAGGGCCATCGCAGATCAGAAATCGGGGATTCATGAGGTGAGTAATTTGTGACCTCGTATGTATCGATTTCTTGATGGAGTAATTCCCGATAAGAAGCCAGGAAGCTGTGGCCGAATAGCCATCGGGGTTCGGGAATTTATAAGACCCGATTCTGTGAGTTCAAGACTCGCGATCACGCGAAGTCCGATTTCCTGATAGAACAAGGGAAGATCGTAAAGAGAATTATGTGGGTGTGAAAAACTCCCGGTAAGGGGTTTAAAGAGAATTTTATCTCTTCGAGCCTAAGGAAGAGAAGGTCCTGGTGGGAGCAGACGTTCCCGGTGGCGCGTTTGCGTCAGAGTGGTATCAGAGCAAGAAAATCTCTTTGATTTCTATAGCAGAGAAGAAGGGAAAATTTCACCATGTCGTCGAGGAGGGAAAGACAAGTACATAATACATAAATGGAAAGGCAGATACGTGATCTCCGAGCGAGATTAGAAGATATGGAAGCAACGCAGAGACGCACAGCCAGTGTTGGAGATCTGAGTGACTCCGAAGGTGAGGTTGAAGCTGAACCACAAGGAGAAGTTGGAGCCAAAGATACAGCCAATGAGCAGTTAATTAAAGCTATCACAAGGATGAGTTCAAAGAAAAAAATGGACATTCCAACTTATGAAGGGAATCTGGATGCAGAATATCTTCTAGATTGGATTAGATCTCTTGACACCTACTTCGATTATGAAGACATCGAAGAGGATAAAAAGGTTAGGCATGCTGTCACAAAATTAAAGGGACACGCAGCATTATGGTGGGACGAGCTTCAAGCAGATAGACGTTCCAAAGGCAAGCAAAAGATTAAAAGCTGGGATCGAATGATTGTGAAGATGAAGGTAAAATTCATCCCAAGGGATTATCAAATCACAGTGTTCAGGAGAATGCAGAACCTGAGACAGAAGTTGATGACGGTAAAGGAGTACACTGAAGAATTCTACAAGCTCAATATCATAGCAAGTCATCGGGAGAGGGATGATGAAAAAGTTGTCAGGTATATGAATGGCTTGAGATACGATATCCAGGATGAGATGAGTATGAGAACCATCAGAATGGTGGAGGTTGCGTATCAGATGGCATTGAAAGAAGAAGAAAAGCTAAGCCGTAAGCCAGCACAGCGAGGCCGAGGTAGGAGCCAACCAAAAGATAAGTCAGTTTCTCAAGATAGGTTCCAGAAATCCAAGGACGACTGGAAAAAGCCTCAGACAGAACAGAAAGAGGTGGAAGTTTACAGCGAGGCCAGCACGCTGAGCAGCGAAGGCAGCAGACATAACCGAGCGGAGGATACGCTGATAATAACACATTTCCTCGTACCAGAGGTAGAGGAAGAGGCTGAGGTGGAGTCATCACATGCTTCACATGTGGAAAGAATGGACACAAAGCAGTTGACTATCCAGATAGGAAAAAGGATGGAGGAGAAGCTCACATCACCGAGGCGCAGAAGCGAAATGCTGAGACAGAAGACGCAGAAGACGGAAGGTCGTTGATGATGCGTAAGGTTCTCTTAACACCCGAGAAGGAGGTGGAGGACACAGCTCAAAGAAACAGACTTTTCAGAACTGCATGCAAAACCAAAGACAGGGTGTGCAAGGTTATCATGGATAGCGGTAGCACAGACAATCTCGTTTCAACCGAGATGGTGGAGAAACTGGAGTTGGAGACGACTGATCATCCAAATCCATATAAAGTCTCACGGCTACAGAAGGGACATCAGGTAAGTGTCACCAAACAATGCTTAGTTGACATCAAGATAGGAGGATACAATGATAAAATTCTTTGTGATGTTATTCCTATGGATGTATGTCATTTATTGCTAGGCAGACCATGGCAATATGACAGGAACGTAATTCATGATGGGAAAATGAATACGTATACTTTGGAGAAGAATGGAAGAACACATATGCTACTTCCAATTAAAGAAAAAGAATTAAATCTAGAGACGAGGAATACTGTACTTCTCATGAGTGGGAAGGAACTTCTGGCGGAAGTAAAGAAGAAGGAAGATCCACAATTCTTTGTGGTCAGGAAACCGAAAGTTGTTTTGACCAGCACAAGAGTGGATGACTTGCCGGAAGAAATTCAGGAACTGCTGGAAGAGTTTGCTGATATTGTGTTAGACAAATTACCTCATTCGTTGTCGTCAGTGAGGAGTGTGAGTCATCACATAGACCTCATACCAGGAGCCAGTTTTCCAAACAAAGATGCATACAGGTTGACACCGCAGGAAAACGAAGAAGTTAAAAGGTAGGTTCAGGAACTATTGGATAAAGGACTGATCAGGGAAAGTTTAAGTCCATGTGTCGTTCCAATGGTGCTGATTCCAAAGAAAGATGGAGGTTGGAGAATTTGCACTGATTCCATAGCCATTAACAAGATAACCATCAGGTATAGGTTTCCATTTCCACGAATGGATGACTTGATGGACTGTTTAAGTGGAGACAATTTTTTTTCAAAGGTTGATTTGAAAAGCGGATACCATCAGATTTGCATGAGGGAAGGCGATGAGTGGAAGACAGCCTTCAAGACAAACAAAGGGTTGTACAAATGGCTAGTCATGCCATTTGGCTTGACGAATGCACCGAGTACTTTCATGAGGCTGATGAATGAAGTGTTGAAGGAATTCATTGGTAAGTTTGTCATTTTTTATCTGGATGACATATTGATTTTCAGCAAAACAAAAGAAGAACATCTGAAGCATTTAGCTGCAGTAATGAGGAAGCTACAGCAAGAGAAGTTGTCGATCAACATGAGGAAATCTTCATTTATGAAGACATAACTCATTTACTTGGGGTTTGTCATATCGGAAAATAAATTGAAGATGGATCCAAGTAAAGTGGAAGTAATTAAAAATTGGCCATCACCGAGGAATATTTTCGAGGTGAGAATTTTTCATGGACTGGCTAGTTTCTACAGAAAATTCATCAAGAATTTTAGTGGAATTAGCGCAGCAATGATGGACACCATCAAGAAAAGACATAAATATTTTCATTGGACTGAAGAGGCAGAGAAGAGCTTCAATCTGTTGAAGTGAAAGATCACAGAACATCCAGTTTTGGTGTTGCCGGATTTCACGAAGGTGTTCCAGGTGAAATGTGATGCAAGTGGTTTTGCCATAGGAGAGGTCTTGAGCCAGGAGGACAGACCAATTTCCTATTTCAGTGAGAAGTTGGATGAGGAAAAAGTAAAGTACTCCACGTATGACAAGGAATTTTATGCTATCATACAGGCGTTGAAGAAGTTGAGGCATTATTTAATTCCGAAAGAATTTGTTCTATATAGTGATAATCATGCATTGCAATTTGTGACTCAACAGGAGAAGTTGAATCAGAAACATGCTAAATGGGTAGAGTATATGCAGAATTTTACATTTGTAATTAGACACATTTCAGGTACTGCTAACAAAGTGGTTGATGCTTTAAGCAGGAAGTGTTTGTTGCTGCAGGAATTCCGAGTCAAAACATTGTGTTTTGAAAATCTTAAGGACATGTATGCAGGTGATGCAGATTTTGCAGAGGCATATGAGGCAGTTGAGAATCCAGTTCTCAGAGACAGAAGCCCATGGATGGATTACATGATCCAAAATGAATTGTATTTCAGAGGAAATCAACTGTGCATTCTGAATTGCTCCATGAGGGAGAATCTGCTAAAAGAGAAGCACAACGGAGGATTGGCAGGGCATTTTGGCCACGATAAGACATTTGCAAAGATGAGAGAAGCATACTTTTGGCCAGGGATATGGTCGGAAGTCAAGAAGTTTTTGGACGGATGTAAAATTTACCAGCATTCAAAGGGTTGGAAGCAGAATGCGGGAATCTATCAATCATTACCCATACCCGAGAGGCCATGGGATGAAATCAGCATGGATTTCGTACTGGGATTACCGAGGATGCAAAGAGGACATGATTTGATCTTTGTGGTGGTTGACAGGTTTTCTAAAATGGAACATTTTATTCCATTCCAGAAGACCAGTGATGCGACTCACATCAAAAATTTGTTTTTCAAGGAAATCGTTAGACTTCACGGTTTACCCAGAAGCATAGTATCAGATAGGGATACGAAATTCATTGGACATTTCTTAAGGACACTCTGGAAGAAGATGGGAACTAACTTGATGTTTAGTTATGCCTATCATCCTCAGACGGATGGGCAAACAGAGTCGGTAAATAGAAGCCTGGGAGATTTATTAAGAAGCTTGGTGACAGAGCACCACAGCAGCTGGGACAATGTGTTGCCACAGGCAGAGTTTGTGTACAACGACTCAGTGAAAAGGAGCACAGGCAAAATTCCATTTGAGATTGTATACGGTAGGCATCCTAGAGGAGTATCTGAACTGAGGGACTCAGAGAAGATAATGACCAAAAGCGCAAGCACTGAAGAATTCGCAGAGGCGATGGAAGAACTTCACAGCAGGGTGAAGCAGCGATTGTTGGAATCAAACCAGGAATATAAGCGCAGAGTAGATCAGCATCAGAGACAACTTCAATTCGAGGTTGGTGATCTAGTTCTGGCACATCTGAGGAAGGAAAGGTTCCCAAGGGGAACATACAACAAGCTAAAAATGAAGAAAATTGGGCCATGCAGAGTCCTAAAGAGATTGGGAGAAAATGCTTATGAAATTGAGTTGTCGGATGAGATCGGAATATCTCTGACATTCAATATCTCGGACTTATACCCATATAAGGCTAAGGAAGTAGGAGCTGGAAGTGATGAACAACCAGAAATCCAGTGGCAGAAGCAGATGTCGATTACAGAAAAGCCACAGATGGAGCGTATACTCGATATGAGAGTGAGAAAAAGGACCAGGCGGAAGCAATACTTTGATTATCTGGTCAAATGGAAGAATCATCCAGTGGAAGATGCCAGCTGGGAGACTGAAGTAGAGATTCAAAAGCATGGGCAGACCGTGCAGGAGCTTATGGACAGGAGCCCATGAAAGTTTTCAAGCCGAGGAGTATGATGCAGGAGCATCGCCAACTCATCAAGGAGCATTGCCCATGACAAGTGAGCCAGCATGGAAGACAAAGAACAGCTGGACAAGTCCAGCCAAAACCTTTTGAATTCTCATACAAGATGATGCGCCAATGTATAAATGATGCATTTATGAAAAACGCCTTTTGTATATTGTATTGGACTTTGAGCGATACACTCTCGTCCTTAATAGATAGTCGGCATTTAATAGATTTAATGTTGGTAGATAGGATGTTTAAGTCTAGATTTGATAGTTAGAGTCTGAGAGGGAAAACAGATATAGACACCCTCATTGTATCTTTGTAAAATAATCAAGAATTTAGAAAAAGAGAAGAGCAAGCAGAGAACATTGTATGAAGAACACCCATGTATAGGCATTTGAATTAATAGAAGGGAGCTTTGATTCAGGCCCGTGGTTTGTGTTGTTTTCTCTGTGTATTACGCTCATGAATGGTTGTTTTCTTGTTATGCATTTGTTGTGTATATGATGTGCATGTGATTTCATGTTTCAAACCGAAATCTAAAAGGGAGAGAGAATGAGTTTCAATTGTTTCTCTATCTGAGCCAGGAGATTCCTGCAAGGTGTGCAGTTGAATTCATCCGCAAGGAGTGCGTTGATGAAGGCTCAGTAGTTTAACTCTTGTTCTCATTCACCCAGAAGTGGAAGTGAGTGGTTGAAGCCGTGCAAGGAGTGTGCAGGCTGAAGAAGAAGTCTCAGTTGTGAATCTGAGCAAAGGAAATCGAAGACTGCTGCTGTAGAAAGTGCGCAGAGTCGGAAGGATTCAACACTTGAGAAGTTGTTGAACGACGAGCGGGAGGAGTGCACGCAATTTCCTCTGAAAGAATCAGAGTGGAAAAGCTCAGGAGGTATAACACCTTTGTGATATTGTGAAAGAGGGCCCAGGAGGTTTGCATCGAAGAAAGGTTTGAGCAGGAGATGTGAATGCGGGCGTTGGAGGACAAGTTATGAGAAAGAACAGTTATCCTTCTCAAGAAATCTTCAAGGAGGAGAAATCAACGGTCAGGATTCATCGAGGAACTGCGAAGTTCCGTCAGCCGTTAGATCTCAGGAAAGTTGCACAGGTTTTAAGCCCAAAGGAGCAGAGGAAGATCCTGGAGGTTCGGAGTTCGGGATATCGGGGTTTCTGGGGTCATGAAACTCTTGTAGGAAGGAATCACAATTAGCGATTTCCCGAGAGAAATCTCGGCCATTGATCTCGGTAGGGACGCATGTTAAGGAGACAGGGAACCATCAGGGTTCAGCCCATCGGATATTCAGGGTTTCCCATGACAAGGAACTTGTGCAGGTTGAAACCGCGATTTAGCGATACCCAACAGAGCGACAGGGAAGCGGTGACGTGGAGGATAGAGATCGCACGTGCATCGGGGTTCGACATTTCGGGGTTCTCGGTGATGAGAAACTCACGATAAGATAAGTCGCGAAATCCTGAAATGTGATGGTCCCACATTCATAGAATCTAGTGGAGAACAGGTGTCATCGCCCATCGGAGTTCGGGACTTGGAAGGGTCCATGGATGAGTGCATTCGAAATCACGAAATTCTGAAACGCGATTTCCCGATCACCCCGGAAGTGTGGGCCATGGGTGCCAGAGCAGAGGACATGTGGCATCGAAGATCGAAGGATCGGATATCCTGAGGACGTAAGTTTTACGCTCAGTTTCATGAAGTCCGAACTTCCGATAGGGGAAAAGGACCGTGGTTTTGTGGACCGGTAGGTCACATGCGAAAGAGTAGTCGGAGGGAGCTAAGGTGTGCAGAGAGGGCCATCGCAGATCGGGAATCGGGGATTCGCGAGGTGAGTAATTTGTGACCTCGTATGTACCGATTTCCCGACGGAGTAATTCCTGATAAGAAGCCAGGAAGCTATGGCCGAATAACCATCGGGGTTCGGGAATTTATAAGACCCGATTCCGTGAGTTCAAGACTCGCGATCACGCGAAGTCCAATTTCTCGATAGTACAAGGGAAGATCATAAAGAGCATTATGTGGGTGTGAAGAAATCCCGATAAGGGGTTTAAAGAACATTTTAGCTCTTCAGGCCTAAGGAAGATAAGGTCCTGGTGGGAGCAGACGTGCCCGGTGGCACGTTTGCATCAATATGGAAGCTTTAGAAGCAGTGATGAAGAATCACAACATCAGTATTGATTCTACTTCTTCTTCTTTTGGACATGCACTTTCTTCTGTTGGTTTATCCTTCAATACAACTTATACTTCTTCTTATGATGAGTGGCTTATTGATTCTGGAGCATCTTATCATATGGCCAAGGATAAAGACATATTTTTTGCTCTAAATGAATGTAAAATCAAGAAAATATTTGTTGGTGATGATAGATCTCTTAGTGTTGTAGGATATGGAACAATTCAAGTGGATAATGGTCATTTCAAAGATGTATTATGTGTTCCAAGTATTTCTTGTAACCTTCTATGATTATATCAAATCACTCAGTCATGTGAAGGTAAAATCGTAAATTTTTCACCTCACCAAGTTGTAATCAAGGATCTAAAAGATCTAAAGCATGTTCTTGCAACTAGAATTGATGATGATATTACTAGGTTGTACAAGTTTGACAACTTTGGGTCATCATATTTTTCATCAGTTTTTGTTGTTGGTAGTAATGACTTGAGCAAACTTTGGCATGGTTAGTTTGGTCATCTAAACTATCACTCATTGCAACAACTATGTAATCAAAAGATTGTGACTAGCCTTCCTCTTGTTTCATGCAGAGATGGTGTTTGTGTCGGTTGTGTTCTCGACAAACGTCATCGGGAAAGTTTTGACAAACTTGCCTCTTGGCACGCCTTGGGCCCTTTGCAGCTTGTTCACAGTGATTTGTGTGGTCCACTTTCTACTCCTTCTTTTTCTGAGTGCAATTATTTCTTAACTTTCATTGATGAATTTTCCAAACATACTTGGGTTTACTTCTTAAAACTTAAGAGTGAAGTTTTTGACAAGTTTTTGGCCTACAAGGCCGTTGTAGAAAAGAAATTTGGACATCAAATTCAAAGGTTAAGAACATATAATGGAGGCGAATATGTGAAAAATAATTTTACAAGTTACTGCACTAAACAGGGCATCCAAATGCAACACACTGTTCCATATACACCAAAACAAAATTGTGTTGCTGAGAGAAAGAACCGCACATTAAAAGAAATGGCTAATTGTATGATCCAATCTAAGGGATTAAGTCTAAAGTATTGGGCGGAAGCAATCAACTGTACAAATTACATAGTAAATCACACTCCCACAAAGGCTCTTAAAAAATAACAGCAGAAGAAGCTTGGAATAAAATTAAGCCAGATGTAATTCACTTATGTGTATTTGGCAGCATAGCATGGGCTCACATTCTTGATGAGAAAAGGAAAGAATTAAAGCCTAAAAGTGAGAAGTGTATATTTTTTGGTTATTCTGAAGATGTAAAAGGTTATAGAATTCTTCAACCACATTGTAATGAAATTATTATTAGAAGAGATGTTAAATTTGATGAAAATTTCTTGGCCTGCGAGCTTAATTCAGCGATTGTGCCTTCTTCGGACTACGAGTCATCTTCGGCGTTTGTGCCTTCTTTGGCATGCGAGCCATATTTGGTGTTTGTCCCTTCTTCTATTCCTATTCCGGTTTCTTCTTCAGATGATGACAGTGAGGATGGAAATCCACCTCTGCCTACTCACCTTCCTCCAAGTGAGTCCTTTAAACCTGAAGCAGCACCAGTTCCACCTCTTCCTAGATGGGTCCATTCAACACGAGAAGCAGCTAGTGGTCTTGTCAGTGATCCTTTAGATCAACTTCGAACACATTCACAGTTACAATGAGCCTCTTCTCTTTTGGCTCAAGTTTCAGAGACTCATGATCTAGAGACATTTGAAGAAGCTTCATGTCATCCAGATTCAGATACAACAATGAATGAAGAGTATCATTACTTAATGGAAAACGATACTTGGGATCTTGTACCTCTTCCAAAATGAAGAAAACTTGCAATATGCAAATGGGTCTACAGAGCTAATTATGCATCAGATGGAAGTGTTGAAATATGATGCAGACCCCTCTTCCCTCCTAAGGGTTCCATGAGCTCCCGATAAAGGATCTTAATCTCATGAGTTGAATTAGCTCTTTCGGACTTTCAGTATCCCCTGGAAAATATTACACAGGCCCATTTTTCTCTTTAGGCACAGACTTTATTAAACCCGCAACCCCCCTTCTTTAGCACTTTTATAAACTTGAAATTTGGGTGCTAGCTCCTTCCGTTGGACCCTCTTTGCATGTGACCATGGGTTGTGACCCAAGACTTAACCTCCTAGGTGCTTCACAACTTCAGGACTCTAACCAGAACCAGATCTGTTATCTGTGTCCCCCTTCATAACCAACGGTTGAGATCTACTTCAAGACTTCATGCTCCAAGAGTTTTGAATGTCAAAAACTCCACTTTTCACTAGAATGCTCCGTACTCGAAGTTCTATATCAGGCACCACGTGTTCTTCCAAATCAATGGCTCAGGTCCACTTTGGGAATTCGTTGTTCAGGAGTCCTAGACCCTCACAAAACCTTTTCTGCCAAAGTACTCTGTACCTAGAGTTCCAGATCAACCGCCATGCATCCGCTTAAATCAACGGCTCGAGTCCACTTCATAACTTCGGCGTTCGAGAGCTTTTGACATTCCTACAATCTTTTCTCCTGGAGCATTTTCTTCTGGAGTTAAGGATCTTGTGCCATGCATCCTTCTCGTTCGACGGTAGGGATCCACTTCAGGCGACCCTCTTCTCCACATTTCTTTCTCCTCGCTTCTGAAGTATGTGATCTGCTGACGCATGTCTCTCGTAGATCGATGGCTATAAATCACTTCGGATATTTGGGATTCAGTAGTTTCAACCTCTCCAAACTCTCTTTCTCATGTAGTGATTTCACCCAAAGTCAATGATCTGTTGACATGTGTCTCCCATAGATTGATGGCTACAAATCACTTCGGCTATTCGGGCTTTCAGAGTTTCAACCTCGTGACACTCACTTTCTCCCAGAGTGGATCCACCCGAAGTCAACGATCTATCAATGCATGTGTCCCACATATTGAAGGCTACAAATCACTTTGGCTATTCAAGCTTCGGGAGTTTCGCACTTTGGCTATTCAAGCTTCGGGAGTTTCGGCCACTCCACCCTCATTTTCTCCTGGAGTGCTTTCACCCGGATTCCACAGATTTCCACCACATGTCCTCCCTCAGATCCACAACACAGAAAAACTCCATTACTCTGTGGATTTCCAAAGGAACCCACGGCTAACCTACTCGCAAATTTTCTATATCTGATGGCCTGGGGTGACACTGCTTCCTCCTTAAGAAATATTAATTTTTTAACTCATTAAACCTTAAGAGCTTCTCCCCTTTTGAATATTTCTTCTCGCTATTTCTCCTGGGCTTCATTTCTCAAACCCTTTACTCCTTAGAAGTTTGCTTCGACACTTAGTCGAATTTTGTATATGTGCACTCCTTGCAACAAATCTTCGCACCCCTTCACAAGAAAACTCAATCTATTCCTCCTGAGATGTTTTTTAGTCAAAGGATTTCTCGACGCACTCCTTGTGTACGATATGCACACTCTGCATATGAAATTTTCACGTTGTCTCTTCTGATATTTGAGTCAAAAGACTCTGTTAAATGCACTCCTTGCATAAGTTCAAGGAAAATAAACGATTGAAACTTCTTCAACACTTCACGGATTCATTCATTCACAGTATAACTCATGCGTTCATGAAAACATATAATAATAGTGAATAGTTACACAACAATACTTCCTTTCATTTGGATCAATATCCCTCTGTTATATTCATTCAAATGTAAATGTCTACAACTAATACAAGCAAATAAAAACTAACTCAGCAAATACTAGCGTGTCACTGTAAACTGTTCAACAACATTATGTTTGCAGCATCAGGTTCAATAGCCTCATTCAAGTGCATAATAATATATTTATACAAGAGGAATCTTAGGGTTTCCTCTGGCTACCTATCCTATAAAATTAAAAGCATTCAACTACTAAGTCTTTGCTACAATGAATTTTCTGAGATATGAAGAGAGGGGTGGATGCTCTAGATCTATATTGTAGTCAATTTCATTTAAGGAAAATTGATCTCCTCTGATCTCACACAATCATCCAGTCTTTATTCATTAAATCTTTCTTTAACTTGCAATCCACTCCAAAAATATTTCCATGCGTGCTTTGCTGACGATGCTCCTGTATCATACTCCTCTGGGAAAGAATTCAAGGAATCTCGTCCATGAGCTCTTGTACTGAATTTCCATGCCTCTGGATATCATCTTCATTTACCCAACTGTCATCTTCTATTGGGTGTCCTTTCCATTTTACCAAATATTCAAAATATTTATTTCTCCCAGTCTTCTTACCAATCTTCTGATAAATGATCTTCTCCATCTGTGGATTTTCTGCTACAGGCATCTGCTTCTCCCACTAAATCTTCTCTCGATATTCTAATCTTTCTGTGTCATATTCCCTGTAAGGATACATGTCTAAAATGTTAAATATGGGTGATATACCCACATCCCCTAGTAGCTCTAACTCATAGGCATTCGTACCAAACTTTCTTAGGATCTTGCATGGTCCAATGTTCTTCATCTTCAACTTGTTATATGTTCCCCTTGGGAACCTTTCCTTTATTAGGTGTGCTAAGACTTCATATCCAACTTCAAACTGAAATTGTCTCCTATGTTGATCAACCCTTCGTTTATATTATGCATTTCTGCTCTGCAACTGCTCCTTCATCTAATTATGAAGCTCTTGCATTTATGCAATGAAGTCTTCTGCTCCAACACTTCTAAATTCAATCTGCTCCAGATCTCTCAATTCTAATACTCCTCTTGGCCTCATTCCATACACTATCTGAAATGGCCTTTTTCTTGTAATTTTGTTTGGTGAGTCATTATATGAAAACTATGCTTGTTGTAGAATTTGATCCCACTGGCTATGATGTTCAGTGACCAAACTTCTTAGCAAATCTCCTAAACTCCTATTTACCACCTCAGTCTATCCATATGTCTGAGGGTGATATGATAAACTAAAAGACAGTTATGTCCCCATCTTCTTCCATAATGTTCTTGACACAGGGCACGCCACCCAGGGCACGTTCGCTCATAGGATCTTCTTCTTCTTCTCGGCCCGAAGAACTTCCAGGCTCTTCTATTTCCCTATCGAGAAATATCTACCCATAGATTCTTTCGCGTGACTTCCCTCCTTCTACTTATCGGGAAGTTGGAACTCGCAACTTCGCGAGTCCAAAGGCTAGTGGTCGGGTGTGAATCATGCGAGTCCCCGAGCGTCGATGTAAATCAATGCTGACCTCACCCTTCTCCTATCGCGACTTATCCTATCATGACTTCGTGACTCGCTATATCAAGCACTTGGTTTTCCAACTCCCAATACCCGATGCGCCGAAATGTCGATGCACACGTGAGTTGACTTTTCAACGGTCCTTTGTCTCGCCGAGACTTTGGACTTCGCGGGATCGTGAATCCTAATGCCAATACTCGGGACTTCTCGCGGTGAGATCCTGATGGCTTCGTGCCACCTGTACTCCACTCACCGGCTTCACTATGGCCCACACTATCCTCCAATGGTTGGGATATCACTTATCGCAATATCGCGATCTCCATGGCCAAATCCTCGAGTCTTTTCTCGCGAGACCCCGATATACGATCCCACATGCAGATTCGACGGTTCTCACATGAACCAGATCCAACGGCTATTCTTCTTCTCGCTCCTCGTCGCTTCGCGATTTGGAGTACCCAATACTTGGGATTTCACTCTGCGAACTCCCAATTTCGTGAGATCTCTCGATCTCTGCCACCTGTCCTCCTCAGATGGACGGCTCCTAGTCCTCTCGCCACTTCGCTGCTTCATGAATTGGAGTAACCAATACTTGGGCTTTCACTCTGTGAACTCCCGAGTTTGCGAGATCTCTCGATCTCTGCCACCTGTCCTCCTCAGATGGATGGCTCCTAGTCCTCTCGCCACTTCGCTGCTTCGTGACCTCACGCTTTGCAACCCTTGACACTGAATTCTCAGCCCTTCCAGTCACGAGATCCTACCATGCGATGTGCCACCTATTCGCTTACCGACTCCTGTGGCCCCACACTGTTCTCGTGGTCGTCGAGATATCGTGTATCGTAATATCGTGATCCTCGTTACCAAACCTTGGACACTTTTCTCATGAGATCTTGATAGGCGATCTCGTGAATAATCCAATGGCCATGATGGGCTTGGATCAATCGTGTTGCCTCTCCTGAGCTTAGAACCTCTCCACACTTGCGATGTAACTACCTCGCACCTCTGGGAGACCTAACGGCTCTCGGAACTTCATGAAACCTCCTCCAAATATTTTGTCAGTCCGTTCTCCCTTTAATGATTCTGCGAAAAGAAGAAGTGCCTCTCTACGAGACTCATTCGCCCACTTCGCCAATCTGCAATGTTTCTCCCTGACTTTCCACGGCAGCTTCTCTGCACTCACCTTTCGGTGAATTCAAAGGTCTATTCCTTCTGAGCTTTCTCATGACCTTCAATTCCTCCAAGCAACTCCTTGCGCGCACTCCTTGCGGAAAATCTTCGACGACGTCTCAGTGTTAAAGTCTTCTGACTCTACGCACCTCCGCAGCAACAGTCTTCGGATACTCTTCTCAGAATCACAAATCTGAGACTTAGATTAGCTTGCACACTCCTTGCATGGCTCATATAACCCGATTTCACCCCTGGTTGTATGAGAACAAGAGTTAACTCTCTGAGCCTTCTGTCTTTCGCACTCCTTGCGGACGACTTCAACTGCACTCCTTACAGGAATCCTTGCTCAAGTAGAGAAACAATTGAAACTCATTCACTCTTCCTTTCATACTTCTATCTTAACACATGAAATCATACACACATCATAATAAAAAATGCATAACAGGAAGAAATATTCATAAGCAGAGCATTCAACACACATACACAGAGAATAACACAACCATGAGTTTGAATCAATTCCTTCTATTAATTCCAGATTTGTACATGGATGTCTTCTACAACCCTCTGCTATTATCCTATGCTCTTCCTACTCTGAATTATGCTGGCCCCTGTTACAATGTGAAATGAGGGTGTCTATATCAGTTTTCCCTCTTGCGCTCTAAAACTGTCTAATCTAAGAATTCAATTCTATCTACCTGCATCTACTACTATAAATGCCTTTGTCTATCTCAGACGAGAGCGTATGGCTTGAGGTATGATTACATTTTTTCCAAGGCGCCTAAATTAAATGATCTCATTTATGTTTAGCGCATCAACTTCAAGGGAAAATTTAAAAATTGGTGTTGGCGTGTGCCCAACTATCCTTTGTCTTCTGTGTTGGCTCGCTTGTCTCGGGAGATGCTCCTGCATCATACTCCCTCACTTGAAAATTTGCATGGGCTCCTGTCCATGAGCTCCTGCATGGTATGTCCATGCTTCTGTATCTATGCTTCAGTCTCCCAGCTGGCATCTTCAACTGGATGGCCCTTCCACTTGAAGAAATATTTGAAATATGCTTTCCTTTTGGTTTTCTTACCCACTCGTTTATTCAGTATTTGTTCCATTTGTGGCTTCTCTGCAACTGGCATCTACTTCTGCCACTGGACCTCTAGTTGATCATCACTTTCTGCTCCTGCTTCATCAGCTTTATATGGATATAAATCTGAAACATTAAATATCGGAGATATCCCGATCCCATCCGGTAACTCAATTTCATAAGCATTCTGTCCCATTTTCTTCAAGACCTTGCATGTCCCAATTTTCTTCATTTTTAGTTTATTATATGTACCCCTCAGAAACCTTTCTTTCCTCAAATGCGCCAAGACTAGATCACCAACTTCAAACTGAAGTTGTCTTCTATGCTGATCATCTCTGCGCTTGTACTCCTAGCTTGATTTCAACAGTCGCTCCTTCACCCTGGTGTGAAGTTCTTTCATCGCTTCAGCAAATTCTTCTGCACTAGCACTGCTAGTCACAGTCTATTCTGAATCCCTCAATTCAGAAACTCCTCTCGGATGCATTCCATATACAATCTGAAATGGACTTTTTCCTGTGCTCCTGTTCACTGAATCATTGTATGCAAACTCTGCTTGCGGTAATATGCTATCCTAGCTGCTATGGTTCTCTGTCACCAAGCTCCTCAACAAGTCTCCCAGACTTCTGTTGACCACTTATGTTTGTCCATCCGTCTGAGGATGATAAGTAGAACTAAACATCAAATTAGTTCCTATCTTCTTCCATAATTTCCTCCAGAAATGCCCTATGAATTTTGTGTCTCTGTCCGAAACTATGCTTTTCGGCAATCCATGAAGTCGAACGACCTCCTTGAAGAACAGATTTGCGATGTGAGTCGCATCACTAGTCTTATGGCATGGGATAAAATGTGCCATCTTGGAAAACCTATCCACTACCACAAATATGGAATCAACACCTCTTTGGGTCCTTGGAAACCCCAATATAAAATCCATGCTAATTTCATCCCACGGCTTCTCAGGTACGGGCAATGGTTGATAAAAACATGTATTCTACTTCCTCCCCTTTGAATGCTGGCAAATTATGCATCTGTCAACAAACTTCTAGACTTCTGGCCTCATCCATGGCCAAAAGTATGACTCGCTTAGCTTCGTGAATGTCTTATCATGGCCAAAATGTCCTGCTAATCCACCACTGTGCTTCTCTTTCAACAAGTTCTCCCTCATGGAGAAATTCGGAATACACAGTTGATTGCCTTTGAACAGAAATCCATCCTGGATCACATACTCTATCCACTGGCTTCTGTCTCTGAGAACTGGATTCTCAACTGCTTCATACGCTTCCTTAAATTTTGAATCATCTGCATACATGTCTTTAATGTCATCAAAGCCTAACGTCCTAACTTTGAACTCCTGCAACAGCAAACACTTCCTGCTCAAAGCATCAACAACTTTGTTAGCAATACCAGAAATATGTTTTATCACAAAAGTGAAATTTTGCATGTATTCAACCCATTTAACATGCCTCTAATTCAACTTTTCTTGTTGAGTCACATATTGTAATGCATGGTTATCACTATATAAAACAAATTCCTTCGGAATCAAATAGTGCCTCCATTTCTTCAATGCCTGTATGATGGCATAGAATTATTTATCATACGTGGAGTACTTTTCTTTTGCCTCATTCAGCTTCTCACTGAAATATGCAATCGGCCTATCTTCCTGGCTCAAGACTGCTCCTATGGAAAACCCGCTTGCATCACATTTTACCTGAAATGTTTTCTGAAAATCCGGCAACACCAACACCGATTGTTCTGTAATCTTCTGCTTCAATAGATTGAAGCTCCTCTCAGCCTCTGTTGTCCAGTGAAAAGATTTATGTCTTTTCTTCACTGTATCCATCATTGATGTGCTAATTCCACTAAAATTTCTAATGAATTTTCGGTAGAAACTAGCCAGTTCATGAAAAATCCTCACCTCAAATACGTTCCTTGGTGATGGCCAATTCTTGATTACTTCCAGCTTATCTGGATCCATCCTCAATTCATTCGCAGATATAACAAACCCCAAATAAATGAGTTTTGCCTTCATGAATGAGGACTTCTTCATGTTTATCAGCAGCTTCTCTTGTTGTAATCTCTTCATCACAATAGCTAAATGCTTCAGATGTTCAGCCTTCATCTTGCTGAAAATCAATATGTCATCCAGATACACGATGACAAATTTCCCGATGAACTCCTTCAGGACTTCATTCATCAACCTCATAAAGGTACTTGGTGCATTCGTCAAGCCAAACAGCATGACAAGCCATTCATACAAACCTTCGTTTGTCTTGAATGTTGTTTTCCATTCATCACCTTCTCTCATACAAATCTGATGATATCCACTCTTCAAATCTATCTTTGAAAAAAAAAATCCCCACTTAAGCAATCCATACCTGATAGTTATCTTATTAATGGCTCTTGAATCAGTGCACATCCTCCAGCCACCGTCTTTCTTCGGACTGAGTACCGTCGGAACAACACACGGACTCAAGATTTCTCTGACCAATCCCTTGTCCAATCAATCCTGGACCTATCTTTTAACCTCTTCATTCTCCTGCGACGTCAATCTGTACACGGATTTGTTTGGCAAACTAGCTCCTGGTATGAGGTCTATATGATGACTCACGCTCCTCATCGGTGGAAATGAACAAGGTAATTCATCCACTACAATATCAGTGAACTCTTCTAGCAGTTCCTGAACTTCTCCTGGCAAATCGTCCACTCTTGTGCTAGTCAGAACAATTCTCGGTTTTATGACCACAAAGAATTGTCGATCCTCCTTTTTCTTAACTTCTGTAAGAAGTTCCTTCCCACTCATGAGAAGTACTGTGTTGTTTACCTCCGACTTCTCCTCTTTATCTTCATTTGGATACAACATATGAGTTCTCCCATTCCTTTCCAGGGTATATGTATTCATCCTCCCATCATGAATTACATTTCTATCATATTGCCATGGTCTGACCAACAATAAATGATAGACATCCATAGGAATAACATCACAGAGTATTTTATCATTATACCCTCCTATCTTAATGTCAACTAAGCACTGTTTACTGACATTTACCTGATGTCCCTTCTGTAGCCATGAAACTTTGTATGGACTCGGGTGATCAGTTGTCTCCAGCTCCAGCTTTTCTACCATCTCGGTTGAAACAAGATTATCGGTGCTTCCACTGTCCACGATGACCTTGCACACTCTATCCTTGGTCTTGCAAGCAGTCCTAAAAAGACTGTTCCTCTACGTTGAGTTCTCCATCTCCTTCTCTAGCATCAAAAGGACCTTATGCATCACCAGTGATCTTCCGCCTTCAGCGTACTCTGCCTCAACATCTCACCTCTGTGCCTCGGCGATGTGAGTCTCTCCAGTTTCTTTCTTTTTCTCTGGACACTCGAATGACTTGTGTCCATTTTTTCCACATGTGAAGCATGTGATTACTCCACCTCTTCCTCTTCCTCTACCTCTGGTACGAGGAAACCTATTATTACCAGCATATCCTCCTCTCTGCTCAGTATGCTTCTCTTTTTTCTCAGCATATCGTCCTCGCTACGAACTTCCACCTCTCTCTTTCTGAGTCTGAGGTTTCTTCCAGTCGTCCTTGGGCTTCTGGTATTTATCTTGGGCAACCAATTTGCCTTTGGGCTGACTCTTGCCTCTGCCTCGCTGACCTTTCTTACGGCTCAACTTCTCTTCATCTTTCAAAGCCATTTGATAGGCATCCTCCACCGTTTGGATGGTTTCCATATTTATTTCATCCTGAATTTCATACCTCAGGCCATTCATATACCTGGCCACCTTTTCGTCATTGCTTTCGCGATGACCTGCCCTGATATTCAACCTGTAAAATTCCTCAGTATACTCCTTCACTGTCATCAGCTTCTGTCTCAGGTTTTGCATCCTTCTGAACAGAGAAATTTGATAATCCCTCGAAATGAATTTTGCCTTCATCTTTGCAATCATCCTGTCCCATCTCCTAATTTTCTTCTTGCCTTGGCAATGCCTGTCAGCTTGCAGTTCATCCCACCACAAGGCTACATGTCCTTTTAATCTTGTGACGGCATGCCTGACCTTCTTATCGTCTTCGATATCTTCATAATCGAAGTAAGTGTCTAGAGCTCTAATCCAATCTAGCAGCTCTTCCGCATCCAGATTTCCCTCATAAACTGGAATGTCCATCTTTACCTTTGTACTCATTCTTGCAACATCTTCAAGTAAGTGTTCACTCACTGCATCTTCCGCTAGGATTTCTTCTCCTCCGTGTCTAGCATCCTCTTCATCTTTGGATTCACTAATATATCCTACATTAGATTTGCGTCTTTGTGATGTCTCCATGTCCTCCATTATGGCACGAAGATTTCGCATTTCTCTCTCCATGTCTGGATTCTGCACTTGCCTACCTCTTTCTCTGGACATTTCCCTTTCCTCCTCTGGATCGGGTGATTGTATACCCCTTCTCCTTGGCGGCATGGTGAATTCTCCTTGTCCTCTGCTACAGAAAGCAAAGAATCTTTTCTAAGCTCTGATACCACTTGACGCAGGGCGCACCACCCAGGTCACGTCCGCTCACAGGATCTTCTTCTTCTTATCGGCCCGAAGAACTTCCAGGCTCTTCTATTTCCCTATCAGGAAATATCTACCCACAGATTATTTCGCGCGACTTCCCTCCTTCTACTTATCAGGAAGTCAGAACTCACGACTTCACGAGTCCAAAGGCTAGTGGTCGGGTGTGAATCTTGCAAGTCCCCGAGCGCCGATGTAAATCAATGCTGACCTCACCCTTATCCTATCACGACTTATCCTATCGCGACTTCGCGACTCGCTATATCAAGCACTTGGTTTTCCAACTCCCAATACCCGATGCGCTAAAATGCCGATGCGCACGTGAGTTGACTTTTCAACGGTCCTTTGTCTCACTGAGACTTCGGACTTTGCGGGATCGCGAATCCTAATGCCAATACTCGGGACTTCTCGCAGCGAGATCCTGATGGCTTCGTGCCACCTGTACTCCACTCACCGACTTTTCTATGGCCCACACTGTCCTCCAACGGTTGGGATATCGCTTATCGCAATATCGTGATCTCTGTGGCCAAATCCTTGAGTCTTTTCTCGCGAGACCCCGATACACGATCCCACGTGCAGATCTGACGGTTCTCACATGATCCAGATCCAACAACTATTCTTCTTCTCGCTCCTCGCCGCTTCGCGATTTGGAGTACCCAATACTTGGGATTTCACTCCGCGAACTCCCGAGTTCGTGAGATCTCTCGATCTCTGCCACCTGTCCTCCTCAGATGGACGGCTCCTAGTCCTCTCGCCACTTCGTCGCTTCGTGACTTGGAGTAACCAATACTTGGGCTTTCACTCTACGAAATCTCGATTTCATGAGATCTCTCGATCTCTGCCACCTGTCCTCCTCAGATGGACAACTCCTAGTCCTCTCGCCACTTCGTCGCTTCGTGACCTCGCGCTTCGCGACCCTTGACACCGAATTATCAGCCCTTCCACTCACGATATCCCTCCATGCGATGTGCCACCTGTCCACTTACCGACTCCTGTGGCCCCACACTGTTCTCGTGGTCATCGAGATATCGTGTATCGTAATATCGTGATCCTCGTTACCAAACCTTGGACACTTTTCTCATGAGATCCCGATAGGCGATCTCGTGAATAATCCAATGGCCATGACCGGCTTGGATCAATGGTGTTGCCTCTCCTAAGCTTAGAACCTCTCCACACTTGCGATGTAACTACCTCGCACCTCTGGGAGACCTAACGGCTCTCGAAACTTCGTGAAACCTCCTCCAAAGATTTTGTCAGTCCGTTCTCCCTTTAATGATTCTGCAAAAAGAAGAAGCGCCTCTCTATGAGACTCATTTGCCCACTTCGCCAATCTGTGACGTTTCTCCCCGACTTTCCATGGTAGCTTCTCTGCACTCACCTTTCGGTGAATTCAAAGGTCTATTCCTCCTGAGCTTTCTCACGACCTTCAAGTCCTCCAAGCAACTCCTTGCGCACACTCCTTGCGGAAAATCTTCGACGACGTCTCAATGTTAAAGTCTTTTGACTCTGCGCACCTCCGTAACAACAATCTTCGGATACTCTGCTCAGAATCGCAACTCCGAGAATTAGCTCGGCCTGCGCACTCCTTGCACGGCTCGTATAACCCGATTTCACCCCTGGTTGTATGAGAACAAGAGTTAAATCTCTGAGCCTTCTGTCTTTCGCACTCCTTGCGGACGACTTCAACTGCACTCCTTGCAGGAATCCTTGCTCAAGTAGAGAAACAATTGAAACTCATTCACTCTTCCTTTTAGACTTCTATCTTAGAATATGAAATCATACACACAGCATAATAACAAATGCATAACAGGAAGAAATATTCATAAGAAGAGCATTCAACACACATACATAGAGAATAACACAACCATGAGTCTGAATCAATTCCTTCTATTAATTCCATATCTATACATGGATGTCTTCTACAACCCTCTGCTATTCTCCTATGCTCTTCCTACTCTGAATTATGTTGGCCCCTGTTACAATGTGAAATGAGGGTGTCTATATATGTTTTCCCTCCTGCGCTCTAAAACTGTATAATCTAAGAATTCAATTCTATCTACCTGCATATACTACTATAAATGCCTCTGTCTATCTCAGACGAGAGCGTATGGCTCGAGATCTGATTACATTTTTTCCAGGGTGCCTAAATTAAATGATCTCATTTATGTTTAGCGCATCAACTTCAAGGGGAAATTTAAAAATTGGTGCTGACGTGTGCCCATATATCCTTTGTCTTCTGTGCTGGCTCGCTTGTCTCGGGAGATTCTCCTGCATCAGTTCTCTATAAATGACCAACAAATTTAGTGTCTATGTCCAAGACAATTCTCCTGGGCAATCCATGAAGTCTCACAACTTTCTTGAAAAACAAATTTGTAACATGTGTTGCATCACTAGTATTCTATCATGGGATAAAGTGTGTCATCTTTGAGAATATATCAACCACAACAAATATGGAATCACTTACCCTATAGGTTCTTGGAAATCCCAACACAAAATCCATGCTTATTGCATCCCAATTGCCTATCTGGGATAGGCAATGGCTGATACAACCCAGTGTTCTGTTTCTTTCCTTTTGCATACTGGAAAATCTTACATTTGTTCACAAACATCTTCACCTCTTCTCTCATACCTGACCAATAGTATGAATTGTTCAACTATGAAAATGCCTTATCATGGATGAAATGTCCTGCTAGACCTCCACTATGTTTTTCCTTCAACAGATTTTCTCTCATTGAGCACCTCGGTATGCACAATTGGAAACCTTTAAACAAAAATCCATCTTGAATCATATACTTTGTCCAATGGATTTTTTCCTTGAGCACGGGATTTGCACATGCTTCATATGCTTCTTTAAAATCTGGATCATCACAATACATATCCTTAAGGTGTTCAAACCTCAAGGTATTCACTTGAAATTCTTGTAGAATCATACATCTCATGCTCAATGCATCAACAACTTTGTTAGCATTACCAGAAATATGTTTAATGACAAAAGTGAAATTTTGCATAAATTCTATCCACTTAGCATGCCTCTGGTTTAACTTCTCATGTCTGGTTATGAATTGTAAAGCTTGATTATCCCTATACAAGACAAATTCCTTTGGAACAAGATAGTTCCTCTACTTCTTCAAAGCTTGAATTATGGCATAAAATTCTTTATTATATGTGGAGTACTTCCTCTTAGTCTCATTCATATTCTCACTGAAATATGCAACATGCCTATTATCTTAGCTCAAGACTGCTCCAATTGCAACTCCACTTGCATCACATCTCACTTGAAATGTCTTCTTGAAATTTGGTAAGACCATAATTGGTTGTTCTGTTATTTTCTCCTTCAATATATTGAAGCTCCTCTCGGCCTCTTCTGTCCATTTGAAAGACTTGTGTATTTTCTTCACCGTGTTCATCATTTGTGCACAAATTCCACTGAAATTTCTAATGAACTTCCTATAGAAACTCGCTAATCCATGGAATCTTCTCACCTCAAATATACTCCTTAGTGATGGCCATTATTTGATTGCTTTCACCTTCTCTGGATCCATCTTCAATTCATTTGAAGAGATCACAAAACCCAAATATATGATTTTTTTTTTCATGAAAGAGGACTTCTTCAGGTTAATCAATAGCTTCTCCTGTTGTAGTCTCCTCATCATTAATGTCAGATGTCTCAAATGATCCTCTTTAGTCTTGCTAAAGACCAATATATCATCCAGATATACAATCACAAACTTACCAATGAAATCTCTCAATACTTCATTCATTAGTCTCATAAAATTACTTGGGGTATTAGTTAAGACAAACGACATAACAAGCCACTCATACAACCCATCATTTCTCTTAGAGGATGTTTTCCACTCATCACCTTCTCTCATCCTTATCTGGTGATATCCACTTTTCAAATCTGTCTTTGAAAAACAATTTTCTCCACTTAAGCAATCCATTAAGTCATCCATTCTTGGCAAAGGAAAATTTTACTCGATGGTGATCTTGTTTATGGCTCTTGATTTTGTACACATCCTCCATCCTCCATCCTTATTTGGACTCAACACAGTTGGTATTGCACGTGTGCTCAATATTTCTCTGACCAAACCCTTGTCTAATAAATCCTGGACTTGTTTCTTTACCTCCTCATTCTCTTGAGGTGTCAATCTATATGCTTCTTTGTTTGTCAGACTTTCTCCTGGTATCAAATCAATATGATGGATGATACTTCTAATGGGTTCCAATGAGTTAGGCAACTCCTCCACTACTATGTTAGCAAAATTATCCAACAAATCATAAACTTCCTAAGTCAAATCATCCATAGAAGTACTTGTAAGGACAACTTTCGGTTTCCTCACCATAGCAAACTGCATCTTTTGTTCCTTCTTGACCTCACTCAGGATTTCCTTCCCACTCATGAGAAGTATGCTTGTGTTGGCTTCTTCCTTTACTTCCTTCTCTTCTATTGGTAGCAACATGTGTGTTCTAGGATTCTTTTCCAAAGTGTAAGTATTTCTTCTCCAATCATGAATGACATTCCTGTCAAAATTCCATGGTCTTCCCAAAAAAACATGACATACATCCATGGGAATTACATCACACAAAATCTCATCTCTATATCCACCTATTTTAAATTCAACAAGGCATTGTTTAGTTACCATTACCTGGTGTCCCTTTTGCAACCATGAGACCTTTTATGGATTTGGATGTGTAGTTGTCTCCAGCTCCAATTTCTCCACATCTCTATGGATACTAATTT
The DNA here is from genome assembly GCA_009831015.1 of Picea engelmannii. Classification (NCBI taxonomy): domain Eukaryota; kingdom Viridiplantae; phylum Streptophyta; class Pinopsida; order Pinales; family Pinaceae; genus Picea; species Picea engelmannii. The sequence continues at coordinate 200,381 of ML795815.1, forward strand.
ATTAGCTCTCCCACTATCAATTATCACCTTGCATAATCTGTATTTAGTCTTGAAATCTATCCTAAGTATACTTTTCCTCTACACTAGTTTTTCCATTTTTGGCTCTGGTTTTAAGAGAACCTTCCTCAACATCAAGGATTTTCCATCCTCTGCACCTTTGGATTCAACATTCATTTTCTGTGCTTCTGAAATGTGAGCTTCACCTCCTCCTTATTTATTTCTCTTGGTACATTCCCAGGACATGTGTCCTTTCTTTCCATAGGCATAACACCTTACCTCTCCTCCTCTACTTCTTCCTCTTCCTCTAGAAGAATTTCTTCCACCACTTTGTGTCCCTTGGGAAATTCCTGTTGTTTCTGAGTGACTATGTGGTTTCTCAGTCTCATTCTTTGTTTTATGTGCCTTGTCATGGGAAACTCCCTTACCTTTGTTTGGGCTTCTTCCTTTGCTTCGTTGACTCTGTTTTCTAGCCAACTTCTCCTTTGCCTTTAGTGCAATCTGATAAGCATCCTCCACTGTCCTCACTGTCATCATGATGATTTCATACTGGATTTCATATCTTAGGTAATTTATACATATCTCTCTCTTTGTCCAGTCCTGATATTCATCTTGTAGAAATCCTCTGTGTACTCTCTCATAGTCATTTCCTTCTGTCTCAGGGTCTGCAATTTCCTGAGCAGATTTATCTAGTAATCCTTGGGTATGAATTTTTCCTTCATCTTGGCTACCATTATGTCCCAATTCTTTATCTTATGCTTGCCTTTACTCATCCTATCATCCTACAGTTCATCCCAACATGGTGTTTCATGTCCTTTTAGCCTAGTGACATCATGTCTCACCTTCTTCTCCTCATCAACATCTTCATAATCATTGTACTTGTCCATGGACCTTATCCAATCTGACAGCTCTTCAACATCCAAATTTCCTTCATACATTGGGATGTCTATCTTTTCTCTAGCTTCCAACTTCAAAATAACTTTCAATAAGCATTCTTCGGCCACATATTCCCATGAAGCTTCTTCTTCAACCTCTATCTCTTCACTTTTTGCATCACTGATGTCTCCAGCATCAGGTTCTCTCCTTTGCGCTGCCTCCATCACCTCCAACCTGGCACAAAGCTCTCTTATTTCTCTTTCTACAATACGATTGGCTACAGGTGGCTCTACGCGTCTCCTCAGTGACATTGTGTTGACTAGTTCTCACACACAAATTTCAACTTCAAGTTCCTTTTCGGCTACCTGAAAACAAAATCAGGCTCTAATACCACTTTATGCAAACCCCTCTTCCTTCCTAAGGGTTTTGTGACCTCCCGACTAAGGATATTAATCCCATGAGTAGAATTATCTCTTTTGGGCCTTCAATATCCCTTGTAACAAATTACACAAGCCCCATTTTCTCTTTAGGTGCAAGTTCTATAGAACCCGCGCCCCCCCTTCTTTAACACTTTTATAAACTTGAAATTTGGGTGCTATCTCCTTTCGCTGGCCCCTCTTTGCATGTGACCTCAAGCTGTGACCTGGGGCTTAACCTCCTATGCACTTCGCAACTTCATGACTCTAACTGGAACCATATCTATGGTCCACATCCACCTTCACAATGAACGGTTGAGATCTACTTTGGGACTCTGCGCTCCGGGAGTTCTGAATGTTCCAACCTCCACTTTTCCCTAGAGTGCTCCATACCTAAAGTTATAGATCAGGCCCCATGCGTTTGTCCAAATAAATGTCTCAGTTCAACTTCGAGATTTTGGCGTTTGGGAGTCCCAGACGCTCACACAACCTTTTCTCCTTAAGTACTCCATACCTAGAGTTCCAGATCAAGCACAACACATCTTCTTAAATAAACGGCTCAGGTCCACTTCAAGACTTTGACGTTCAAAAGCTTCGGACGTTCCTGTAGCCTTTTCTCTCAAAGCGTTTTCTTCCGGAGTTAAGGATCGTGTGACACACATCCTTCTCATTCGAGGGTGGGGATCCACTTCGAGGAACCCTCTTCTCTGCATTTCTTTCTCCTCTCTTTATAAGTATGTGATATGTTGACACGTGTCTCCTATAGATCGATGACTATAAATCACTTCTACTATTCTGGCTTCGCGAGTTTTAACCTCTCCACACTCGCTTTCTCTCGGAGTTCTTTCACCCGAAGTCAACGATCTGTCGACGCATGTCTCCCACAGATCGATGACTACAAATCATTTTGGATATTCGGGCTTTGGGAGCTTCAACCTATCCACACTCTCTTTCTCCCATAGTTCTTCCACCCAAAGTCAACGATCTTTCGATGCGTGTCTCCCACATATTGATGACTACAAATCACTTTGGTTATTTGGGCTTCGGGAGTTTCAACCACTCCACCCTCGTTTTCTCCCGAAGTGCTTTCACCCAGAGTCCATGGATTTCTGCCACATGTCCTCCCTCGAATCGATGAAACAAACAGACTCCATTACTCCATGGATTTCCAAAGGAACCCATGGATAACTGCCTCACAACTTTTCCAGATCTGACGACCCGGGGTGACTCCACTTCCTCCTTAAGAAATCCTAGTCATTAACTCGTTAAAACTTAAGATCTTCTCCCCTTTTGAATATGTATTCTCACTATTTATCATGGGCTTCGTTTCTTGAACCCTTTACTCATTAGAGGTTTTCTTCGACACTTAGTTGACTTTCAGATCTGTGCACTCCTTGCAACAGATATTCATGCCCCTTCATGAGAAAGCTCAAGTTATTCCTCCTGAGATTTTTTTGAGTCAAAGACTCTGTCAACGCACTCCTTGCATATGATATGCACACTCTTCATATGAAATTTTCATGCTATCTCTTCTGAGATTTGATTCAAAAGACTCTGTTAAAACACACTCCTTGCGTACAGTATGCACTCCTTGCATAAGTTCAAGGAAGAGAAACGATTGAAACTTCTTCAACACTTCACAGATTCATTCATTCATAGTATAACTCATGCATTCATGAAAATATATAATAACAGAGAATAGTTACACAACAATACTTCCATGCATTTGGATCAATATCCCTTTGTTATATTCATTCAAATGTAAATGGATACAACTAATACAAGAAAATAACAACTAACTCAAAAAATACTAATGTGTCCTTGTAAACTGTTCAACAACATTATGTTCACAGCATCAGGTTCAACAGCCTCATTCAGGTGCATAAGCATCTATTTGTACAAGAGTACTCTTAGGGTTTCCTCCAACTACCTATCCTATCAAATTAAAAGCATTCAACTACTAAGACTCTGTTACAATGTATTTCTGGAGATATGTAGATAGGGGTGGATGCTCTAGATCTACATTGCAATTAGTTTCATTTAAGGAAAATTGATCTCCTTTGATCTCAAGCAATCATCCAATATTTGTTCATTAAATATTTCTTTAACTTGCAATCCACTCCAAAAATATTTCCTCGAGATACACCAACAACTCAATATTTAAAACAAATCAAAAGGCATGCTATGCATTGTGATTGTTGGGTTGTCCACATGTGCTTTGCTAACGATGCTCCTGCATAAAAAGACACAAGGCTCGGTTAGTTTCCAAAGTATTTTCCCAAGTTGAAGGAATTGACTATAATGAAGCCTTTTCCCCTATAACCAAAATTAATTCCATCCGCCTTGTTATTGCCCTTGTTTCATCACATAAATGGGAGGTCCATCGGATGGATGTTAAATCTGCCTTCTTGCATGGAGATTTGCAAGAAGAAATCTACATGGAACAACCTCCTTCCTATGTCCAGAATGACTCTAGCCTTGTTTTTCTATTTAAGAATACTCTTTATGGTCGTAATCAATCTCCCTGAGCTTGGTATTCCAAAATGGACAACTTTCTTATTGACACTAGATTCTATAGATGCGATTCTGATCCTAATGTTTATACCAAGAAAGTAGGAAGCCATCTCATAATCCTTGTCCTTTATGTTGATGACCTTATCCTTACTAGTAGTGACTCAAAACTTTTAAACCATGTGAAAACCAACCTTAAGAAGAAATTTGAAATGACAGACTTAGGTTTTTTGCACTATTTTCTTGGCCTCCAAGTTTTGCATACCAATGAAGGAATTTTTCTTTCCCAGACTAAGTATTTGTGACCTTCTTTGTCGCTTTCACATGGATGATTGTAACCCAACCTCTTCTCCCTTCTAGTTTGGATTCAATATTACTGCCACTTGTACTTCTCCTAAAGTTGATGCCACCATGTACCGTCAGTTAGTTGGTATCCTCTTATACTTGACTCATACCCATCCTAATCTTTCCTTTGTTGTTAGTCTTGTTGTCCGGTATATACAAACACCACATGAAAGCCATTGGAAAGAAGCTAAAAGGATACTTCACTATGTTCATGGTATAGTTCAGTTCAAGATACATTACATTTCAAGGGGGAATCCTTTATTGGTTGGTTTCACTGATTCATATTGGGTCGACAACCCTGATGATCAGAAGCCTACTGGAGGTTATGTTTTCATCCTTGGTTTAGGACCTGTCACTTGGGCCTATAAGAAACAACAAGCTATTTCACATTCTTTAGCAGAAGCAGAGTATCAAGCAGTGGTAAATGCAAGTCAAGAAACCTTGTGGATTCGACAGATCCTTTCAGAGTTTGAATTTTAGTAGCAACATCCGACCAGTCTTTGTTGCAAAAATAAGAGTGTCATAAAGCTCACCAAAGACCCAGTTCAACATCAGTGCAACAAGCACATCAAGCTACACATGCACTTCATCAGAAACCTCATTCATGATCAAGTTATTGAAGTGTTATTTTACCCTACAAAATATCAAGTTGCAAACATTTTCACAAATTATCTTACAGATGCGAAGTTTGTTGGTTAAGGTTGGTTATCATTGATGTCAACCCTTGAACAAAGTCTGGTAGAACAAATGTTTGGGTAATGGACCCAAGTTTCTTTGATGTATAATGGTATGAGTTTTAATATATTTGAAGGTAATACTATTATTTATGGGTAGTACATGTCATGTCATTTTCGGTGGTATGTGTAATGTCACATAACTCCTCACGATTAGAGAGTTATGGCCATGTGAAGTTGGAGAACCCTCATGAGTCATCTAGAAGCCCCAAAAGGTCAAAGTAGTCAAAGTGGTTTAAGAGATTTTTAAAAGGTAAATAATAAAGTGAAGTGATGAGTGTACTATAATTCAAAGTGAATACAAAATAAATTATTTAAATAATAAATTTAATGAAGAAATTACTAACTTGACAAGTGGTTAGAAGTGGGTTAGCCCTAAAATAAAGGAAGTGGTTTAAGATGGTTAGATGGTAACCCCTTGAGGTAAAGTGAAGTGATGATTGTACTATAAGTCAAAGTGAATACAAAATAAATAAATTAAATAACAAATTTAATGGACAAATTAGTAATTGGACAAGTGGTTAGAAGTTGGTTAACACTAAAATCAGGAAAGTGGGTTAAGATGGTTAAAAGGTAACCCCTTGAGGAAGTTACATGAAAATATAAATAAGAGGCAAGGCTCTCTCATTTTAATCACACTTGAGAAGATTGAATATCTATAGGTGACTGAGGTAACCAAAGGATATCTAAGCCAAATTTCAGAGAGAAGGTGAAGTAAAGAAGGCCGAAATTCAAGGGAGGATAAATTCTTTTGATGATTCTTTCTAAGGTATGTTATTTACAGGTCATCTCACCATTTTCGCAATAAAAAAATTTCTAGAATGATTCAAACCATGAAATTGATAGGTCATTGAGAAAACATATCCAAGTAGTTATGGAACGAATTTAATCTTATGGGTCATTGTATTTTTGGTGTTATACTCCGTGGAAAATAGGGTTTGTGGCTAGTCTTGAAACTAGTCTAAAACATGTGTTTCGGCTAAAAACGTCATAAATTATTCATAATAGATCCAGATTAGGTAAGATAAAATGTGTTTGTTAGAGTACAGTATGTATTATTATGTGTAAAATTTTCAGATCCATACAACAAATATTCTGTGTGGGGCACACTCTACAAGTTCGCTCTCTAGAATAAGCCAAAATTCAACAAGGTATGCCATTTTTACTATAACTCCTTTTCTGAGATGTTCTAAGTAGTGACACCTGGAGGAATTGCATAAAACACACTGAAGAACATTGTGTACTATTTTTAGATATTAATTCATTAAAGGTACATAGTTGTGATTATTTCAAGTTAGGGTTGTTGACTAATCCAAAACTAGTCATGTGAGACTAAACAAAGGTTTGATGAAAATGCTAGTCTCTTGTTGTTAAAATTAATGAAGGTTTTCAGGTATGTTATCATATACACTAGGTCTATTACAGAGTTACAAATCATATTTGGATGATGAAATTGATGAGGGATTTTGGTTGAGGTGCATTTTGGGTACATGGTTGAGACAAGTAGTTGATGAGTTGGCACATACGTGAGGTGTATAGATGATGATGTTGGTACATATTGATGAGTCATGTTTGATGAGTAGTTGATACATGGTTGGTACATACTTAGTACATGGTTGGATGCACTTGTTTATGGTACAGTTTGATTACAGGTTGTTTGGTACATGTTGGTGCATGGTTGATGCACTTGTTTATTGTACAGGTTGATTACAGGTTGAGGTACAGGTTGATGCAAGGTTCAAGTTTATTGTTACAGGTTGTTTGGTGCAGTTTTATTGGTACAGGTTTACAATGGTATATCTAACAGTCATAGTGTGACAGTGGTTCCATTATTTAACTTCTACTTCAGGGCGGTTGGATGGGGCAAGGATAGGTGGTTGTAGCCACCTTCCAGTTGTAGTCGGAGATCATAGGGAGTTGTAGCCTCCTTCTGGTTGTAGCCAGAGAATTGGGGAATTGGAGCTTCCCTTAGGTTGTATCCTGAGAAACTAGGGGTTGGAGCCTACTTCCAGTTGCAGCTGGAAAACAAGGGAAGTTGGTGCTTCCAATGAATGTAATTCTTCAAGACATATAAGAAAAATCATTCCTTGGTTTTCTCCCGCTTTGGGTTTCCACGTAAAACATTGGTGTACTATGTATGTGTATGATTGTTCATTTTTTCATTGCTTATTTACTCTGAAGTTATTGGATGATAATGCTACATTGATATAACACTTGGATTATATGGTTAAAAAGGATTATATATCTCTATTATTGATTCACCCCCCCTCTTAGTAATCCAACAATTGGTATCAGAATCAATTCCTTCAGAAATCAGTTTAACCACTGAAAGGTAGATCATGCAGAGCAACAACTTGTATAAAAATGGAATACCACAGTTTGATGGACAAAAGTATGCATTTCGGAGCATAAGTATGAAGACATATATATAGGCACAGGGATTTGAAATTTTACAATCAAATGTAGACGGATACACATTACCAACAGTTCCTCCAACAAACGACAAAGTAGTGAAACTCAGTCAAAATAATTCCAAAGCCACAAATTAACTTCTGAACGATCTTGGTGAAATGGTATTCACCAAAGTTGCACATTGTAAATCCGCTAAAGATATTTGGGACAAACTTTGAAATATTTATGAAGGAAATTCAAAATTAAAAGAAGCAAAGATTCAAACTTACAGAGGTTAGTTCGAACAACTAAAGATGTAGGAAAATGAGAATACTACAGCTTACTTCTTACGATTCAATGAAACAATAAATGCAATCATAGGATTGCGAGAAGAAATTCAAGAATCTATAATTGTTCAAAAGGTACTAAGATCTCTTCCTATGAGATTTGACCCTAATATATCAACACTAGAAAAAAAAACAGATCTAAACTCAATAAGCATGGACGAACTACATGGAATATTCACAGCATATGCAATATGAACTGAACAGAAAAATACAGATGTAAAATAAGCAGCCTTCAAAGTATCCAAAAGATTAAAGCAAAAGGGAAAGAAACAAGAAAAAGAACATAGCAACAATAGTAACATCTCAAAAGATGATGAAGAAGTGGCCAACTTTGTCAGAAGACTGAACAAGGGAACTGACGATAGGTATAGAGGTAAGATTCCTTTAATTTGTTTTAATTGTGATGGTATTGGTCATTTTTCTAACAAATGTCCTCATAAGAAAAAGAAAAATGATGAAGGTGACTCAAAAAGAAGACAAACATATAAAGGAAAAAGAACCACAATGAAAGTTTTCAAGAAAAGCTTATGCACCAAAGAAGACATCTCATCATCAGATGAAGATGAAGTCAGTGACAGTGAGACAGAAAGGGTTCTATTCATGGCAGTAGAAGACTCTGATAAAGAAGAATTAAAAGTAGAATATGAATAAGCCGAAGAAGAAATTGAAGAGGAATAAGTTGACTACTAAGAGGAATTAATGAGTTCCATAGAAGTTATCAGAAGATAAAAGAGGAAAAGCAAGAAGCTACAAGCGGAACTAGACAAGAAAGAAGACACTCAGGAATTAGAACAAATGATCAAAAATTTGAAGGTTCAAATTGAAGAAGATAAAATAATTGAAGAAGCACTCAAAGAACAACTAGAAGAAAGAGACAAGATCATTGAAAATTTGGAAGCAGATGTTGTCACATTAAGAAATGATCTTCAAAAGAAAAATATGAAGAACAATTCAAAAGTTTTGAATGACATTATCAGCAGTCAAAGGCATAATCATGACAAGTCCAAACTTGGATACAATCAGACAGAAAATGGATCAATCTCCAAAACAAAAGAACAAGAAACATATCCAAAAAGTTATGCAGAAACAATCAAAGGGGATGGGAAGGTATACAGAGAAAATTACAAGGACACTCCTCCACTGAGAAGATTCATATTTCAGAACCAATGACCAATAGAAACAAATAGGTCTCAGGAATAAGAAGGATTCATAAGAGCAACTACTTTCAAAAGATCTTCAACTCCCAAGTATCAAATATCTTTTTTTGTTTATGTTATGCATGTAATAATTTTGGACATAAATCTTTGAATTTCACAGCTAACAACAGGGACATAAACAAATTTGAAAGTCATACACAAAAGGGTTATCCAAGAAGGCCTACTGAAACACAGAGAAGAAGTCACAACATGTTTGAATCATTGAGCATTGAAGTGGAATGATACAAGTGTAAAAAATTTGGACACATGTCCAAATATTGCAGAATGACAATCCCTCCTAGAGAACCATAACAAAACAACAACAATCACAAACAAGAACCCCAGAAAAAGACATGGATAAGAAAGTAGAATCAATACGGAAATGAAGAATTCACACTCTCTCTACAAGCTAAGTAGAAGAAACGTCGTTGGTATGTTGACAGTGGTTGTTCAAAACACATGATAGGTGATAGAGACAGGTTTCTTACATTAAGAAAGGAAAGAGATGGATCAGTCTCCTTCGGAAATGATGATTCAACCAAAATCATTGGAAAATGCACAGTCAAAATTGGGAACAAGAATACAAAGGCATAAAATGTTCTACTAGTATAAGATATGAAACATAATATTCTAAGTGTGATTAAAATGTGTGACCAAGGTCATAAAGTTACTTTCGATTCACAAAAGTGCGAGATAAGAAAACAAGGTTTAGGAAAATTGATTGCTATAGCTGCGAGAACTTCAAGCAACATATATGTGAAATTGGAAATGAAAAGTGTTGTCTAGGAAAGGAAGATGAAAGTTGGGTCACATACATTTTGATAACCTTGTCAAATTCAACAAAAGAGAAGCAGTCAGAGAAATTCCCCAGATCACGAAACCAACCAACACTTTATGCAAGCGTTGTAAACAAGGAAAACAAACAAAGACTAGGTTCAAATCAAAGGAATATTCAATGACAAGACCACTGGAAATTGTGCATATTGGTCTAGTTGGACTAAATACAAAAAAGGGTTTAAAAAGTGAGAAATACTTTATGTTATTAGTTGATGATTATACATAAAAACTAACCCTAAACTTATGTTAGGTGTATATGTCGTTATTATATAAAGAACACATTTGTACACATATGACCTTATTATAAAGATGCTATCTATGTTGTCATGATGTTGATCCTCTACACATATGATCACCTTATTATAAAGATGTTGACCTTATTATAAAGATGTAGGTCACTATAAATAAACATATCATAATCGAAAGGAGTAGCCAAAATATAAAAAAATGACAATTTAATGTTTGGTATGGTGTAGGTAAGACAATTGCTTGTTAGGACAAGGATTTGTCACAATGAACGAAAATGATAGGAAGCTTGTTCAGTTAAGAGTGGCATTAGAGGCAAGGGGCGATGGAAAATCTTATTTCCCTTGCTATGATTGCAGAGGCTTGCAAAATAGAAGACTTTTAATAACAACAGTCCAAAAAAATTGTAGGGAGAAGGGGCACGCCGAAGGGGGTTATGAATATTGTCCCTTGGTAAGAGGATTCAATATTTAATGTATTCTTTATAATAATCAGTATGTCATGAATTTTAGTAATATTTCTTATCGGGATTTTTATATTTTCTATACACACTAACTTTTCTATGTTGTTTTTTAAATATATAGACGATGCCCCCAAAGTGTCGACCTCCAGAGAGTTATTTGTCA
>ML795815.1:248188-261854 GCA_009831015.1 Picea engelmannii
TTTTTTATTATGTTCCTCCCCCATCATAGCATCATTGCTCTACTTCTCTTTGATATTGTTTCACCTTTTAATCTACCCACTTCTTTGTTTATGTTAATTTTTAATGATATATTCAAATTTCCTCCCCTATTTATAGTATTATTTTTACTTTTACCCCCTCTTTTCATGTAATTACTTTAATGGCTAATTCTTTTACTCCTTAATTTTTAATCTTCACCCAATCTATCCAACTATATCCAAAAAGTTTTTCATCATTTTCAATTTATAATAAAATTTATTTAGATTTTAAATTATAATAAAATTTATTTAGATGACTTTTCCATCTTCGATCATGGATTGTAAAATTCCCGAGGAAATATAAAGTTTCTCGATGTCAAACAATGACTTTTAGATCTCCTTATACCCATCGCCATCTTTGACAGTCACAACAATTTTAAGCGATTTAGGTTACTCTTCTGGAAACTCTTCAATTCCCTCCCTCCACACAATTGACGGGTAGCGTAGGAGTCATTTCCCCGCACGGCAAATCTTAGCAAGCTAATTCTCGTTTTCTCCTTCAATTTCATTGTTCAACGTGGAAAACCGTGTGATGTACGAGAATAAAAAGTGGTATTGTAGTGGCCAAAGTCTCGAAAACAATAGAATGTTGATGTACATGAGGAATTCAAACTCTTGGGTCCCATTCACACTATAGACTTTGGCCCACCAAAGTCTCTAGTTCATAATTTCCCTTTAAATGGATGATGGAAACGCTTCAATTCCCTCCCTCCACACACTTGACGGGTAGTTTAGGAGTCATTTCCACGCACGGCAAATCCTTGCAAGCTATTTCTCGTTTTCTCCTTCAATTTCATTGTTGAACGTGGAAAACTATGTGATGTGCGAGAACAAAGAGTGGTATTGTAGTGGCCAAGTCTCGAATATGACGAAAACAAACAATAGCATTGTAGTGGTGAAGTGATCATCATATCCACGGCTAAGCCCAGCTGTCAAATTCAATTGGACTATTATTTTCATTCATTTTCCATCCTCTGGTGGCCATTAACATCTTATCCCCGATCCAATGACCACCAGCGATTGGAGGTTGACGAGTAGTTAATTATTTTTGGCCATTTTCTTGGAAGAAATGAATGTAGATAGAGACAATTAGTTTGTTTTTCCAGAGAAGACGTAGCCAAATGGACCAAAAAAGTAGAGGTTGACGAGTAGCTAATTATTTTTGGCCCTTTTCTTAGAAGAAATGAATGTAGATAGAAATAATTGGTTTGTTTTTCTAGAGCAGACGTAGCCAAGTGGACCAAGAAAGTGGATTGTGAATCCACCATGTCGTTCGCCCATGAGAAAAAATGGTTTGGATTCAATTCAACGTCATTTTCATATTTTTCATATTTCAATGAAATACTTTCTATCCATATCTTATAATGGTATTGGTCAGTTGAGATGAACTTTCCAATTATATTAAATTGGATTATATGATATATTTTATTCATTGGTCTGAATATAAAGTTTCTCGATGTCAAACAATGAATTTTAGATCTCCTTATACCCATCGCCATCTTTGATGGTCACAACAATTTTAAGCAATGTAGGTTACTCTCGTGGAAACTCTTCAATTCCCTCCCTCCACACAATTGACGGGTAGTTTAGGAGTCATTTCCACGCACGGAAAATCCTTGCAAGCTATTTCTCGTTTTCTCCTTCAATTTCATTGTTGAACGTGGAAAACTATGTGATGTGCGAGAACAAAGAGTGGTATTGTAGTGGCCAAGTCTTGAATACGACGAAAACAAACAATAGCATTGTAGTGGTGAAGTGATCATCATATCCACGGCTAAGCTCAGCTGTCAAATTCAATTGGACTATTATTTTCATTCATTTTCCATCTTCTGGTGGCCAACAACATCCTATCCGATCCCGTGACGACCAACAATTGGAGGATTGGAGGTTGAGGAGTAGCTAATTATTTTTGACCTCTATTTTGGAAGAAATGAATGTAGATAGAAATAATTAGTTTGTTTTTCTAGGGCGGACGTAGCCAAGTGCATCAAGGAAGTGGAGATTGAGGAGTAGCTAATCATTTTTGGCCCTTTTCTTGGAAAAAATGAATGTAGATAGAGACAATTGGTTTGTTTCTCTAGGGCGGATGTAGCCAAGTGGACCAAGGAAGTGGAGGTTGAGGAGTAGCTAATCATTTTTGGTCATTTTCTTGGAAGAAATGAATGTAGATAGAGACAATTGGTTTGTTTCTCCAGGGCAGACGTAGCCAAGTGGACCAAGGAAGTGGAGGTTGAGGAGTAACTAATCATTTTTGGCCCTTTTCTTGGAAGAAATGAATGTAGATAGAGACAATTGGTTTGTTTTTCAAGGACGGATGTAGCCAAGTGGACCAAGGAAGTGGAGGTTGAGGAGTAGCTAATTATTTTTGGCATTTTTCTTGGAAGAAATGAATGTAGATAGAAATGAATGTAGATAGAGACAATTGGTTTGTTTTTCCAAGGCAGGCGTAGCCAAGTGGACCAAGGAAGTGAAGGTTGAGGAGTAGCTAATTATTTTTGGCCCTTTTCTTGGAAGAAATGAATGTAGATAGAGACAATTGGTTTGTTTTTCTAGGGAGAACGTAGCCAAGTGGACCAAGGAAGTAGAGGTTGAGGAGTAGTTAATTATTTTTGGCCCTTTTCTTAAAAGAAATGAATGTAGATAGAGACAATTGCAAGTGGACCAAGGAAGTGGATTGTGAATCTACCATGTCATTTGCCCATAAAATAAGAGAAAAAATGGTTTGGATTCAATTCAAAGTCATTTTCATATTTTTCATATTTCAGTGAAATACTTTCTATCCATATCTTATAATGGTATTGGTTGGTTGAGACGAACTTTTCAATTATATTAAATTAAGATTATATCATATATTTTATTCATTAACCTGAAAAAAAAAGTAAAAAGAAGATCCAAGATAATGAAATTAGAAGAGATACAAATCCTTAATTTAAATTTGGTGAGATTCTTATTTCAAATCATTTCGCATTGGGAGTGCCTTACAAAGCTCTCCGACCTTACAAAGTTTTACGATGTCAAAAGATGACTTTTAGATCTCCTTGTATCCCATTGCCATCTTTTACGGATTTATCTCCCCATTTTCTTATGAACTCGTAATTGCTCTCCCACACCCACCCCACGTTTCTTTCACCTCCCGTGTCATCAAATTAGTGTTAGATGTTCTTTGATCTCTGACATAAGATGGGTGATCCTTCTACTTAACTGGTAGCGACAAATAACATTATAGCATGGTATTTTGCACATTTTCACCACTTCCAATGCTTGTCGGAGAAGTACGTCCATCTTCCGAAGCCATCCGTTAACAGTTGAAGCCTTTCTATAGCATTGAGAACTGGAAATTCCAGTCTTCTTGTTCAATACTGGGCGGCATTGTTGGATCTGGACAATTAGAAGCTGGATGCTCGTTACCAGATCCGCAAGAGAACCCAACTCTTTCCTGTAGTGAATAGCAATACTTATGTGGTGAAGAATCTGGGTGACTGTCTTTTCTATGCCCACACCAATAAATCCAGAGACGAAATCCCCCATGATATGATTTTCTCTGTAGCACAAGCAGGGATATATAGAATTCGCTCTGAAACACAACAAAAAATTATGAATATATGTTCAAAAATCTCAAAATGAGAATTGTTTTTCCCTCACTGCAATACTACTAGTAAAGTGTTGGAGGACAGAAATCCAACTGAAATCCAAGATGGTGGCCACTAATGCAGAAGCTTTCCCAACGACGATCTCACATGTAAAACTGAATAAACCAAGTTGCAAATTTATACTAGTGCCTCATCCAGCGTTTTTTTTAAAATATGAACGAATAAAAGGAGGTGAATCTGAGTAGCCTTCATCACCAAGAAGAGAAGGAGATGACCAAGCTCTTCCACATCAAGATTCAGGTCAAAAAGACCAAGATAAATGTTATGTTTGACTCTGGTTCAATTCCCTCCCTCCACACAATTGACGGGTAGTTTAGGAGTCATTTCCACGCACGGGAAATCCTTGCAAGCTATTTCTCGTTTTCCCCTTCAATTTCATTGTTGAACGTGGAAAACTATGTGATGTGCGAGAACAAAGAGTGGTATTGTAGTGGCCAAGTCTTGAATACGACGAAAACAAACAATAGCATTGTAGTGGTGAAGTGATCATCATATCCACGTCTAAGCTCAGTTGTCAAATTCAATTGGACTATTATTTTCATTCATTTTCCATCCTCTGGTGGCCAACAACATCCTATCCAATACCGTGACGACCAACAATTGGAGGATTGGAGGTTGAGGAGTAGTTAATTATTTTTTACCTCTATTTTGGAAGAAATCTGGTGGCCAACAACATCTTATCCGATACCGTGACGACTAACAATTGGAGGATTGGAGGTTGAGGAGTAGTTAATTATTTTTTTCCTCTATTTTGGAAGAAATGAATGTAGATAGAAATAATTAGTTTGTTTTTCCAGGGCGGACGTAGCCAAGTGCATCAAGGAAGTGGAGATTGAGGAGTAGCTAATCATTTTTGGCCCTTTTCTTGGAAAAAATGAATGTAGATAGAGACAATTGGTTTGTTTCTCCACGGCGGATGTAGCCAAGTGGACCAAGGAAGTGGAGGTTGAGGAGTAGCTAATCATTTTTTGTCATTTTCTTGGAAGAAATGAATTCAGATAGAGACAATTGGTTTGTTTCTCCAGGGCAAACGTAGCCAAGTGGACCAAGGAAGTGGAGGTTGAAGAGTAGCTAATCATTTTTGGCCCTTTTCTTGGAAGAAATGAATGTAGATAGAGATAATTGGTTTTTTTTTGGAGGGTGGATGTAACCAAGTGGACCAAGGAAGTGGAGGTTGAGGAGTAGCTGAATATTTTTTGCCCTTTTCTTGGAAGAAATGAATATAGATAGAGACAAATGGTTTTTTTTTCCAGGACTAATGTAGCCAAGTGGACCAAGGAAGTGGAGGTTGAGGAGTAGCTAATTACTTTTGGCATTTTTCTTGGAAGAAATGAATGTAGATAGAGACAATTGGTTTGTTTTTCCAAGGCAGACGTAGCCAAGTGGACCAAGGAAGTGGAGGTTGAGGAGTAGCTAATTATTTTTGGCCCTTTTCTTGGAAGAAATGAATGTAGATAGAGACAATTGGTTTGTTTTTCTAGGGAGAACGTAGCCAAGTGGACCAAGGAAGTGGAGGTTGAGGAGTAGCTAATTATTTTTGGCCCTTTTCTTAAAAGAAATGAATGTAGATAGAGACAATTGGTTTGTTTTTCCAGGGCAGACTTAGCCAAGTGGACCAAGGAAGTGGATTGTAAATCCACCATGTCATTCGCCCATAAAATAAGAGAAAAAATGGTTTGGATTCAATTCAAAGTCATTTTCATATTTTTCATATTTGAGTGAAATACTTTCTATCCATATCTTATAATGGTATTGGTTGGTTGAGACGAACTTTTCAATTATATTAAATTAAGATTATATGATATATTTTATTCATTGACCTGAAAAAAAAGAGTAAAAAGAAGATCCAAGATAAGGAAATTAGAAGAGATACAAAGTTATCAATTTATATGCAATCCATGGACCAAATCCAATTTGGTGAGATTCTTAATTCAAATCCTTTCACATTGGGAGTGCCTTACAAAGCTCTTCGACCTTACAAAGTTTTACGATGTCAAAAGATGACTTTTAGATCTCCTTGTATCCCATCGCCATCTTTTACGGATTTATCTCCCCATTTTCTTATGGACTCATAATTGCTCTCCCACACCCACCCCACGTTTCTTTCACCTCACGTGTCATCAAATTAGTGGGATATTATAAGGAATGGATTGGAATTTGAAATCCAATCTACCCGTCAAATTCGACGGTGAAATATTTAAAGCAATTTAGGTTACTTTTTTGAGAGATAATCCTGGTTTTTCACCAATCGCTAAGTAACAGATGTCAAATTACATCCTCTTTCATCTCCCGTGACCCATCTCATCAAATTAGTAGGAGAGAAGAGCATGTGACTAATGACGAAGGCTATCGACCATGCAGCAGTCCAATGATTGGGAGGCGACTGTTGTATGGGCGCGCTCCAGATAATTTCGAATTTGGTTGAATTTATCCGCTCATTTTTCAGAGCAACGTTTGGATGGAGGGACGAGGGACGAGGGACAGCACAAGCAGCAACACTACACGTAATGGGGTGTGGAACTGGGCAAGAAATGTTGCGGTTGCCCGCCCGGATCGTCTCTATATCATGGCAGCACCACATCACCAGAGATCTACTCTGTCTACAGGAGAAGAGACCGAGCTTCTTATTCGAGATCCAAACCCACCGTGATAAAGAAATTGCACCACAATAGAACCAGCTTTCAGCCATCGGCGGGGGATTTGAATTGCAGTCAATATTTTCTAATGCTTGGAGATCTGCAGCCCAGGAATACTCTCAAACTCAACCGACGAAAGCTTGTTGGATTGGCTTAAATCATCCTCCACATAGAGCAGATTGAATTGTTTTCAGTGTGAAATCAATATAATTGTTCTTAGAGTGAGCATTCTTCCATGTTTTATGAATTTAAAGTGCAAGTTCTCTTAACATGCGGGTGTTCCTGTGAATTTGTTCATTGTTTGAATATGAATATGAGTAATGTAGAGCATTTGGAGACAATTTTGTTTAGGGGTCTACATAATTTTTAAAATTCAAAAACCAGGGGAATGGCATAATATTGTTTGTAGGTCAGAAGCGTCTCTATGTATAAAAGTGAACCTGAGGTATCAAATTTGTAGTCTTTATTGTTCTTCAAGTCTCTTCATGATTTAAGGAATGGCATTATAATTTATTTTCTTGTAAAATAATTTTACTATAAAAACTAATTAAAATAAATAAATGAATTATCAATTAAGAAGTGAGGTTTTTATATATTATAAATTAAGATTTATCTTTTTAATATCTAATTTTTGGGGATTGAGATATTGACTTGAAATAGCTAAAAAGTTTCTTTGAAATTTTTAAAAATGTGTTTGTATCTATTATGAAGTTTCTTTGGAATTAAGATATTGAAGTTTTGAATTTCAAAGTATATAATATATTATTAATTTTTTTCATAATTTGTTAATTTATAATTTAAAAAATTAAGATATTAAATTATAAAAATATTTTATAATTAATTAATGTTTAATTTTTAAAAATTAAAATATAGATATTGTGAATTTCAAAATGATATAATATATTATTTACTAATAAACTTAATAGTTTTTTTTTTAAATAAAAATGTATTATTTTAGATAATCAATAAACAAATAAGTACAAATGTCAAAGTTGGTAACATGTTTTGTCATTACAAATGGAAACCAGGTTGCACTTTATAAACAAGAGAATTTAAACACTGGAAGAACTTGGATTGCCATCACCATTGGAGGGTTGAGGCCAAGATGGTGCGAATACATAAGGCTCACAGGAGGTCGAACATCGACTTTTGACAGACTTGCTTAGAAGAGAGTCGAATACGGCATCCAACCAATGACACAGGATGGTTTGACGATGAAGTTGGTCAACAACATCCCTTCTCATCTCGAATATGAGCTACAATTGATCTTCTGAGAAGCTACATTGGTGAGGCATCTCTGGCACATAATTTGCATTGGGGTGGAGCTCAATACCGAGGAAATCATCGTCCTGAACATTTTCATCGAGCAAAGTAGGAGGAGACTCTTTTGTGATTGGGAAACCCCCAAAACCAGGGTAGGATCGACATTTTCCTCTCGGGAGGAGTGGAGAAGAGAGGCATGTAGGTATGTGGTTTTTATCAAAAGAGAGTTCAGAGGAGACTGGGGAGGTACTAGAGGGAATTCTTCTTCTATGTAAACTTGGTGGATTGCATGCCCCATCCAAATCTAGTCTGTGAAGGGAGAATTCATTGAGGGTGAACCAACAAGGATTGGGCTAATGGAGGTTGGTGGAATTGGCACAGATGAGGGACTCAAACATAGTCGTCTTGCTCTGAAAATGTAGTAGGTTGGGACACGCTTTGACTTACCCCTCTCGCGTGGAATTTTGCTGGGATGAATATCAGAAGGCCAGGGGAGAAAGGGCAAGAAGAGCAGAGAACCATGAGCAAGAAAGATTCTAGTGAGGGAGGAGGGAGCCACCCATAACACCTGAACAAAAAAAATTGATAAGTTGGCAAAATTGGTCACGAAAACCGCCATTAACTTCAAGTTGACAACCCGTAATAGCCTTGTAATAGTCTTGTAGCACTCCATCTCTCGCATCGAGCATCCCATTAAGTCTTTGATGTTCCACAACTGCACCACTATCCAAGATGTGTAAATGCTATGCATTATGAGGAGAAGAGGGAGATATATGGTGTCCAAATGTCACCCCATGGGAAAGTAATAAACTTAATAATTAGTAAATGAAATTTATAACATTAATTCTTTGTCTAATAATTTTATTTTAATTTTCCAAATGTCATCTAAGGTGATGTTTACTTGCCCTAAAATGTTTCTAAATAAAGTTATTGATTAATAAAGTCTTCTGCTAATTTGATTGATTAATAAAGTTTTCTCTTAAAATGTATCTAAATAAATTTATTGATTAATAAAGTTTTTGGTTAAATATATTTGTAAATTTAATTTATTGATTAATAAATTTTTTACTAAATATTTTTGTAAATTTATAAATTAATGGTATAAGATGTGTTATAAAGTATTTATTAATGTTTAGATTTATAGAGGGCATAGTTCCATAGGTCATAGTTCCAGAGGGCGTAGTTCCAGAGGTCATAGTTCCAAAGGGAGTAGTTCCAGAGGGCATAGTTCCAGAGGTCATAGCTCGAGAGGCGTAGTTCCAGAGGGTGTAGTTCCATAGGTCATAGTTCCAAAGGGCGTAGTACCAAAGGGCGTAGTTCCAGAGGTCATAGTTCCACAGGGTGTAGTTCCACAGGTCATAGTTCCACAGGGCATAGTTCCACAGGTCATAGTTCCACAGGTCATAGTTCCACAAGTCATAGTTCCACAAGTCATTCTAGAGGGTGTAGTTCCACAAGTCATAGCTCCAAAGGGCATAGTTCCAGAGGTTGTACTTCCAGACGTCATAGCTCCAAAGGGCATAGTTCCACAGGTCAAAGTTCCAAAGGTCACAACTTCACAGGTCATAGTTCTAAAGGGCCTATTTCTAGAGGGCGTAGTTCCACAGGTCATAGGTCCAGAGGGCATAGTTCCGCAGGTCATAGTTCCAAAGGGCATAGTTCCATAGGGCGTAGTTCTAGAGGTCATAGTTCCAAAGGTGTAGTTCCAGAGGGCGTAGTTCCACAGGTCATAGTTCCAAAGGGCGTAGTTCCAAGGGGCGTAGTTCCAGAGGTCATAGTTCCAGAGGGCGTAGTTCCAAAGGTCATAGTTCTGCATGTCACAATTCCACAGGTCATAGTTCCAGAGGGCGTAGTTCCACAGGTCATAGTTCCAAAGGGCGTAGTTCTAGAGGGCGTAGTTCCACAGGTCATAGTTCCAGAGGTTATAGATCCAGAGGTCGTAGTTCCAGAGGGCGTAGTTCCAGAGGTCACAATTCCACAGGTCATAGTTTCAAAGGGACTAGTTCTAGAGGGCCTAGTTCCACAGGTCATAGTTCCAGAGGCTGTAGTTGCAGAGGTCATAGTTCCAAAGGGCGTATATCCAGAGGTCGTAGTTCCAGAGATCATAGTTCCAGAGGCGTAGTTCTAGAGGGCATAGTTCCAAAGGTCATAGTTCGAAACGACATAGTTCCAAAGGGCGTAGTTCCAGAGGTCATAGTTCCAGAGGGTGTAGTTCCATAGGTCATAGTTCCACAGGTCATAATTCCACAGGTCATAGTTCCAGAGGGCCTAGTTCTAGAGGGTGTAGTTCCAAAGGTCATAGTTCTAGAGAGCGTAGTTCCAGAGGTCATAGTTCTAAAGGGTGTAGTTCCACATGGTGTAGTTTCAGAGGTGTAGTTCCAGAGAGCGTAGTTCCACAAGTCATAGTTCCAAAGGGCGCAGTTCTAGAGGGCTTAGTTCCAGAGCTCATAGTTCTAGAGGGCGTAGTTCCACAGGTCATAGTTCCACAAGTCACAATTCCACAGGTCATAGTTGCAGAGGGCATAGTTCCACAGGTCATAGTTCCAGAGGGTGTAGTTCCACAGGTCATAGTTCCAAAGGGCGTAGTTCCAGGGGGTGTAGTTCTAGAGGTCATAGTTCCAAAGGGCGTAGTTCCACAGGTCATAGTTCCACAAGTCATAATTCCATAGGTCATAGTTCTAGAGGGAGTTCCAGAGGGCCTAGTTCTAGAGAGCGTAGTTCCAAAGGTCATAGTTCCAGAGAATGTAGTTCCAGAGGTCATAGTTACAAAGGGCATAGTTCCAGAGGGCGTAGTTCCAGAGGTCATAGTTCCAGAGGTGTAGCTCCATAGGGTGTAGTTCCAGAGGTCATAGTTCCAAAGGGCGTAGTTCCAGAGGGCATAGTTCCAGAGGTCATAGTTCTAGACGGCATAGTTCCACATGTCATAGTTCCACAGGTCACAATTCCACAGGTCATAGTTCCATAGGGCATAGTTCCATAGGTCATAGTTCTAAAGGGCGTAGTTCAAGAGGGCGTAGTTCCAGAGGTCATAGTTCCAGAGGGCATAGTTCCACAGGTCATAGTTCCACAAGTCACAATTCCACAAGTCATAGTTCGAGAGGGCCTAATTCTAGAGGGCGTAGATCAACAAGTCATAGTTGTAGAGGTCATAGTTCCAGAGGGCGTAGTTCCATAGGGCATAGTTCCAGAGGTCAGAATTCCATAGGTCATATTTCCAGAGGGACTAGTTCTAGAGGGCGTAGTTCCACGAGTCATAGTTCTAAAGGGCATAGTTCCATAGGTCATAGTTCCAAAGGGCGTATATCCATAGGGCGTAGTTCCAGAGGTCATAGTTCCAGAGGCATAGTTCCATAGGTGATGTTTACTTGTCCTAAAATGTTTCTAAATAAATTTATTGATTAATAAAGTTTTCTGTTAATTTGATTGATTAATAAAGTTTTCTCTTAAAATGTATTTAAATAAATTTATTGATTAATAAAGTTTTTGGTTAAATATATTGTAAATTTAATTTATTGATTATTAATTTTTTTACTAAATATATCTGTAAATTTATAAATTAATGGTATAAGAAGTGTTATAAAGTATTTATTAATGTTTAGATTTCTAGAGGGTGTAGTTCCACAAGTCATAGTTCTAGAGGGCATAGTTCCAGAGGTCATAGTTCCAAAGCGAGTAGTTCCAAAGGGCATAGTTCCAAAGGGAGTAGTTCCATAGGGCATAGTTCCATAGGTCATAGTTAGAGAGGCATAGTTCCAGAGGGAATAGTTCCAGAGGT
The DNA here is from genome assembly GCA_009831015.1 of Picea engelmannii. Taxonomy (NCBI): domain Eukaryota; kingdom Viridiplantae; phylum Streptophyta; class Pinopsida; order Pinales; family Pinaceae; genus Picea; species Picea engelmannii. Next base: position 259,570 of record ML795815.1, read on the forward strand.
CATAGTTCCAAAGGGCGTAGTACCAGAGGGCATAGTTCCAGAGGTCATAGTTCCAGAGGGCGTAGTTCCAGAGGTCATAGTTCCACAGGTCACAATTCCATAGGTCATAGTTCCAGAGGGAGTAGTTCCATAGGTCATAGTTCCAGAGGTCGTAGTTCCAAAGGTCATAGTTCCAAAGGGCATATTTCCATAGGTCATAGTTTCACAGGTCATAATTCCATAGGTCATAGTTCTCAAGGGCCTAGTTCTAGATGGTGTAGTGCCACAGGTCATAGTTCAAGATGGTGTAGTTCTAGAGGGTGTAGTTCCATAGGTATATATACCTAGTATATATACTTAATATAGTGTATATACCAATATATATACTAGGTACCTAACCTGCAACAACCTTTTGAGATTGAGACATATGCTTCAGACTATGTTGTGGGCACAATTCTCTCTCAGCACATACATCAGATGGCCTATCATAGTGAGACACAATCAAATACCATCCACAAGTACTCCACTTATGACAAAGAAATGTACTCCATTGTACAATCTTGTCGCTAGTGGAGTTCACATTCTGTTTGAACTACGCCCTTTGGAACTATGACCTATGGAACTACGCCCTCTGGAACTACACTTCTGGAACTATGACCTCTAGAACTACGCCCTCTGGAACTAGACCCTTTGGAACTATGACCTCTGGAACTACGAACTCTGGAACTATGACCCATGGAACTATTCCCTCTAAAACTAGTCCCTCTGGAACTATGACCTGTGGAACTATGAACCGTGGAACTACACCCTCTGGAACTATGACCTCTGGAACTACGCCCACTAGAACTATGACCTGTGGAATTGTGACCTGTGTAACTATGACCTGTGGAGCTACGCCCTCTAGAACTATGACCTCTGGAACTATGCCCTCTAGAACTACGCCCTTTGGAACTGTGACCTATGGAAATGCGCCCTCTGGAACTACGCCATGTGGAACTACGCCCTTTGGAACTATGACCTATGGAACTATGCCCTCTGGAACTATGAACTCTGGAACTACACCGTCTAGAACTAGGACCTTTGGAACTATGACCTGTATATGTGCATTACATATACGTGCTTTGATATCACAACCATTACATACACATACCCATACATAACGCTTATTTTTTGGGGTGCTTGATACCTCGTCGGAAATGTCTAGTTGAGAAGTTCACATTCCGTTTGACCAAGCATCTACTTAGTGGTACATGCTAGGTGTCGTTAAGAAAAAAATACGGCGTTTAGGGCCTCAAAACAACCCAAGAAGTTTGGGACCCGAAAAACCATAGAAACATGGCTAAGATGTGGAATCATTCTGAATTAATTCTGTAAAACTAAGATAGTGAGGTCATCAATAAAACTAAAACTAAGATAGTAAGGTTGTTAAGAATGGAATAATTAAAAATATTAAATTAATAAGAAGGATTTAATAATGATAAAGAATTAAAGTAAATTAAATTAGAAGAATAAAGAAACTACACCCTATGGAACTGCGACCTCTGGAACTACGACCTCTAGAACTATGACCTTTAGAACTACACCCTCTAGAACTATGACCTTTGGAACTATGACCTGTGGAATTGTGACCTGTGGAGCTGTGACCTCTGGAACTACACCCTCTGGAACTATGACCTCTTGAAATATGCCCTCTCGAACTATGACCTTTGGAACTGTGACCTGTGGAACTATCACCTATGGAACTACACCCTCTATTATTGAGATCATTGCATCTATTATTGAAATCACTGCATCTAATGTTGAGATCAATGCATCTATTATTGAAATCATTGCATCTATTATTGAAATCATTGCATCTAATGTTGAGATCAATGCATCTATTATTGAGATCAATGCATCTATTGTTGAAATCAATGCTTGACACATTGAAATATTTAAATCTAATTTAATTTTATAATACTAATTAAATATAGTTTCAAAATCCTTAATTATAGCATTTTTCTCTTAATTATTTAAATTTAAGTGACATAATGACATCAATTTTACTATTAAATTTAAGTGACATAATGACATTAATTTTACTATTAAATCAAATTATTTATTTATTTTTAACAGAAACTATTAGTTTTTTTATTATAAAAGGGGCTCTGTAGAGGGAAAAATAGCTAGAGTATACAATAATTCAAAATTCCCTTTAGCCTTCAACAAATAAAGGGCCTTACTAGTCCTTAGTGGAAACATATCCTCAACATTTTTTACAAAAGGACTACAATTATCCTTCCTTGTATATATTTTTACATATGAAA
>ML795815.1:271499-285175 GCA_009831015.1 Picea engelmannii
AACATTCTTGTGTTGAGTGATTGTTTTCCTCACATATGTGGCACCATTTTGGTCACAAATTCCTCATATTGTGTGGTAATTATCTTGTAGCATCATTTGTTACACCTTCACATATATCACAAAATGTTTCGATCTGAATTCAACGGACTACAGGTTCTAGTGAATCGCTTAATTTGCAATAATATTTTGTATGACCTTCGCTAGAGAAGATTGTGCCCCATAGTTCATTGCATGAAATAGTCATATTTTTTTATTGGCAATTATGCAATATTTTATTCCACTCTTTTCCTAATGATTTGTGAAGTCGATTCACTTTCATTGTCCATTTCAATCTGCTAGGATATTTTCAACACGTATTCACATGTCTGGAGATAACACATGTGTAATGGAACTCTGATATTTTGAAACAATCCTACCACATACAATTGTACCAAAAGTTGTTCGTCAATTAGATCATGGATTTGGCTTAACAGGTATTTAAACCTTTTATGATATTCGTGAACAGTTTCCCTCGGATTCTTCTTGATATCTTTCAATTTTTATGTTGCAAGGTGGATTATATATTTTGTTTTGAAAAATGTGAGGAAATTTTTCTTTATGTCTAATTTCTAGCACTATTGATTGTCTGTTTAATTCATAAACCAGGTAAGATCTCTAGCTCAAAGAGAGACACCAAATTGTTCCATTTTTTGTCCTCATCAGTCATATTGGTTGCATCCTAGAATATCTCATAAACAAACCAATGTCATTTGGGATCTCCATCGCCTTCATAGATCAGGATGTGATTTAGGCCCGTCGTTGTTTTCTGGTATTTTTTTGAACCTGTAACTATTGCAAGAGTTTGGGTCGAAGTCGAATGAGAAGTCAAAATTCTTTCTTGAGTCTAAGTCTAAATATTCAAGTTGACCAATACAATCTACTTTTGGTCCTTAGTCAGGATGTATTTGATCACTATCTGCACTCATTCTTTGCTTGGGCTTAGAGCATCTATCTGACAGACTTTGTTTATATACTTAATGAATCTTCCTCTAAAGGGTCATGTCGATTCATTTTCATATTTTGTTGAGTTAAAATCTTCCAAAAGTAGATTCGACAAGGGGAAGGAGTCTGTGATATCCCTTATATAAAGGAGTATTGTCAATTCCACACCACACCCTTGGTGATTTTGTATCCACATGAAGTCTTTGTTGAAGGAAATCTGCAATATGCGGGTTGGGGATTCTTGTAGGAGAAAGTCGAACCATGGGTCCCGAGTCACCAACATCCATATTAACTTGGTCAATTTCTTGCTTGGCACCACCGACTTCCATACTCAATTGTAAGATTCCACTCCTCCCGAGAAGTGTTGGAGCCCTCTCAAGGGATGCTACAATGATATTTCTTTTGTAGGTATGTTTCTTATGAAAATTTCAAGGATCCCTCTCATTTAACAACTCTTATATCCTATTTTTCCTCTTGTTTCGCTCCAATTTTAGTATATTTGTTGAGGGTTTATGGGTCTACATTCGATGTGTATACTTTGCACTTTCTTCAATTATATTCCTCCTGAATTCTAGCATTTTCAACTTGGGTGTGCTTCGACTTCGACATCAAATTATGTCATCTCACAGATCATCCAACCCCCCAACGTCAACCCGACTTACTCACAGTCGACGGTGGTCATCACTTTTCTATGCTCATTTCTTCAAGAAGTAGCCCCAAAGTTCTCTGGTGTCTGTGTAGTTAGATTCCAAAAATTATTTCCACTCTTCTTGTTTCTCTTTTTAATTAGATCTTGGAGGATGATTTTTCAAAAGGGTTTAGTATTCAATGATGTCGTTAGCTCCATTGTCTAAAGGAATTTTTGAAGGAAGGATGGCGAAATGCAAAGGAACTCATTGTGTAGTTCTATATAGAATTTGTATTTGATGGTTTCCAGGAATTGTTTGTGCATATCCGAAAATAACTAAGTGCATGCTTTGTCTAGCGTCAGTCGATTTCCTCTTACATATTTTTTTATATAATTGGTAATTTTATGCTCCCGCCATTTTCATATGTCTTCCAAGATTAACAGCTATGTGCATTGTTTTCTTAATACATGCCCGGGTTTAGAACTACCAACAATGGAACCAACATTGTAGTCTAAGAGAAAGTATGAGAAGTTACCGGTATATCCTTATAGAGAGAAACATATATTATAACATCATACACACATAAAGACACATGAAAGCATACACAAGAAGTGTGTAATGATCCCAAGCCAATTTTTTCTCTTGGTATCACTAACTACTACTGATTTATTGTTGTACAGGTGTTTATTGAGTTATTAAGTACATACAAGATTCATCCAACACATGAAGATCATAACATAACCAAGATATATAGAAGCACAAACAAGATCTGACCTTTTTACTATGGAGAATCAATACAATAGATGGCCGATCTAGCATTAACATCAGATGGTCATAAAATCAATAAATATGAGATGCTACAAAATGCTTTGTCGACACAAAAGAAGCCTCCAAAGGCTGAATAAGTAATGAAGACCAATACCCAGCTGATCTAGATGTCAAACCCTCTAGCTGAAGAGTGCCACACTCCAAATGAAGACTGAAACCCTCAAGAATTCGGCCCTGATTGCAAGATGCTCCAAATGAGCTCAAACTCGTCCCACTGATAGATCAGGGCAGTGGGGACTTCCTCTAGAAGCTTCAGGCCCAACACCCAAGTGTAACCCCCTTCAATTGATGAACCTCCTAAGGGAGTTGCGCCCTCCTGAAAAGATAAAACCCCAATGCACTCATCCCTATAGGAAAACAACTCCAAATGACTTGAAACTCTCCCAGAATGTAGATCAGGCTAAGAAAACCCTGTGGAAGAAGTTTCAGGACCAGATCACAAGCAGATCTCTCTAGATATGAGTTTTTCTGAAACATAGGACGCCCCCTATGGCTCCAAGATGTCCCAATTTGCAGATAATGATATGATAATGATAACCCTCCAGAAAAGTCCTCAAACTGATGAACATGCCCCTGCAAACAAAACCCAGATATCGGAATGGCCCCAGGCCCTCTGGATAAGCTGGATCGAACCTCCCTCTAGATGATGGTGCACCCTTGCTGGAATCACAAGAATAGTATGACCTGCTACCTTCTGAAGCATTGGATGGAGATGAACTGAGACTAGAATGGTGTGGAGAAATATTTCATCCCCGAGACCAAGTTGTGGACAAGGTGAGTGGATATTTCACCACTAAGTTGCTCACAAAGGTTTGTACAGCAAAACCCCCAAACTGAATTCTCAAGAGAAATAGCAAATGCTAATCCAAAACCATAATGAACAATAGGTGCACCCCAGCCTCTTACTTATAGATTTTTCTTCTAATTCTCTATTGAGTTAAGTTAACTCCTAGGGTTAATCTTATATTCTTCTGTTGAGTTATCTTTTACCTTTAATCCCTTTTTCTTTCTTAAGTCAACTTAAAAATATAACTTTTAGCTTCATTGGCTTCCCCCTTCAGTGTAAGACTATGACCTAGTGGGGGTGCCCAGGCCACTAAGTCTCCTCTTCACCTCTCTAAGAGGTGGGGGAAATTACAGTCTCCCCTGCTTGAAATTTCTTGTCCTCAAGCAATTCCAAACCTACTTCTCTTACCACATGTTCCTGCTCCCAAGTGGCATCCTCAATGGGTAAATCCTTCCACCTGATCAGGTACTCTTTGATGCTCCGGTTTTTGAGTTTTTTATCTCGGACTTCTATCACCTCCTCCGGAATCAAAATGAGTTGTCCCTCCTCATCCATGGGGGGTAATACCTCAATAGGCCTGATGTGTTGACCGAGGGATTTCTTAAGGCACGAGACATGAAAAACATTGTGAATTATGCTACCCTGTGGAAGCTCCATCTCGTAAGACACGGCCCCTATCCTCCTGCTAACTCTGTAGGGTCCAAAGAAATGTGGCTGCAGTTTCTTCGCTCCGCTTCTTTTAATGGAATCCTACCTGTATGGTTGCAACCTCAAGTAGACTAAATTGCCAACCTCAAAAGTATGGTCAACTCTGTGCTTGTCTTCTTGGACCTTCTGTTGGTTTTGTGCCCTCTATAGATGATCCTTCAACTCCCTGATAATGTCTTGGCTCTAATGTATCCAATCCTATACCATCGGTGCCCTGCTGTCTCCGAATGAAATCTCTATAAATGATAAGGGATCATAGCTATACAAAGATATGAATGGAGACATGCCGATAGACATATGTTGGGTGGTATTGTAGCAATACTCTCCCAAATGCAACCATATGACCCATGCCTTTTGTTGCCCTGCCACATAGTTTTTGAGATAGCCTTCCACCCACTTGTTGACTATCTCTGTCTGTCTGTTTGTCTGTGGGTGATAGCTATTGCTAGGGGTCAAGGTTGTACCAGCCAACCGGAATAACTCCTGCCAGAAAGTACCCAAAAACCAAGAATATTTGGTCTTTGTAGTAGTTGAGGTCATTAATAACCTTGAAATCTTCATCCTGTACTTGTTCGTCCAGAAGTTGGCATGAAAACTGATCCCCTGCATACTCTATCACTAGTTGGTCTTTCCAATCAACTGTTATCCCTATTATGGCAAGGATGGATGGTCTCCTGGATAAGGCATCTGCCACCACATTTTTATTTCCTTTGACAAACTCAATGTCGAAATCATAGGCTTGTATTCAGCTTACCCATTTTTGTTGTCTCTCATTCAAGTCCTTCTGTTCTAGTAAGTATTTGAGACTGTTATGATCTGAATTGACAACAAATCGAGCACCTAACAAGTATTGCCAGAATTTGGCTAATGCATGCATGATAGCCAGCATTTATTTATCATAAATGTTGTAGAGTAGCTCAGGACCCCGAAGTTTCTGGCTCTCATAGGAAAGAGGGTGCCTCTTCTGCATCAATACGGCCCCTATTCCTTCCTCAGATGCATCACACTCCAAGGTAAATGGAAGACTAAAATCTAGAAGCGCTAAAACTGGAGATGTACTCATCACCTTCTTCATCTTGTCCATCATTTTTTGAGCCTCCTCGTCCCACTTGAATGCTCCCTTCTTAGTCAAATCGGTCGAGGGTGCACATAATTGAGAGAATCCCTTGACAAACTTCCTATAGTATGAACACATTCCCAGAAATCCTCTTAGCTATATGAGTGTCGTAGGAGTGGGCCATTCCATGATGGCTTCAATCTTCTCCTGATGCACTTGTACCCCGTTTGCTCCAATAATGTGTCCTAGATAAAGGACCTCTGTTATTCCAAACTCACATTTGGACTCCTTAGCATACAGTGACTGTTCCTCCATAATTGACAAAATCTGGTCCAAATTCCTAAGATGCTCCTCCCATGTCCGGCTATAAATAAGCAAGTCAGCAAAGAATACTAACAGGTGCTTCCTTAGCTTCTTGTTGAATACATGGTTCATACATGACTGGAATGTAGTAGGGGAGTTGGTTAACCCAAAGGGAATCACCAAAAACTCATAATGACTGTAGTGACATCTAAAAGTTGTTTTTGAGATGTCTTCCTCCCTCATCTTGATTTGATGGTAGCCATAACGAAGGTCAATCTTAGTGAAGTAGATGACCCCATGCAATTCGTCCAACAGTTCATCAATCCTTGGTATTGCGTACCTGTTTTTGATGGTCTTTTTATTCAAGGCTATGTAATCAATGCACATCCTCATAGTGCCATCCTTATTTTTCACCAACACTACTGAAGAAGCAAAAGGACTACTGTTGGGTCGGATGTGTCCCATGTCCAGAAGTTCCTTCATGGCCTTTTCTATATCATCTTTGTAATTCTTGGGGTGTCTGTACGGTGTTGTGATCACTGGTTTGGCCCCTTCCTCTAGCTCAATAATGTGCTCAAAACCTCTATCTGGTGGAACCCCCAAAGGAATAGGCCCAAACACCTTGTGGTGTTTGTCAAGAATTTCCTTAATTCCGGGAGTGTAATGAACCTTTCCATGTTCATCCACACGTGTCACAACCCTGCATTTGGCTGCATATACTATTTCATCTCTCTGGAAGATGGCTTCCATTCTCTTGGCTATGACTACCTTTGCAGCACTCCCTGACATGCCTCGAAGCACTACCTTACATCCACCCTCTTCTGTGAATGACATTTCCATCATTTTGTAGTTGGTGGTGATAGGCCCTATTGTGCTGAGCCACTAAACTCCTAATATGATGTTGGTATCCAGTAGGTCCATGACATAGACGTCCTGTGTCAACTCATGCCTTCCCAAGGTAAGATTTAGGCCTGGAATATATCTGTCACAAGGCATGGTGCTTCCTCCTGTAACCTCCACTTTGAATCTTTCAAATTCTATTGTGGGTATGTGTCTTCTCTTCAATAATGTTGCATCAATGAAGTTCTGGGAAGCTCCTCCATCAATCAGGATTGAGACTTTGTATCCCTGCAAGACTCCCATCATTCAAAAAGTGTTATACTTGGTCACTCCACTGATAGATGCCAGGGTGGCCATACCATCATGTTCTGTAATTTGTTCTTCTTCCGTTGCCTCAGTGGTTTCTGCCTCCATGTTCTGTATCTGTCCAATCTCATCTTCTTCTTCATTATCTGAGGTGACCTCAATGTAATGTACCTGTCCACGTCCCATGCACTTGTGGGAAGGATTCCATGGTTCCTTGCATGTGAAGCAGATTTTCTTCCTTCTTAGTTCTCTCCTGGTGTTATCGTCTATTCTGCCACGGCCCCTGTCATAACCCTTACGGTCACGTCCTCCCTGGTTTATTGGAGGCTTTTTATCTCTTCCACCATTGTTAAGAGGAGGTCTGGGTATGAATTTTGGTTTAGCAGCTACACCCAAGTCCCTCATATTCCAAATGGCCTCTTATAGGTTAGTAGGCTTGAAGGCCTTTACCCAACCCTTCAAGGGTTCCATCAACCCTTCTGTGAAAAGCATCATGAGTCCGGTTGGAGACATATCTTGCACCATCACCTCCAACCTCTGGAATTCATCAATGTATGCTTTAGTCGTACCTGTTTTCTTGAGTTGGGTGAGCTTCCGGAAATGTAGCTCAAGATCTCCTTGATCAAATATGTCAATGAGCCTCTGAGTGAATTCTGTATAGGATACAATCTGGTTGTGGCCAAGTTTGGTGAGCCCATGATACCACCAATCATGTGCCTTGCCATCCAAGTACATAGTGGAAAACTTGATGGCCTCCATATCTCTCATGGGGTTAAGCTGCAGGTAAGTATCCATCTTTTGCACCCACGCTTGTGCTGTCATCTTAGTTGTACCATCAAAGTATGGAATCTCTATCTTCCCTACCCTTCACTCAAACTCAAAGCTAACCCACTGGTTCGTCCTAGGCTGGTTTCTAAACCTGAGTTGACAATACTGGTCTAGGGACATCTGTCTTTGCACTTTCATATCCAAGTTGTAGTATTCTCTGGTACTCCTGGCTAATTGTTCCACAAATTTTTCAACCTGTTCATGTTGCCCTTGCTCATTTGTGAATGTGAGCATGTATGGTCTAGGGTTAGATCTACTACCTGAGTGTTGGCCTAGCTGTTCATCTGTGAACACTGGCATGTATGGCCTATGATTGGCCCTGCTACCCATCTGCCCATGGACTGTGCCACCTCCCAGACTTCCTTCAGATCCCGGTGCTTTCTCCAGGTTATATCGGACTTCCTCATGGGTTCCACTGGAACCCCCTGCCTCCTTATTCCCATACGTATCAGGATCCTTGCCTTGATGGGTTACTTGCATCAGAAGGTCAGTTATCCTAGTTTGGTTCTCATTCATTTTCTGTAGATTCTCATCAACTTTCTTCAAGGTTTCAGAGATTTCGGCCTATCCCCTTCTGTTGGTTTCCTGATACTCATCAAACTGTTGGACCAATGTGCTTTTTGTGCGGTTCATGTTTTGTTGGAACTTACCAAATTCAGCTACTAATAGAGCCAAGCCCTGAGGCTCATGGTTATCCCCTGACCCTTCCATTTCTGCCTCTGTCTCACTGTTGTTTTTCTTCCTCCGACCCATAACAATTCCATTGTACCTCTGCATGCACCGATCTCTCCACGGGCTTGGAGGATTGATGCTCTGATACCACTGTAATGATCCCAAGCCAATTTTTTCGCTTGGTATCACTAACTACTACTGATTTATTGTCGTCCAGGTGTTTATTGAGTTATTAAGTGCATACAAGATTCATCCAACACATGAAGAACATAACATAACCAAGATATATAGAAGCACAAACAAGATCTGACCTTTTTATTATGGAGAATCAATACAATATATGGTCGATCTGGCATAAACATCAGATGTCCATACAATCAATAAATATGAGCTACTACAAAATGCTCCGTCGACACAAAAGAAGCCTCCAAAGGGTGAATAAGTAATGAAGACCAATACCCAACAGATCTGGATGTCAAACCCTCTAGCTGAAGAGTGCCACGCTCCAAATGAAGACTGGAACCCTCAAGAATTCAACCCTGATGGCAAGATGCTCCAAATGAGCTCAAACTTGTCCCACTCATAGATCAGGGCAGTGGGGACTTCCTCCAGGAGTTTCATGCCCAACGTCCAAGTGTAACCCCCTTCAACTGATGAACCTCCTAAGGGAGTTGCACCCTCCTGAAAAGATAAAACCCCAATGCACTCATCCCTGTAGGAAAACAACTCCAAATGACTTGAAACTCTCCTAGAATGTAGATTAGGCTAAGAAAACTCTGTGGAAGAAGTTTCAGGACCAGATCACAAGCAAATCTCTCTAGATCTGATTTTTTATGAATCACAAGACACCCCCCTATGGCTCCAAGACATCCCAATCTGCAGATAATGATATGAGAATGATAACCCTCCAGAAAAGTCTTCAAACTGATGAACATGCCCCCTGCAAACAAAACCCAGGTATCAGAATGGCCCCAGGCCCTCTAGGTAAGCTGGATCGAACCTCCCTCTAGATGATGGTGCGCCCTTGCTGGAATCACAAGAACAGTACAACCTGCTACCTTGTGAAGCGCTGGATGGAGATGAACTGAGACTAGAATGGTGTGGAGGAATCTTTCATCCCCGAGACCAAGCTATGGACAAGGTGAGTGGATATTTCACCACCGAGTTTCTCACAAGGGTTTGTATAGCAAAACCCCCAAACTGAATGCTCAAGAGCAATAGCAAATGCTAATCCAAAACTAGAATGAACAATAGGTGCGCCCCAACCTCTTACTTATACCTTTTTCTTCTAATCCTCTGTTGAGTTAAGTTAACTCCTAGGGTTAATCTTCTATTCTTATGTTGAGTTATCTTTTACCTTTAATCCCTTTTCCTTTCTTAAGTCAACTTAAAAATATAACTTTTAGCTTCATTGACTTCCCCCTTCAGTGTAAGACTATGACCTAGTGGGGGTGCCCAGGCCACTGAGTCTCCTCTTCACCTCTCTAAGAGGTGGGGGACATTACAAAGTGGGAGAACCATCGATTCATTTTATTACATAGCCAAAATAGTCTTTGTCTTTCCATTACATAGCCACACACACACACACACACACATATATATGTATATATATGTATGATATACAATTATCAGTCTATTATACTTTCCTAACTACTTGGTCAGTCGACTCTAATCGATATGTTCGACCGACTTTTCTAACTGAATTTGCAGCTGACTTGACTTAGTCTATTGGCAGGTCTAGTTGGCAGAGTTGAGTATTTCCCACTATGAAACAAAATGAAGGGGATATCCTTGCTAACTCAAGTTGAATAGCGAGTGGTTATGTCGATCCAACTGGATTGAAGGTTGTGAAATTGATTTCCTTTGGAGCAGTATCCTTCATGTGTATTATATTCTTATTTTTATTGACTTCCTTTTATACCTTTTGGTCTTCTAGTTTCTAGCTAAACATATCCTGTTACTCATTATCGACGTTGTTGCCTTTGTTTTGAAAAAAAAAATTGGATTTTCTTCATTTTGTTTCCTTGATTTTTGTTGTGTGTCTGGGTTTCTGTTAAAATATTATTCTTCCAACCCCTCATTCTTCAACTACTCTTGAAGTATATGGAACTTGAGATGAAAATGATAAATCTATCATCTACCTTTGAACTTTACCAAGAATGATTTCAGGATCAACATTACTTTCTATCATGAAATATTCTATTTCAATCATTCTTTTCATTTCTTCTTCCAAAGTTTTGATTTTTTATGGTTTTATTTTTTATTTCGCATTTGAAGGCATTTCATTCATATAACATTTGAAAACGACTAAATCATTTTGGCATTTATTTTGTGTAAGTCGATGTAGAGTCTTGAAAAATCTTGAATTAAAATTTCTAAATCTTTCAATATTTTGGAGATGAATTTGAGTAAACGATGTCAACAGAGTATGCTATGTTATAGGTAGAGAAAATTAAATCATTAATGCATCTTCCATGTCATCAAAAAACTGATTGTGTTTTCTGGAAGAGAAAGGTACTAGTCATAGGTTGGAACAACTAATGTTTGGAGAAAGAGTCTCACCATCAAATCATCATGCTCAATCAAATAGATATCACAAATGGTAAGTAATTTATCCAAATTTTTTTGGTATCCATGATCCCATATCCAAAACAAATAGGAAGAACACCTTTAAGAAGAGTAGGAATTTGATGTCACTGTCCATGCAAATTGAAATGACTAGATCTTACCCTCTTCTTCTTGGAATGATTTGTTCTTCATTTCTTTTCTCTTCTCTGTCTACCAATGATTTTGAACTTTGATTTTCTTAAATCCTTCCTTTTCTTATTGTAAAAAATCATTTGTACAGTTTGAGTTCTCAAATCTTTATTGTTGTCTCCTTTGTCTTTGATCCTTTGCAATTTCTTCTTCACAAACAAGGGCTTTCCATGTTCTTTCATTCTCTTCTTGAATTCTTATTGTCGTCAAATTATGCAGTTGATGTAGAATACTTATTTAGCCTTCAAGTCCAATTTTTATTTGAGGATAATTTGTACATGTTTGTGTCATTATATTCTTCATGTTCTGTAAAACCATCCTTTTGTTCTCCCTAGTATGGTCACCAAAAATGTTGATCGTTTTTTCTTTCAAGGGAAAATGACCAACATTTGAAAGAAAATATTGTGGGTAAAAAGAAAGAATATCCTCATTTTTATAGAGGTGGTTCTCCTCTCTTGACATATTAGAATACTCTTTGTATGGCTCTAGATGAATGCAATGGGTGAGTGATAAAGAGCAATCCCAAAAATATCTTCCAACAAATCTCTCACTTAGAAGATTTATTCATTAAGCACGTAATATTATTCATTGAAATAAAAGTGAATAAATATAAATGAAAGAGAATTGTACATAGTTTTCTTTCGACAAATATTTTTCCTTCTAAAATTATGTGAATCGAGAGTCAACTATGACTTTGCAAGACGAAAGGAAAAATAAAAATGGATAGGTCATCAAACAACTTTAGAGGATTTCATTTTTACAACTAAAAAATGATTTTGATGGACAATATATTTGAAATATCATTCCTTAGACTCAAAGTATGAAAAATCACTAATGTAATGCCCTGGAATAGTTCTTTGTGGGGAGAAATTAATGATAATATCAAAAATGAAATAATATTAACAATGTCTGAGAAAAGAGGGATGAAAAACCCTCAACAATATTTCAATGACAATTATATAAACTTAAAATAATCTGCATATACTTTTTACAATAATGGATTTTTATCCTATGGTCCTGGAATGTCATGGAAAATGTATTGAAGAATATTAAGAGAGTTGAGCAGAAAGGAATATGAAGGATAAATTCAAGAAATATGATTCACAAATCTTTGGAAAGGCCTAAAACTTGCTTCCATAAAAAATACATCTATAACAAACTCTCGCATAGCCCACTGCCAACCTCTTGAATCTGCCTCCTTTTCTCTTTTGTAATCTCTTCTGCATCTTCTTGAAATTGTTTTCCAATTAGGGTTTTCATTTTTTATGAAATTAATTAATTTTTTTGGTAAATATGAGCTTTGATATCCATGCCATCATTTAGGGCCCACTTTAGAAGTTTATAAATTTCTTTACATAAGTGATTTTCCAAAAATAATGTGTTTCCAAAGACAAAAATATTCTTGAATGTAATTTAATTTTTAGGTCATGGTAACTAATATTTCAGTCATTGAAACCATTTAAAAAAAATTATTCATCTATTTGCCTTCACGGTGATCTCTCTCTTTTTCACATCGGATATCATGACCAAATGTTATGAGCTATGGAAGATGGAGACTCAGCCACCGTTAATCTATCCTCTTGAAATCTAGGCCTTTGGTTTGAAAATTCGATTTTTTTAATCCCACATGCATTGTGGGAGGATTCTCATGACATATTTATAAATCATTTTTGTCTCCATATTATTTTTTAATGAAGTAGAGATATCCATAGAATTATGTGTAATAGAATTATGTGTAGCTTGTGCACAAAGTATCTTTTGATCACCACATCATCACCCAATCATCATGCCAAGTGATTGTCCGGTCATCTCTATCCATCCATGTGTCAACCAATGGTAGGTCCACTTCACTACCACGTGTCCAAATATAGTAGTTCTTCACTACCATGTGTCATTGGGAGGTGTGTCTCAAAATAAAGAAAAATAAACTCAGGATACAAAATAGTATTTAAATGAAATAATATTAAAAAATTAAAAGAAAGGTTGGACTTTTCCTTTTCCATTTCATTTTTAACATTTTACTTTTCCGTATTTTTATTTTCCTTTTTCCATTTTTTCTTTTTTTCTTTTTTTCATTTTTCTTTTTCCATATTTCATTTCCATTTCATTACTTTCACTTAACTCTACTACTTACCTCCCCAACACTTAGTCATTTTTCATGACTTACAACGCTTTACTCTTTTTACACTAAGTCTTCCATTGCATATGCGAGTATCGCTCCTCTACATTACCTTTATCTCTCATTCAAAGAATTTTAGAAGGGAAAATTGTAGGGGCTAAATTTTATCAGTGGGATAATTTTCCATGTTTTTTAATCAAAAAACGATTCGACAATTTTCATTTTTTCTAAAAACGTTTGGCCCAAATTCTATAGAATAAAATTAATTTACCTTAAAAATAGCTCAAATTTTATAGAAACTATACAAAATACTTAGAAATTTGAATATTTTTACAAAAATGTCGACAAACATTGTATAGTTTGCATATTAAGGACTAATACGATTCGCCAAGGTTTCTACATTTTAAGATAAGTTTTCATCCTTAAAATCATCCCTAAAAGTGAGTAAGAAAATAAGACAAGTCATGTAGGTAATAATTCATGTGGGTGATAAGTGATAAGTCATGCAGGTTAAAGGTGAAGGGATGAGTGAAGGAGGGTCTCCTACATCCACATTCAAATATCAAAAAAATAACTAAGTGTAAAACTTAATGAAGGTGCAATTTGGATGATGCGAAAATGGAGGTGCAAATTGAGGGTTGTGGGATTGTGGGTCACAGGACATGGACATGAGGGGAAAATCTAAATTAAGAGGAAGTTTCTCATGTATCTGCAATGTAAGTCTTAGTGTAAAAAGGGGTAAAACATGATAAGTCATGAAAAATGACTAAGTGTTGGGGAGGTAAGTCATAGAGTTGAAAGTAAGGAAATGGAAATGAAATTGTGGAAAAGGAAAAATGGAAATATGGAAAAGGAAAATGG
>ML795815.1:288008-302218 GCA_009831015.1 Picea engelmannii
GTTCATAATTTTAAGGTTATTCCAATGAAAACCTCTAGGCCACAATGCAGTTGCTTCATGAGACGAAGGAATTTTTAAATAAAACATATACAATGTTAAGGCTTAGAAAAATCTCCATTTTAAGTATAAAACCCTTATTAATATCTAGATATTGAATTATTACATTTCTAGTGTTATATTTTTATGTAGGATAAAACCCTTCATTGTACCCTTTGATTATAATTGTACCCTTTGTCTCTTATATATACACCAAGGAGACCTAGTCTTAGGATCATCGTATCATATCTCATCCTATACATTGAATATATTGTAAAAGGAGGCTCCCCCCTTGAAGTGGACTATTATTCATTGATTTTTTATCATTCTTAGGGTGTTGGTTCGTAACATTTGGTATTAGAGCATTGATCCTAGGGTTTCACTGCTTCAAGCGTCATATTGGAATTTTTGCTATATCTTTTTTTCAGGGCTACTTCACATAGTTCAATTTAGAGGCTTATTAAGAGACATATCAAAGTACCTCTGGTAAATATTTCAAGATATGGGTCATTATACTTTTCATAGATATATCCTATGGAAATTAGGGTTTTTTACTCAACCTAAATTCAATTTTAAATGAGTCATCTTGGAATTTCTACTATAACTCTTTTTCTAAAAGGGTCCATATAGTAAGATTTTTTGGTGACTGAGAAGACATGTCATAGTACAGGTGGTCAAAATTCCAATATCTAGTTCTCTATACTTTCGGAGATATGGTCCATGGGAGACAAGGTTTGAGACTAATCCTAAAATCAATTATCTTAGAATTTTCATTGTAATTTTTTTTCAGTAAAGTTTTAGACTCTAAAATTTTGAAAACCATAAGAAGAGGTTAATTTTATCCAACCCTTTCTTATTCAACAAATTCAAGTGTTTGAAAAATTGAATACAACCAACCCTCCTCAACAGCCTAACAACAACAGAAGAAAGGGAAAGAATAAAATTCAAGGTTAAGGGGGAAATCCCCAACAACTGAACCCCCCATCTAGGGGTAATCAAAAGAATAACAACCAAAATCCCCAGGGGAGAAACAACAATGGTCAACCATGACAAGGGAGAAACAACAATATTCGAACCAATTTCTCTTGTGCATTATGTGGAGAATACGACCATTACACTCAACATTTCCCCCAAATCATCAATTAAAAATTCATGAAGGAAGCCATGAGTCCACCAAGACCTCCTACCCCTCAAGGGTCACAACAAGTTATTATCAATTACATGCCTCCCCCACCACTTGTGGTCTTGTAAAACCTAATCCATCACCAAGGTTTCATTAATATTCAACCAACGGCTTCCCCTCACCCACAACAAATGGGACAATTTCCTCAACCAGACCAACCACAACCTGGTAATGCAACAAACAACAATATAATCCTCACCATTGAAGAGGAAATTCTCTTACAAAATCACAATCATCAATACATCATGCCAACATGACAACATGACAACCTTTGAAGACTCCTCATCCTAATACCGAAACCACCTCCTGGATCCCCCGCACACCACTGCTCAGGAATGTGCATAACCCTCATGCAAGGGCCACACACAACTGTAACCTTATTGACAATCTAGTGCAGTCATCAGCTCCCATGTTAGTATTAGAGGTTCTCCATAATTTCCCTTCACAAAGAAAGGCCTTGCTCTCACAATTGGGGGTAATAGACCCAGCAAACACCCATCTGATCACTTTTGATTTGGACAACATGGACCTGTGCCTTCCTTCGTTAGTCTCTTTCCATATTCCTTTCAAAATCAGAAACACCACGGTCCATTGATGTATAATCGATAAAGGGGCATCGACCTGTATCATGTCCAAAACTAGGTGGCAACAAATCAGTTCACCTAAGCTAGTACCCTTGGTCATTACCCTCATATCCTATGATGGACAACCATCCCAACCATAAGGCCTTTAGTGAAATGTACCTATGGAACTAGGGGAAAAAAAATCCTTATTGAAATAGAGGTCATTGACACCCCATTGGATTACAACATCCTTTTTGGATGAAGCTACATGTACACCATGCAAGCTATAGCCTCTTCCATATTTTATACCATGATCTTCCCCCACAATGGGAAGATCGTCACTATTGACCAACTAACACACCATGAGCCTAATCAGTCGAGGTACATAGACAACATCCTCCCTCATCCATGCTAGTTATAACATTTCACCAATTCTCGAGGTTGGACCAGGAATATTTCACAACCTATCATTGATGGGTTCATACCAAGGGACTCCCCCTTCTCCCCCAACCACAAGAGGAATCCAATTCTATGTCATTACATCCAAAGGAGTGAAAATTATCGATGAACCTCCCCTAGGGGAATTATCGAGCCACACCTCCACTCATACTTCTACACCACTAGCACCCCTTGAGGAACACCCCTTATGAGGACTCACCTATTCCAAAAAACTTGCTAATGATAGGCCAAATCACTATTTGGAAAACAATCCCATAGGACACCACCCAAATACCCTTATTTTATCCTCCCCCCAGAGCCACATCATACCAGGTGGCTGCTACCCTCACCTTACCAAATATGGTGATATCCATTCCTATATGGTATCTAGAACCACCATCTATGGTACTAGTCCCATCACTCCCACCACAAACTGAGGTTTTTCCTACGCAATTAGTGGCTCAAACGCCAACTCATCCAACTAGTCACACAATTCGGGGAAACACAACCAACAAACGAGGAACTAGGAAGAAGAAGGATCCCACACTTTCTTCCCACCCTTGAGTTCCACAACCATGTGCACTTTTCACTACCATTAGACATCCCACTAACATCTGCCCCACTTTTCCCAAGTTATAGAATCTTATTCCACTTCCCAAAACAATACCATTACTACCTACTCTAGTTGTCGCACCTATAACCATAGAACCTTCTTCATCCAAACAAAATGGTATCATGACTAAACATGTGTGTGCCATCTATTCATAGTGTGGCCATTACACTCGTCACTACTTGACTCTCCCATAATTTTGAGAAACCCTAGTAGCAATGTGTCAAACTACCTTACATGTGCCATCGCAAGCTCCACCCACCATCAAAAATTTTAATGACATTCATTATGTTTCAACATCAATAAATGAACGAATGTGATTCCCTTGTGCATTATGTGAACAACAAGACCATTTCACATATAGGTTTCCTCTCATTATCTCCACTCAGACTCGACATACAACGTCATTGTCGCATGTTCTCAAACCACGATCACCTTCCACTGAACCATCCTTGACCATATCACCACATGGAGTACATACAATACCCATAAAATGTTATACCCCTTACCCTTGACTCCTCTGCTTATCCCCATGCCAACACCATCAAACAACTTCCCGCCGAATCTACTAAATTCTCTTGTAAGTCCCATTCATGAGAATCTTCCTCCTCCAAATTTCCATACCCCACATTCGTATATGGATATTTGGTTCATGTTGTCTAGTGAAACCCCACAACCTCCTCTCATAGGAACACCCATCTCAGTCAAAACTAATGATCACACACACTCATCTCATACACCTTCCATAGAAGACACTCCCATTACCCAACCAAGTCTCACTCAAGACATCACTATGTCTACATCCTTTACCCAGACCACCGTAGACCCATTATACTCCTTCATCTTTCAATCAGATGAAGACATTGTGGAATCAATGTCCTCACCTGATTTTCGATGGGATTCCTTTCACCATCGATCCTTATTTTTATCTCAAAATACATTTCAACCACACTTAGATGCTCTGATCTTTGCAATTGA
Source organism: Picea engelmannii (assembly GCA_009831015.1). NCBI lineage: Eukaryota > Viridiplantae > Streptophyta > Pinopsida > Pinales > Pinaceae > Picea > Picea engelmannii. The sequence continues at coordinate 291,817 of ML795815.1, forward strand.
TGATAAAGATTTGATTCCTCCTGGTCATGTTGATTGGCTCAAAAACCCTCATCCTCGTGCCTTTTTGCATGGAAAAGAATGCCACAGTCACATACACTGTGCGCGACTATAGCCATTACTTCCACACAAAAGTGCACTACAAATAGAGTTTTTCTTGCACGCATCACCCTAACTACCAACTAAAATGGTCGTAGAGTCATCCGTACAACCCCCAACCAAAAAAATACAAAAATAAACAGATGCAAGAGGTCTAGAAAACTTACTATACTCTCTCTTTTGTCAAAATAGTGTCTCCATGTTCTCGTACCAATCAACAATGATTAGAAACCTCACCCTCAAACCTCAACGTGTGCAAGTACAAATGAGGTGGTATTATGGGTCCCACACCCATATATACACCCCATACTCAAACTTCACCGGCCTTGTTTAGGAGCTCATGAGCTCAATTTTTCACATCGTTCATGGCAAGGGCATCTTGACTCTGTCACCTACACATTGGTATCATTTTTTGTCTATTTAATCACAAATCCCCAAAGAGCTATTTTTTCTCCCTGGGCACAGGTAGACATGAGTTTTTTACATTAATTATCAAATAATTGTCATATGTGCTTCTCATTAGATATTTTTCACGTCGGGAATTTGATTTTTGTATGTATAGGTACTTCTCATGAACATAAATAGTCACTTTTGTCCCACGAACCAAATTGGCCACATGTCCTTGAAAGACTTAAGGAGGCAAGTTGCAACTATCAATAAAAATCAAACCGAGACTCGGATGCATGAATGGTCAGTTTCTTGGATCCAGAGCACGGAGTTTCAACTATTGGGGCTCCTACACTATCATTCCATCGACCGAAAAAAAAAATTAGTTGGAGTATCTCCAACACTAGGATTTTGGTCAATGACGCATAGTGCAATTTCTAAAGAGGAGGTCGATTTTAAACAAGAATGTGTCAGGTCTTTTTGGCTAGTGTATTCATGTGGGCCTTGGCCAAATAGACTTTTGGGAGATTACGAAAGTTTGTTATGCTATTCAGTTTGGATTTTATGCCCCCAAACCAGATTGACCACATGTCCCTAAATGGATTGAGGAGACGAGCTGCAACTCGTAATAAAATTCAAACTGGGACTCATATGCACAAACTGTCAGTTGCATTGGATTAAGAGCATTGGGTTTTAGCTAGTGGGCCCCCTAAGCTATCATTCCATTGACCGAAAATCCATTTGTTGGATTATCTTCGTCGCTAGGGTTTTGGTCAATGAGGCATAGTGCAATTTTTGAAGATGAGCATTTTTTTCTAGTGTAGTGGCATGGGCCTTGGACAAACATACATGTGGGATCTTACAGAACAACATTATGCTGCTCGGTTTGGATTTTATGCTCTCGGACCAAATTGGCCAAATGTCCTTGAATGACTTGAGGAGGAGAGTTGCAACTATTAATAAAACTCAAACCAGGACTCGAATGCATGAATTGTCAGTTGCTTTGGATCTAGAGCACTAGGTTTTAACTATTGGGGATCCTACGCTATCATTACATCAACCGGAAACAATGTTTTGGAGTATCTCCAACACTAGGATTTTGGTCAATGAGGCATAGTGCAATTTCTGAAGATGAGGTCAATTTTAAATAACATTGTGTCGAGTCTTTTTGGCCAGTGTAGTCACGTGGGACTTGGCCAAATAGACTTTTGGTATCTTACGAAAGTCTATTATGATACTCGGTTTGGATTTTATGCCCCCGGACAAAATGGACCACATGTCCCTAAATGGCTTGAGGAGGCGAGTTGTAACTCACGATAAAACTCAAACCAAGACTCATTTGCATGAACCATCAGTTGGATTGGGGCCCCTAAGATATTATTCCATCGACCTAAAATCCATTTGTTGGATTATCTCTGGAAATTGTGTCAACGAAACCTTGGGAAGAGGACCAAGAGGCCAATTATATCGAGTCATACAAGGAGATTGGGATAATGTTGAGCCCAACCCACAAGGAGAATTGTTGCATGGATCACCATTGTAGATACACCAAAACTAAGACACTAAAATATAAAAGTGGTAGATAGAAAACTACGAATCAAAATCCAAATAATGTTGGTCAATCAAAGCCATCCTCAAGATAAGTTTCAATCGCGCTTCTTAGTTCATGTGGTACCTTCTATATATGATAAAAAAAATAAACATAATCTGACTCTAATACCCCCCAAATTTAAGTCAAACTCAACCAAACCATTATGATTCAAGGAAAGAGAATCCCCATCGATGCATGTCGATGATGTATCTAAGATAGTGGGGGAGCACGGTCAATTATATAGCTTGGTGCAGTCATTCCCAAGATAAGCTATGAGATGGTGGGATACACATGCATCCCCACTATAGACATGGATTTTCGTGACTAAATACTTCACCAAAAATTTTAGGGGGAAGAAGCCATCAACCACAACAAATATTCCCAACTTTAAACTAGGATTTGATCCTCTCACCCATGTCAAAGAATTTGAGAGAGAATAGAGAAAAATTTGGTACAAGGAAAAAAGGTTTGGCCTCACTTGTTTTCTAATACATTGGATGATCTCCCTTATAAATGGTATAAAATAGAAGAAGCACATAGAGAAAGCTTCACCTAGAAGGACCTTAGAGAAAATTGCATCAATGATTTTTCATTTAACCCTGCAAAAACCAACTCGATTGACGCAATCAAAGAACTAAGAGATTGCATTAAACAACAAGGCACCAAAATAAAATAGACAAAATGGAAAGCACAGGTTGACATAGGGTATACCTCGACTTGTAATTTCATAGCATTCCATAGTTAAGGGATTCATACCGCATGTCTAATTGACATGGAAAATGAAAGTTTTCTTAGAAAAAGATCCAGATGGAGAAAGGACCACTGAGAGATAGCCAAACAAGGAAAATATGTATGAAGTTGTTAAAGCATGATAACCATGAATCCTCAAACCAATACAAATTCCCACCTATTTACAATGAAGTCCATCAAGCAAAGTGTAAATTCGATAAATCTAAGCCACCAAAATGGATGGTTGTAGAATTAAACTTCAATGAAGTCGACATATCAAATGATGGTTGACCAAAAATGGCTCGCATTGGTGACTATTGGAGTATCTATACGTCTTTTCCAAGGACTATAAGGATTTGAAAGGGTTGGTTAAAGAAATGGGTGAAATAAAAATCTAGCTAATATCAGGGGCAAAAACCATAAAGAAGGGACCATATAAATTGTCCCACAAATATAAATATTTTTTTCAAAAAGATATCCAACGTATGTTATCATTTGGAATCATATACCCTATATATGTTGTCAAACATGTTGAGAAATACAATGCCAATGCTAAATTTAACACTACAACTATTGCCATTATGATATGCCCTCTAAAATCCAATGCAATTTATTATGCACGCACCTTAAGGAAGCTAATTTGGGCATTGAATTTGTTGCTAAAATTATGGAAATTACACTTTGACACTAAAATTGGCACTAAATGTCCAAAAAGGAAGAAAAATATGGTCCTAAATACAAAATGATGTTTTGTGTCAACTTTAGCGCAAGAATGCCACTCAATGAAAACAAAACACACTAAAAAGGATGCTAAAGTTAGAACTAATCACATTACTTATCTTTCTCTCTAAACCTCACTAAGAAAACCTATTCTCCCAAGAGTCACTCATAAATTTATTTGTTAGTAAAGGCCAATGATATTCCTTCTTGCATGAGAATTGTGCCTATGCCTTTTCCCGAGGAATCACATTCAAAAAAAAAAGATTTCATGAAGTTAGGAAGATCAAGTACTGGGGTTGTACACATAGCATCCTTAAAATACTCAAAGGCTTGATCTACTACTTCAATCCAACCGAAAACATTTTTCTTAAGTAAGGAAGTGAGAGGAACAACAATTTTTCCATAGTTCTTGACAAAATTTCTATAATACCCTATTATACCAAGTAAACCTCGTAAACATGTAAGAATCTTAAGATGTGCCCAATCCTTCATTGCTTCAACATTTTTTGGGGTTCACTCATACACCATCCTTACTAACAATATGGCCCAAATATTCCACTTCTAATACACCAAAGGTACATTTGGACCTTTTGAGAAATAATTGATGATGATAAAGTAGTTGTAAGACCTAATCTACATGGGTAACATGGTATTACCAAGTTTTATTGTAGATTACGATGTCATGAAAAAAGACAAGGACAAAATGATGTACAAAGGGTTTAAACATGTGCTTCATGAGACTTTGTAAGGTGGATGGTGCATTGCAAAGGAAAAAGGGAATCACCAAGAACTCAGAATGGAATTTGTTAGTCCCTAAAGTTGCACTTGACTATGAGAGGGCAAGCTAGGGCATCATCGGTTTATTGCAAAGTGTTTTAGGAGGTTTTTATATTTTGGTTTTTTTAATAAGGTGGTTGAAAACTGGCTCAAGGTTATAACATAACATGAAAATCAAGATCATAACATAGTATATCCCATTGACTGATTAAAAGGTAGGCACATAGATGGATTAAAACAATAAGGAAAAGAGAGGATGAAGCCTTCAATTTGTCAACTTCACCTAACTTATTTTCTGAGAATATCATAAAGAAACAAGAACATCAGCTTGAAATCAAAACTTGAAATTAATTCCCATATCAAATTCTTTACTGTATTAATTAACAATCAAGAAACAAATGCATTGCAGTCTAAATAATAAATTCAAGCATGAAGAGAGAAAAATAGAGTAGAAAAGAGTGTCTAACCATCCATATGCCGTTTCTATTAAGTGTCAAATAGAACATAAATGCCTTTACAAGGAGTTTCACAAAACAAGTCCTCTGGATCTCCAATGTTTTGACCTTAACGGAGTCTTTCCTCTGTTTATTTAAACTATCCACAAAACCCTCGATCCTATTTTCTAGAGTGTTTTAATGACTAGATCTAGATAACATCTATCTATTAGGGAGGTTAGCTCAAAAAGAGCATTTACATTAAAAAAATAGATCATTTCTCAACAGCTTAATATCGTATGATCTTGCCAGCATTACATTCGATTCTACAAAACAGGGATTAGTTTGATCTGGTCCTACATTTCGAGGTCTTTGCATCTCACAAGACAAAACGAGTAGATACTGCCATATTTCCTGAAAAATATCAAAATTATGATTGTACCAATCTTCATGAAACTTCTAGGGTATGATAACAGCAGTAGCTTTGGCAGTTTTTTGTTTGAGCTTTGTGGTAAGCACGACATTATGCCAATAGAGTCTAAAGTTTATTTCTCTGAGTTCTTTGAGCAATGCCCTTTGCTATTTTTTATTCTTCTTGAAACCTTGAATCCTTTCTTGCTAACGAGCACTCCATTGTTCTATATGGGGTTTTTCTCTCTTCAACTGTCTCACTGTCTTCTGGAGTTCCTTGATCCTTTCTCTATCAGTTCTGACTTTAACCTTGAATTCAGGGAACTCTTTAGAAGGTGCAGGCTCATTCAGATTTATGGAAACATTGGGTTCTCTCAATTTAACTTGGTATTTAGAAACCAATCCTGAGTTGTGTTCTTCATCAGAGCTTATTGAATCCATGGATTTAGGCATATCTGATATGTGATCTAAATCTACAAGGTAACCCTTGTTATTTTCAGGGATCTCACTGGTATCTTTAGCAATTTCTTTATCTTTTTCCAATCTGGTTGTAGCTCTTGTTATAGGTCCTATAGATGATGAAATGATCTATTTACCTCTTTGTGCTAGTTTCTTATGCAATGGAGGTAATTTTTCTTTTTTCCTGGTACCTTCTCCAGCATCTTCAGAGTGATATTCTATAACTATGACATTTTTTTCTTTGATTGAGGGATTGAACATGGCTTTGGACTTCAACCTATATTTGTTGGTAACCCTAGTAGAATTCCTTCTATGGTTTTGAGACACAGGCACACCTTTATTCTTTTTCCTTTTAACTGCAACACCCTTTCTACTGGTTGAAGGTGATTCATGCTTGGTTGTAGTTTGAATATCAAAATCTTCATCTAAATATTCTTACCCTTTAACGTCTTCTGCAGAAAACATTTTGATTTCTTGATCCAAATTCGGTCTTTTACCTCTGCTATTCCTTGTCACCCTAATGGCAGGCATTTCCTCTTTAACCGGGGTTTCATCAATTGAATTTTTTTTTTTTGTGTAACAGTCTTTTTTCCTTTTCCTTTCTTCTGTTTGCTGGACTGTGGTTCAGGTTTTAAGGATTGCATGATCCAACTCCAGGGTTTCTATATTTCTCTCAGAGCAAACACGACTAGAGTCTTAATTAAGACCTGATGAAACAGGCTGCTCTTTGCATTGGAGGAGAGTGAATGCACTCTTTTTGACATCTTAGTCAAGATTTAGAGTAGAAAGTAAAGAAGATTTAAAGGATAATCACCATTTAGATGCATTAATAACCTAATGTGATAGATATAAATTAGTAAGAATCTACCTTCGCAGATGATATACCTGTGGATCACAATCAGATCAGTGTGCCATTCTGGTCTAATCCAGTTGTGAGGAACCCCCTTTCTCCAATTCATATTTTTCTTATCTCGAAGCAAGAATTGATTGAAAAACTCTATAACCACATTCTTCTTCTTCCACCATTGTTCTCCTCCAACCACCAATTTGCAAGCTTTGGCAATTGTTTGTTCTATCACCAGCATTAGCAGCTTCTCGATCTCCTCTTCATAACCATCAAAGTTCTGTGCAAACTCCATAGAGATCTCTTCGTCGTGACCTTGGAAAGTGGTGAGAAATTCGAACCAACCAGCATCTCTGAACCTTTGATCCATCTAAGGATAGGCTTCGAGAAGTTTGGCACCCTTGAGTTATAATCTGACCACTTGTCCACTCATCTTAGGTGCCATCAAAACACAATGCTACAAATGGAACTGTTCGGATTTTGGATATGCTACCTGCAATATGTTAATATATAATTGTTCTCCTGAGAAAACATCTGCGCTTAAAATTTAGTAAGATCAAGATGAAGAGTGACTGTTTGAAATAATGATCTTTGGGAATTGAATGATTTGAAATGAGTCCTTTGCAGGTATAGAGAAATCCGATCATGTAACGGTTTGAATCATCAAATGATTCGAGAGCCATCATGGGACACATGCGAACTCTTAGTCCATGATCTTGGTAATCATAACGGAATCTAGGTGGCAGGTGCATATTAAGGCATGATTATATTTGTGTTACGTGAATAATGTTATTCCAGTAGCGCTAGTAACGACTTAGAATAATTTGAATTTGTAAAGTTCAAATAGGCATATGAAGTGACACATCATTCAAAACTATGTCTTAAAACTCCAAACTTAAAGAAATTATCCAAAAAGCTAAAACACAAACCATAACAAGATAAAAGAAATGATTTAAATCAAATGAAAGTAGATAATGAAGTGCAGGTAGGAAGGGTTCAGGATTAGGATTTCTCACTAAATCAAAAGAAAAATTAGAGACTAACACTGGCTCCTTCTAGGGATGGAGTTTTGATAATAAACTCCAAGAACTGCATACCAATGCCTTTTCCTTTATTTATGATTCTCCCTGCATTTGGCAGTCTTTATTCGCACCATAACTGTAAAAACAAGTCCATTGGGTATATGGAGTCTTTATTGAAAATAAAACCTACTATACTAACCGAAAACCTGATGAGACTTTAGAGAAAATAATGCTTCAAGAACCTCCCATTCACTGGGCCTCCAAAATTTTATGTGTTGTCTAAATTATGTAGGAGAAAAGTGTTTTTGTCCATTACCTTGGCTATTCTTAAAGGACCATACCATAGGTTATCAAACTTACCAAGTTTTGCTTTATCTTCTCTCTTGGCATCCCACCTTAACACCAAATATCCCTCATTGAAAACATATTTCTTAGTTCTCTTATCAAATGCAGCCTTGACTTTGCTCTGGTGAGCAGCAGCTTTCTGATTCACCTGTTCTCTGACCTGCTGAACTTCAATCATCTGAAAAATTATCCTTTGCAGATCGTTGGGTTCTTCTAACTCTTCTTGTAAAAACTTTAAAACTAGTAATCCCAATTGAGTTGGAAGAATAGTTTATGTCCCATATAACATATGGAAAGGGGAGGTCCCAATAGACTTCTTGTTGTTGATACGATCGGTACATAGGGAAAACTTTAACTTGGAATCCCATGTTTTTTTATTTTTTGCCAGTAGTTTTTTGATAATCCTTATCAGAGTCTTATTGGAAGATTCTGCTAACCCATTCCCTTGGGAGTAGTAGGGAGTAGAATGAACCAATTTTATACTATACTTATCATAGAATTCAATCATGGAATTCGATTTAAAAGACTTTGCATTATCAGTGACTAGTTGTTTAGGACAACCAAACCTGGAAAAAATATATCCTTCTATAAAGTCCATGATTACCTTGTATCTTTCATTCTGAGTCGAAATTGCTTCGATCCACTTCTTAAAGTAATCAGTGGTTGTAAGAATCCATCTATGATGTCTTGAAGATGAAGGATTGATCTCTCCGATTAAATCCAAGCCCCATTGTTGGAATGGTCCATGAGTGACGATTGGCTTTAAAGGTAGAGACATAAGTTTCTGCTTTCTAGCAAATTTCTGACAGGGTTCACATGCCCTGACCTGAGAAAAAATATCTGGGAATAGAACAGACCAATAAAATCCTTCCCTAAGAATCTTGAAGGCAGTAGCCTTCCAATGGTGATGGCCTCTGCACACACCATGATGTAGATCGTAAAAAATTTGTTCAGCTTCTTTTTCATTAACACACCTCAACAAGAAACCATTAGGATCTTTCCAGAATAAGATCTAATCAATAATTAAATACTTCACTGCTCTTAACTTTAATGATATGAATTTTGATTTATCCAACTCTGGGGGAGATTGAAAATTCAATAGAAAAAATGCAATATCTTTGTACCATGGTGAAGAAACATACTTGTTGTTTACCCACAAATTTTTTTCTTCAATCTGGAAAGAAGAATCCTATGTCTCATCTGAAAGATGGTACAACCCAATTGCTTTGCAATTAGATTCTTTCATTCATTTGGAAAGGCCTTGACCTTTTATCAACTGAGTAGGATTTATGGTGAGATCATACTTCAGGATTTTTGTTATCCATTTCCCTCTCTTTCCTTCACAATCAAGTTGAACCAATATTTCTTTGACTGCACTGCTTGGGACATAAGCTGTGATCTCAAATTGAAGGATATATACTCTAAAGGACTTCATAGATTTTACCAGGGCATATGCCTATTTATCCATTATGTCATACTTCAATTCAAAGTCTCTGACGGTTTTTCTAAAGAAGGAGATTGGTTGCTCATATCCTTTCTCATTTCTTTGCAGCATGACAGTAGCTATGGTGTTTTCTGATGCAAATGAGAAAATAATGAATCCTTTGGAATAATCTGGACTAATGAGAATAGGGGATTGAACATGAAGACCCTGCTTAATTATTTCAAAAGATTTTTTAGCTTCAGGTATCCACTTAATTTCTGCATCTTTTTCAACATGTTAGTGATGTATTTGATAATCTCTGCAAAATTAGGTATAAACCTCCTCAAAAAATTAATTTTACCAATGAAGGACTGAATAGACTTCTTCTTTCTCGGAATATCTATTTCTTGGATAGCCTTGACTCTTTCTGGATCTATTTTAATACCTTTAGGGGAAACAATATGTCCTAAAAGATTTCCTTCCTCCATGGCAAAGTGTGATTTTTTAGGATTAAATGATATGCCATACCTTCTACATTTTTCAAAAGTCTACTTCAAGTGTTGTAAATTTTCTTCATCAGATGTTGAAAATACAGTGATGTCGTTGAGATAAATAACCACAAACTTGTCTTTTTCACCAATAAAAGCAATATCCATAGCCCATTGAAATGTGGTTCATGCATTCATTAGTCCAAAGGGCATCTTTTCGTACATAAAAGTGCCCCATGGAGTGGTAAAAGATGTTTTATTTTTATCTTCCTCCACTATTGATATTTGATTGTACCCTGAGTATCCATCAAGCATAGAGATCCTCTTTGCACCAACGACTCTCTGTAAGATATGATCCATTTTTGGTAATGGATAATTGTCTTTCAAGGAGCACCTGTTCAAATTCCTAAAGTCCACACAGAGCCTTTGTTGATTAAGGTTGGTTGTCATTGATGTCAACACTTGAAGAAATCCCTGTAGCACAAAGGTTTAGGTAATGGACCCAATATTGTTTGATGTAAATATGACTCATTTTGTTTTGTCATGGTTGATAAGAAGTAAATATGGATGAACTCCAAAGTGGTCCCCTTATGGTGAAAGCCCTCACGGGAAGACGCTTTGTGGAGTAAGAGAACCCATGCTTAATTGTGGAATAATGAGATGAAGGAAAGTGAAT
>ML795815.1:305264-323754 GCA_009831015.1 Picea engelmannii
ACTAAAGTGGAATGTTACAAATGTAACAATTTTGGACACATGGCCAAAAATTGCAGAATGACAGTCCCTCCTAAAGAACCTCAACAAAGTCACAAACAAGAACTTCAGAAAATGACATGGATAAGAAAGCAAGATCAGTATAGAAATGAAGAATGCACATTCGCTCTACAAGCTAAATAGAAGAAACGTGGTTGGTATGTTGACAATGGATGTTCAAAAAACATGACAGGTGATAGAGACGAGTTTCTTACATTACGAAAGGAAAGAGATGGATCAGTCTCCTTTGGAAATGATGATTCATCCAAAATCATTGGAAAAGGCACAGTTCGAATTGGAAACAAGAATGACAAGGAAGAAAATGTTCTACTAGTAGAAGATATGAAACATAATCTTTTAATTGTGATTCAAATGTGTGACCAAGGTCATAAAGTTACTTTCGATTCAAAAACGTGTGAGATAAGAAAAGAAGGTTCAGGGAAATTGGTTGCTACAGTTGCAATAACTTCAAGCAACATATATGCGTTAAGCGAAATTGGAAATGAAAAGTGTTGTCTAGGAAAGGAAGATGAAAGTTGGCTTTGGCATAGAAGAATGGGTCACATGCATTTTGATAACCTTTTCAAAGTTAGCAAAAGAGAAGCAGTCAGAGAAATGCCCCAAATCATGAAACTAGCCAACACTTTATGCAAGCATTGCCAACAAGGAAAGGAAACAAAGACCAGGTTCAAATCAAAGGAATATTCAACAACAAAACCACTGGAAATTGTGCATACTGATCTAGTTGGACCAACTACAACAAAAGGCTTAAAAAGTGAGAGATACTTTCTGTTATTAGTTGATGATTATACAAGAATGACTGCAGTTTGCTTTCTCAAGAACAAATCAGAAGCTTTTGAAAATTTCAAGATCTACAAGGAAATGGTTGAAAATGAGATGCATTCAAGAATTAAATGCTTAATATTGGATAATGGAGGATAATTCACCTCAAAGGAATTTATGGACTACTGCAGCAATCATGGAATAAAAAGGCAATTCTTCGTCGCTAGGACACCTCAACATAATGGAGTTGTTGAAAGAAAGAACAGGACAGTACAAGAAATGGCTCAAACAATGATAATGGATTCAAAGTTGACAGATATTTTTTGGACATAGGTAGTGCATATAGCAGTTCACATTCAAAACAGAGTAATGCTCATAAACAACACTGATAAAACTCCCTACAAGCTATGGAAAGGAAGACTAGCAAATGTAAAGCACTTCAGAGTTTTTGGAAGCAAATGCTACATCAAAAGAGAAGATGGCATAATGGGAAAGTTTGACTCTCGTGTGGACAAAGGAATACTTGTTGGTTACTCAAGTACAAGGAAAGCATACAAGTGTTACAATCTAAGATTAAACAAAGTTGTGGAAAGCATCAATGTAACAATTGATGAAACATGCAAATCAGAATTAGAGGAAGAAGAAAACAAATCAATGAAACAACTTTTTGAAGAAGAAAATGAAAAAGAAGAAGAAGAGGAAGATGAAGATGAAGATGAAGAGAATCTGACAGAAGTAGAAGATCAAGTTCAGCAAGTATCTCCAAAGACACCTGGCAAATGAGTACAGAAGAATCATCCTTCAGATCAGATTATTGGAAACAAAGATGCAAGAGTTGAGACTAGAAGAAAAATCCGTCCACCAAAACAAACACACCTAGCACTCTTATCTACAATTGAACCAAACTATTTTGAAGAAGCCAACAAGGATGAATTTTGGAATAAGGCTATGGATGAAGAATTGGATCAAATAGAGAGAAATGACACTTGGGAATTGGTTCAAAGACCAAAAAATAAGAATGTGATCGGCACAAAATGGGTTTTCAGGAATAAATTGAATGAATATGGACAGATTACAAGGAACAAAGCTATATTGGTATGTAAAGGATATGCATATATTGAAGGAATCGAATTTGAAGAGACATTTGCCCCAGTTGCCAGAATGGAAGCAATCTATTTTCTTTTAGCTTATGCATGCTCCAAAAATGTTAAAGTATATCAGTTGGACGTAAAATCATCTTTTCTGAATGGGGAACTTGAAGAAGAAGTCTACATTGAACAACCAGAAGGATTTCAGTTGTCAGAGAACACGGACTATGTGTGTAAATTAAAGAAGGCCTTGTATGGTCTAAAACACACTCCTAGAGCATGGTACTCCAGACTGGATAAGTATCTGCAGCAGGCAGGGTTCAGAAAAGGAAGTGCAGACAGCAACCTCTACATCAAGGTAAGTCAAGGTAATATTTTATTAATTGAAGTTTATGTTGATGATATTATTTTTGGTAATGATGATGACAAGTTAAGCCAAAAATTTGAAAAAGACATGCAGAATGAATTTGAAATGTCGTTACTTGGAGAACTATCCTTCTTTCTGGGACTTTACATACGTCAAATCAACCAAGGAATTTTTATTTCTCAAACCAAGTATATCAGAGAAATGCTAAAGAGGTTCGGAATGGAAGATTGCAAACCAGTTATCACTCCCATGCAAACCAGTTGTAAGTTGAACAAAGATGATGATTCAAAGTATACAAATCAGAGGCAATATAGGTCAATGATTGACATCCTACTATATGTGACAACATCCAGACTAGATGTAATGCAGGCAGTTGGACAGGCGGCACGATTTCAAGCAACACCAAAGGAATTACATGTATTAGTAGTAAAGAGGATCTTCAGATATCTCAAAGGAACAAAAGAGTTTGGATTATGGTATCCAAAAGGAAAAGATCTATCACTTATTACCTACACAGATGCAGATTGGGCAGGTTGTATTGATGACCGACGAAGCACCACTGGAGCAATGTTCTACTTAGGTGAGTGTTTAGTATCATAGCTAAGCAAGAAACAATCATCGGTATCTTATCTACATTTGAGGCAGAGTATATTGCAGCAATAGCATGTTGTACACAAGTTCTTTGGATGAAACAAACTTTGACAGATATACAGGTTGAGTATGATGAGCCCATTACAATATATTGTGATAATACAAGTGCCATCAATTTCTCAAAAAACTCGGTGATGCACCCCAAGATGAATCACATTCCAATCAAGTATCACTTTCTACGAAAACAAGTTGCAGAAAAGAACATCAGAGTTGAGTATGTGGGCACAAAAGAACAAGTGGCAGACATCTTTACAGAACCACTTCTACGGGGAGCCTTTGAATATATTTTCCAAAGACTTCGAGTTATTTCTACTCCAAAAATGAATGTTTTTTTGAATGCTTATATTATATGTCTTAGATGTACACGATGAAGAACCATAAGAGGACAATTTGTCAAGGGGAGTAGCCACGGATGGAAAGACACATTTGACATTGATGACAAAGGGGGAGAGATTTATCAGATGTAGAGGATAGAGACATGGTTCTAGGGGGAGCAGATTTATCAGATGCAGAGAACAGAGGCAAGGTTCTAGGGGGAGCAGATTTATCAGATGTAGAGGACAAAGGCTTGGTTCCAGGGGGAGCATGAGTGTTATGATTTCAGTATTGCATCAAAGTGTTGCCATCAATGCCAAAGGGGGAGATTGTTGATTAAGGTTGGTTGTCATTGATGTCAACCCTTGAAGAAAGCCCCATAGCACAGAGGTTTAGGTAATGGACCCAATATTGTTTGATGTAAATATGACTCGTTATTGTTTTGCCATGTTTGATAAGAAGTAAATATGGATGAACTCCAAAGTGGTCCCCTTATGGTGAAAGCCCTCACGGGAAGACTCTTTGTGGAGTAAGAGAACCCATGCTTAATTGTGGAATAATGAGATGAAGTAAAGTGAATTTGTCAGGGAAAATATCCTAGATGGATAGTACTTGTCATTTCATTTCTGGTGGTATGTGGAACGTCACATAATTCATCACGGTTAGAGAGTTATGGCCATGAGAAGTTGGAGACCCCAGGTTTGGGTAATGGACCCAAGTTTGTTTGAAGGGTAACAGTATGAGTTATGATATATTTTTAGATAATACTATTCTATATAGATAGTACATATCATGTCATTTCTGGTGGTATGTAGAATGTCACATAACTCCTCACGGTTTGAGACTTATAGCCTTACGAAGTTGGAGGACCCTCATATGTCATCTAGAAGCCCCAAAAGGTCAAAGTAGTCAAAGTGGTTTAAGAGATTTTAAAAGGTAAAAAATAAAGTGAAGTGATGAGTGTATTATAATTCAAAATGAATACAAAATAAATTATTTTGATAATAAATTTAATGGAGAAATTAGAAGTGGACCCAACCCTAAAGTAAGGAAAGTGGGCCATGTGACCTAGAAGATGTTTTTAAGGAAGCTACTTGGAGAGTATAAATAAGAAGAAAGGCTCTCTCATTTGAATCACAGTTGAGAATATCGAATATCTATATGTTTCTGAGGTAACCAAGGATATCTAAACCAGAATTTTGAGTGAAGGTGAAGAAAAGAAGGCCAAAATGCAAGGAAGGATAAATTCTTTTGATGGTGTTTTCTAAGGTATGTTATTTACAGGTCATCTCACCATTTTCACTATAACTTTTTTTCTATAATGATTCAGACCGTGAAATTGCTATGAAAGTGAGAAAACATATCCAAGTATATGTGGTAAACAATTCAGCATATGGTTCGTTTTATTTTGGGAGTTACACTCCGTGGAAAATAGGGTTTGTGGCCAGTCCTGAAACTAGTCAAAATCAGGTGTTTCGGGTAAAAACGTCATAATTTATTCATAACAGATCCAAATTCATTGATACTAAATGTTTTGGTTAGGTTACATTATTTAGTATGTTGTGTAATAGTTTCATATCAATTCATAAAATATTTTGTGTGGGGCATGCTCTATAAGGTCTCTCTCTAGAATAAGCCAAAATTCAGCAAGGTATGTCATTTTTTCTATAACTCCTTTTTTGAGAGGTTACAAGTAGTGAAACTTGGATTTATTGCATAAAACACACTAAAGAACATTGTGTATCAGTTTCATATATTTATACAATATAGGTTCAAAGTTATGATTACTTCAAGTCAGGGTCATTGACTAATCCAAAACTAGTCTTGTGAGACTAAAGAAAAGTTTGATGAAAATGCTAGTCTCTTGTTGTTAAAGTTAAGGAAGGTTTGCAGGAATGTGATCATATACACCAGGTCTATTACAGAGCTAAAAATCAGATTTGGATGATGAAAATGATGAGGGATTTTGGTTGAGGTACATGTTGAGTACATGGTTGAGACAAGTAGTTGATGAGTTGGCACATACATGAGGTGTATAGTTGATGATGTTGGTACATATTGATGAGTCATAGTTGATGAGTAGTTGACACATGATTGTTACATACTCGGTACATGTTTGGATGCACTTATTTATGGTACAGGTTGTTTACAATTTGGTGCATGGTTGATGCACTTGTTTATGGTACAGGTTGATTACAGGTTGATGCATGGTTGATGCATGGTTCATATTTATTGGTATAGGTTTATAGCGGTATATTTCACAGTGATTGTGTGACAGTGGTTCCTTCATTCTACTTCTACTTTAGGGTGGCAGGATGAGGCAAGGACAGGTGGTTGTAGCCACCTTCCGGTTGTAGTCGGAGAACATTGGGGGTTGTAGCCTCCTTATGGTTGTATCTAGAGAATTGGGGATTTTGAGCTTCCCTCGGGTTGTAGCCTGAGAAACTAGGGGGTTGGAGCCTCCTTCCAGTTGCAGCTAGAAAACAAAGGAAGTTCATGCTTCCAATGAATGTAATTCTTCAAGACATATAAGAAAAAGCATCATGTGGTTTTCTCTCGATTTGGGTTTCCACGTAAAACACTGGTGTACTGTGTATGTGTGTGATTGTTTATTTCTTACTGCCAATTATTGGATAATAATTCTACATTGATATAATATTTGAAGAAAAATGATTATAATTATGCTATTATTGATTCACCCCCCCCCCTCGGTAATCCAACAGCCTTATCTCCCCATTCTTCATCCTGACAGGCACAAGGTTGGCTACCCATTCACTGTATCTCAGTGGCACTATGATTTTGGCTTCTAATAATCTTTTCAACTCCTTTTCTATTATGGGTAATAGTAGAGGATTAAATTTCCTATACTTTTGCTTAACGGGTTTAAACCCAGGTTTCAGAGGAATTTTGTGTTGTATGGAATCTGTATCAAACACTTTCAAATATTCATAAGACCAGACAAATATATATGAATTTTTCTTTATTAACTCAACATATGTTCTTCTATGTTTCTGTGATAGTTTCTTAGACATTTTTACCAACCTGGGATTTGTATCAGGATTGATGTCACAACCCACTACATCTATTTCTTCTGTTTGGATAACATCCTTCCTGGAAACATCATTATGATTGAACAACCTCTCTAGTGGAACCAAACCTTTAGGCAGATGATTTGTCTTATGTTCAATGATTTTGTGCCCAACAACAGTATCTTGAAGGACCTTTGCAGCATGTATTTCGGCTTCACCATTTTCATCATCCCGATCTATTTAAATGTTAGAAAACTCTTCAATAGTTTTCAAGAATCTTTGAATTTCCTCATCATCTTTAAATACCTGTCAATGTTTTATTTTATCTGGTATTGAGGGTCTGTGTCTGACCTCAACTTCAAACTTCATATTAGGAAACATTGGAGTTTTAAAGTTGCTAGCTACAAGTGCCAAAGAGTCAGCTTGTTGATTTAAATTTATGTGCACAAAAGTAATATTGAATGCCAAAATTAAATTATCCACATAATCCCACACCTCATTTCTATATTGTTTAAATCTTTGTTGTTTGGTTTGATATATATTTTTGATCTGGTGAATAATTAATTCTGAATCTCCAAAAATAGAAAGTTTATCTATAACCATATCTTTTGCATCTTTCAAACCTAACATCAAGGCTTCATACTCACTGATGTTATTGGTGGTGTCAAATTCAAGTTTATATGACATGGGAATCACCTCCTTAGTAGGGGAAATGAAGAGAATCCTAGCTCCAGAACCTTCTTTAGAACATGCTCCATCAAAATACATTTTCCAAATAAAATTATCTTCACTGTCTCCAACTGCAGTTGTTGTCTTCCTAACTAATACTTCTGCCATCTCATCACTCTTATGAAAAATAGAAGAACCAAGATCGTCTTCTACGGCATATATAGGATGTTTAGTGGGGTTTTCATGATCACTTACCAAATAAGCCAGTCTTACTTCTCTGTATAATCTCTGATGTTCCCCACCAAAAATAGGTATGGTTGCATAACTAAGATCCATCTGTAGAGTACCACCTACCTTCTTGGCCCAAGATCTTGAGAGAAGAATTCTAAATTTTGGTGGTATGTCAACCACAATAAAATCTAGTACCACACTTTTCATAGGTAATTGGGAAAGAGTAACAACTACATCTTTCATAACTCCAAGGCATTTGACTTTCTTGGAGTCAAAAGAATATAGATAATGATATGGTATAGTAATGTCCAACCCTAATTCTTCCATCACCACCTTAGACATGACATTATGCGAGGCACCAGAATCCATTAGGAAATTGTGCAATATCTTGTCATGCACATTTAATGAAATGTAAAATGGGGGAGAGGCATCAATTTTGTCTTCAATGTGAGGTCCAATAGTTACAACTAGGTTTTCATCTTCTAGATTGACTATATCTGAAAAAGGTAACTTTTGTTGGAGACTGTAGAGCCTTGAGGACATTCTTTCTAAAGGGTTCGGTCTTCATGAGTTATAACAATGGCACTGAAATCTTGATTTTGTTGATTTCATGTTCTAAACTGAAAGAAGAAACATTTCTTTCTAATTCCATTATGTCAACAGTACTATCCTTGGCAGGTTGTTTCAGTGGTTGATCAGCCTGAATCTTAGGACTTCCTTTGATGATTCTTGTTTTAACTAGAGTACAGGCCTTTCTTGTAGAAACAGGTGTATCCACTTTAGGTGTATTTGAACCATATCTGAGATTGTACTTCTTCCTTTTAGGTTCCTTTTGGATGATCTCATCAACATCCCCTTCCTCAAATTGGTTTAAAATCAAAGCATCTTCATAATCCTATTGTGTCACATGCATAGGAGATGCTTAAGAATCATTTAGGTGAACTGGAGGGTCATCTTCTGTATCATCTTCATCCTCCTTCTCATCTACTGCGTTATTCTGGAAAAGGCAAAACCTTTTGATCATCTTGATTTTTTCTTTCCCTTGGTAATATTTGAGGTGCATTGTTCTCCCTCCTGAACTGATTTTGGTTTCTGTATCCACCCTCCTGTGTAGGTCTACTAGGTTGTTTTTGTTCCATCTTCAACCTTGCCATCTCTGATGTCAGCGTTTTCAGCATCTTATCCATTTCATCCATATTAGAATCAGATGTTGTATTAGAAGATGAAGGTAACTCTTCTTTTTGTTTTTCCTGTCTCTATCACTCCTAGACTTCAATTTGTTTGTTGCTAGTATGTTTGATTCTACTTTGATAGCAGCATCTTGCATCAGGATGAAGGTAGAAGCCCTTCTTTCCCTAACAAACAAGGAAAATTCAGCATCGAAATCATTGGCAAAAGTGATTTTAGCTGATGTCTCTGAAGGTTTAATCTCCTCTGGAATTTTACCATACATCTAGTTGAATCTTTTGGTAAAATCAGGTATTGATTCACCTTATTTCCTTTTTAAAGCACCAAATTCGATGATGTAGTATAAAAAATATTTCTCGTCTCCCCAGTGTTTAAGAAAGGCATCATCTAAGGCTACAATATCAACAATTGAATTAGGAGGAAAACTCATGAACCACTTTCTTGCTTCCCCATTTAGACTCTGCACGAATAATCTCATCCACACATCAGCATGCTCTACATTGAAATTATCTACAAAACTATAAAATGAACTCAAATTCTCTTCAGTAGTAACTGCTCCATCTCTATTGAATCTGGGCAAGTATCTCATATAATCATTTGGTGGAAAGGAAAACATGACTTGTGGAAGAATCAAAGGGTCATACCTTGCTGCAACGATTTCATCCATTCTATCTGCAGCCATATTTGTTATCTTTAGTGTTTGAGTTTTGGGATTAAGCAAGGTTGGTGTTGTTGGAGATGAAACTGTCCCTTATGTATGACAATTTAATTGTGTTGTCACTGAGTCTTTTTCTTTAGCAGATAAGGATTTCTCTTCTGGACTATGAACAGATGAAGGGCCCAAAAACAGAGGATTTTCAAAAGAAAAATAATGTTATTTAAAATCTTCAGATGAGAGATATCCAAGAGACGAAGATGTCTTTGGTTCACTCTTAATGTCTATGTTGTGATCTCCCAAAATTTCAGTCCCAAGCAAGGTGTTTGAATACTCATGTTTAATGAGTTCAGTAAGTAACTTCCACTGTTCTAGATTTAATTATGAGATAGTTGAAGGGAATGAAACTATATCAGGCTCAATAATATGTTTGACTTCACTTTCAGGAATCACCTTCTCATCCACTTGGGTTTTGGTGATTTCAGAGGACCGTCCTTGAAAAGTTTCTGAAGACAATTTTCCCTTTGAGAGAGAAGACTGTCCAGAGACAACCTTAGGTTTTCTTAATAACTTTTTAGGATCTGGAACTGCTGCAACAAGCTTAGGATATGGATTTGTTCTGGTTACTGGTCTCTTAGTAGATGATGAAGAAGTTAGAGGAGTTTTAGTTCCTTTACCTTCTCTTTTAGGATCCATAATTACCGCAAAGGTGTCGCCAGGTGAATAATCACAGTATTAAATAATGTCCAAAATCTTGTTCACCGTCAAGATTTGAATCTAATCTTGTCATTTCCCCAGGGAATATATCTTCATTTCTTCATCCCCGACAATGGCGCAAAAAGATGTTAGTCCCTAAAGTTGCACTTGAATGTGAGAGGGCAAGCTAGGGCATCATCGGTTTATTGAAAAGTGTTTTAGGAGGTTTTTATAATTTGTTTTTTTGAATAAGGTGGTTGAAAACTGGCTCAAGGTTATAACATAGCATGAAAATCAAGATCAAAACATAGTATATCCAATTGACTGAGTAAAGGTAGGCACATAGATGGATTAAACCAATAAGGAAAAGAGAGGATGAAGCCTTCAATTTGTCAACTTCACATAAATTCTTGTCTTAGAATATCATAAAGAAACAAGAACATCAGCTTGAAATCAAAACTTGAAATTAATTCCCATAGCAAATTCTTTACTTTATTAATTAACAATTAAGAAACAAATGCATTGCAATATGAATAATAAATTCAAACATGAAGAAATAAAAAAAGAGTAGAAAAGAGTGTCTAACCATCCATATGCCTTTGCTATTAAATGTCAAATAGAACATAAATGCCTTTACAAGGATTTTCACAAAACAAGTCATCTGGATCTCCAATTTTTTGACCTTAATAGAGTCTTTCCTCTATTTATTTAAACTATCCACAAAACCCCCGATCCTATATTCTAGAGTGTTTTTAATGACTAGATATAGATAGCATCTATCTATTAGGGACGTTAGCTCAAAAAGAGCATTTACATTCCAAAAATAGATCATTGCTCAACAACTTAATGCCGTATGATCTTGCCAACATTACAATTGATTCTACAAAATAGGGATTAGTTTGATTTGGTCATACATTTCGAGGTCTTTGCATCTCACAAGCCAAAACGAGTAGATATTGCCATATTTCCTAAAAAATATCAAAATTAAGATTGTACCAATCTTCATGAAACTTCTAGGGTATGATAACAGCAGTAGCTTTGGCAATTTTATGTTTGAGCTTTGTGGTAAGCACGACATTATGCCAATAGAGTTTAAAGTTTATTTCTCTGAGTTCTTTGAGCAATGCCCTTTTCTCTTTTTTCTTCTTCTTGAAACCTTTAATCCTTTCTTGCTGACGAGCACTCCATTGTTCTATATGTGTCTTTTCTCTCTTCAATTGTCTCACTATCTTCTAGGGTTCCTTGATCCTTTCTCTATCAGTTCTGACTTTAACCTTGAATTCGAGTAACTCTTCAGAATGTGCAGGCTCATTCAGACTTATGGAAACCTTGGGTTCTCTCAATTTAACTTAGTATTTAGAAACCAATCCTGAGTTGTGTTCTTCATCAGAGCTTACTGAATCCATGACTTCAAGAATATCTTATATGTGATATGAATATACAAGTTAACCGTTTTTATTTTCAGGGATCTCACTGATACCTTTATCCATTTCTTTATCTTTTGCCAATCTGGTTGTAGCCCTTGTTACAAGTCTTGTAGATGATGAAACGATATGTTTACCTCTTTTTGTTGGTTTATTATGCAATGGAGGTCTTTATTCTTTTTTCTTGGTACATGCTCCATCATCTTCAGAGTGATCTTCTATAACTATGACTTTTTCTTCTTTGATTGAGGGATTGAACATGGCTTTGGACTTCAAATGGTATTTGTTGATAACCCTAGTAGAATTCCTTCTAGGGTTTTGAGACATAAGCACACATTTATTCTTTGTCCTTTTAACTACAACACCCTTTCTACTAGTTGAAGGTGATTCATCGTTGGCTGTAGTTTGAATATCAAAATATCCATTTGAATATTCTTACCATTTAACGTCTTCCTCAGAAAACATTTTGATTTCTAGATCCAATTTCAGTATTTTACCTCTGTTATTCCTTGTCACCCCGATGGCAGGCATTTCCTCTTTAACCGGGGTTTCATCAATTGAAATATTTTGTTTCTGTGTAAAAGTCTTTTTTCCTTTTCCTTTCTTCTGTTTGTTGGACTATGGGTCAGGTTTTAAGGATTGCATGAGCCAACTCCAGGGTTTTTGTATTTCTCTCAAAGAAACACAACTAGTCTTAATTCAGACCTGATGAAACAGGCTGCTCTTTGCATTGGAGGAGAGTGACTACACTATTTTTGACATCTTGGTCAAGCTTTTGAGTAGAAAGTAAGGCAGATTTAAAGTATAATCGCCATTTAGATGCATTAATAACCTAATGTGATAGATATAAATTAGTGAGAATTTTCTTTCGCAGGTGATATACCTATGGATCACAATTAGAGAAGTGTGACATTCTAGTCTAAGCCAATTGTGAGGAACCCCCTTTATCCAATTCAAAATTTGCTTATATGGAAGCAAGAATTGATTAACAAACTTTGTAACCACATGCTCCTTCTTCCACCATCATTCCTCTCCAACCACCAATTTGCAAGATTTGGCAATTGTTTGTTCTGTCACCAGCATTAGCATCTTCCTGATCTCCACTTCGTAACCATCAAAGTTCTGTGAAAACTCCATAGAGACTTGTTCATCGTGACCTTGTAAAGTGGTGAGGAATTCAAACCAACCAACTTCTCTGAACCTTTGAGCCATCTAAGGATAGGGTTCGATAAGTTCAGCACCCTCGGGTTCTAATCTGACCACTTGTCCACTCCTCTTAGGCGTCATCAAAACACAATGCTACAACTAGCACTATCCGGATTATGGATATGATACCTGCAATCTGTTAATATATAATCGTTCTCCTGAGAAAACATTTGTGCTTAAAATTCAGCAAGATCGGGACGAAGAGTGACTGTTTCAAATAATTATCTTTGGGAATTGAACGATTTGAAATGAGTCCTTTGCAGGTATAGATCAATCTGATCATGTAATGGTTTGAATCATCAAATGATTCGAGATCCATTGTGGGACACATGCGAACTCTTAGTCCATGATCTGGGTAATCATAACGGAATCTAGGTGGCGAGCGCATATTAAGGCATGATTATATTTGTGCTATGGGAATAATGTTATCCAGTAGCGCTAGTAATGACTTAGCGTAATTTGAATTTGTAAAGTTCAAACAAGCATATGAAGTGACACATCATACAAAACTATGTCTTAAAACTCTAAATTTAAAGAAATTATCCAAAAAGCTAAAACGTTTACCATAGCAAGCTAAAAGCAATGATTTAAATCAAATGAAAGCAAATAATAAAGTGCAGGTAGGAAGGGTTCAGGATTAGGATTTCTCACTAAATCAAATGCAAAATTAGGGACTAACAGAATTCATGAGTGAAAAAATAAATTTTAGGAATATCAACTTCCTTCATACGAATTTGGTGACAGCTAGGATGGAGATAAAGTTTGGTAAAAAATTGAGCACCTTTAAGTTCATCCAAAAGATCATGAATGACTATAATGGGAAATTTATCATTGACAATTATCTTGTTGAGAGGGTGAAAGTAAGGACACATATTCCAAGTGCCTTGTTTTTTTAGTACCATGACAACTAGTGATTAATAAGGATCGGTACTAGGGCAGATAACACCTACAACTAGCAATTCTTGAATAATAGTTTAAATTTCATTTCTTTATAAAATGGGTGGTGATAAGGGTGGAAATTGGGTGGGGGAATACAAGGTATGAGTGGAATAGAATGATCATGTGCACCACGAGTGGGTGTGATTCCTTGGGGGTTTCAAAGACTGATTAGTGTTTTGATAAGACTAATTGCATGTCAGGAGGGATGGGTTGGGAAGGGATATCAAAGGCTTGAATGTCATGGAACTGGGAAACAATACCCAAATTTCTATTTTTAAGGAGTTTTCCCATGCAGTGTAAGTTCATGATCTTTGGAGAGCCTACTATGATTCATTGGAAAGTGTCACAAAACCATGCTTTCAATTAGGATAATGACTTTACAATGCTTGATGTAGCCAATTAATTTAAGGGTTCAAAGAGTAGAAATA
Source organism: Picea engelmannii (assembly GCA_009831015.1). NCBI lineage: Eukaryota > Viridiplantae > Streptophyta > Pinopsida > Pinales > Pinaceae > Picea > Picea engelmannii. The sequence goes on from ML795815.1 coordinate 318,970, forward strand.
CCATCAAGGCATGTACAGAGATTTGGGGTTCCACATCTAGTTGATGAGAGGGAAGTGTCATCAACTAGTTGAGGAAAAGGTTCTTGAGGGATAACATCCCTATCATCTTCTGAAATATCCTTGGAAGTGGCCATAAATATTTTCTACTCCTTCCATTTGTGCCCAAGAAATATTTTTCATCAAAATTGTAGTAGATACATTTAAGTTAACGTTTTTCCATTTCAACACGAACTAATTTATGGATCTTGAGAGGAGGAGAGGGAAGAGCGGGGTTGGTGGGATGAGGATTGGGAATAAAGGATTATTTTTTTTATTTTCTATCTACCACTTTTATATTTTAGTGTCTTAGTTTTGTTGTATCGGCAATGGTGATCCATGCAACAATTCTCATTGTAGGTTGGACTCAACATTATCCTGATCTCCTTGTATGACTCGATATAATTGTCCTCTTGGTCCTCTTCCCAAGGTTTCATCGACACAATTGTTGGAGATACTCCAACAAATGGCTTTTCAAATTGACCACATGTCCCTAAATGGCTTGAGGAGGTGAGTTGCAACTCGCAATAAAACTCAAACCGAGACTTAGATGCATGAACCATCATTTTCATTAGATTAAGACCCTGATTTTCATCTAGTGGGGCCCCTATGCTAACATTCCATCGACCAAAAAACCATTTGTTGGAGTATCTTCGGCACTAGGGTTTTGGTTAATGAGGCATAGTGCAATTTCTGAAGATGAGCTCGATTTTCAATAACACTTTGTCGAGCGATTTTTTCTATTGTAGTCACATGGGCCTTGGCCAAAAATACATGTGGGAGCTTACAGAACAACATTATGCTGCAAGGTTTGGATTTTATGCCCTCGGACCAAATTGGCCACATGTCCTTGAATGGCTTGAGGAGGCAAGTTGCAACTATCTATAAAATTCAAACCGAGACTCAGATGCACGAACTGTTAGTTGCATTGGATTCGGAGCACCAGGTTTCAACTATTGGAGCTCATATGCTATCATTCCATCGCCCAGAAAACAATTTGTTGGAGTATCTCCAACAATAGGATTTTGGTCAATGAGACATAGTGCAATTTTTGAAGAGGAGGTCAATTTTAAAGAACACTATTTTGGGTCTCTTTGGCTAGTGTAGTCAAGTGGGCCTTGGCCAAATAGACTTGCGGGAGCTTACGGAAGTTTGTTATGCTACTCAGTTTGGATTTTATTCTCCAGGACCAAATTGACCACATGTCCCTAAATGGCTTGAGGAGGCAAGTTGCAACTCGCAATAAAACTCAAACAGAGACTCATATGCACGAACCATCAATTGCATTAGATTAAGATCACAGGGTTTCAACTAGTGGGGCTCTTATGCTATCATTCCATCGACCAAAATCCATTTGTTTGAGTATCTTCATCACTAGGGTTTTGGTCAATGAGGCATAGTGCAATTTTTGCATATGAGCTCAATTTTCAAGAACACTCTATTGGGCATTTTTTCTAGTGTAGTAACATGGGCCTTGGAAAAACATACATGTGGGAGATTATTGAACAACATTATGCTGCTAAGTTTGGATTTTATGCCCTCAGACCAAATTGGCCACATGTCCTTGAATGGATTGAGGAGGCGAGTTGCAACTATCGATAAAACTTAAATCGGGACTTAGATGCATGAACCGTCAATTTCATTGGATCCAGAGCACCATGTTTCAGTTATAGGGGCTCCTATGATATCATTCCATTGACCGTAAAACAATTTGTTGGAGTATCTCCAACACTAGGATTTTGGTCAATGAGGCATAGTGCAATTTCTGAAGACGAGGTTGATTTTAAAGAACATTGTGTTGGGTTTTTTTGGCTAGTGTAGTCATGTGGGCCTTGGCCAAATAGACTTGCGAGAGGTTACGAAAGTCTTTTATGCTACTCGGTTTGGATTTTATGCCCCCATACCAAATTGACCACATCTCCTTAAATGGCTTGAGGAGGTGAGTTGCAACTCGCGATAAAACTCAAACTGGGACTCTAATGCATGAACCGTCAGTTGCAATGGATTAAGAGCATTGATTTTCAGCTAGTGGGACCCCTACACTATCATTCCATTGACTGAAAAACCATTTGTTGGAGTATCTCCGACACTACGGTTTTGGTCAATGAGGCATAGTGCAATTTCATAATATTAGATTGATTTTCAAGAGCACTCTGTCGAGCATTTTTTTCTAGTGTATTCGCATGGGAATTGGCCAAAAATACATGCGGGAGCTTACGGAACAACATTATGCTGCTCGGTTTGGATTTTATGCCCTCAAACCAAATTGGCCACATGTCCTTGAATGGCTTAAGGAGGTGAGTTGCAACTATCAAAAAAACTCAAACCGAGACTTGGATGCATGAACTGTCAGTTGCATTGGATCCAAAAAACCAGGTTTTATCTATTGGGGCTCCTACACTATCATTCCATCGACTGAAAAAACAATTTGTTGGAGTATCTCCAACACTAGGATTTTGTTCAATGAGGCATAGTGTAATATCTGAAGAGGAGGTCGATTTTAAAGAACACTATGTCGTGTGATTTTGGCTAGTGTAGTCATGTGGGCCTTGGCCAAATAGACTTGCAGGAGCTTACAAAAGTCTGTTATGCTACTCGGTTTGGATTTTATGCCCTCGGTCCAAATTGACCACATGTCCCTAAATGGCTCCAGGAGGCGAGTTGCAACTTGTGATAAAAATCAAGACGGGACTCAGATGCACGAACCGTCAGTCACATTGGATTAAGAGCCCTGATTTTCATCTAGTGGGGCCCCTATGCTAGCATTTCGTCAACCAAAAAACCATTTTGTGGAGTATCTCTGTAACTCGACTTTTGGTCAATGAGGCATAGTGCAATTTCTGAAGATGAGCTCGATTTTCAAAAACACTTTGTTGATCATTTTTTCTACTGTAGTCGCATGGGCCTTGGCCAAACATACATGTGGGAGATTACATAACAACATTATGCTGCTCAGTTTGGATTTTATGCCCTCGGACCAAAATTGGCCACATGTCCTTGAATGGCTTGAGGAGGTGAGTTGAAACTATTGATAAAACTCAAACCAGGACTCGGATGCACGAACCGTCAGTTGCATTGGATCCAGAGCACCAGGTTTCAACTATTGGGGCTCCTATGCTATCATTCAATCGATTGGAAAATAATTTGTTGGAGTATCTCCAACACTAGGATTCTGGTCAATGAGGCATAGTTTAATTTCTGAAGAGGAGGTCAATTTTAAAGAACACTGTGTCGAGTGTTTTTGGCTAGTGTAGTCATGTGGTCCTTGTCCAAATAGACTTATGGGAGCTTACAAAAGTCTGTTATGATACTCGGTTTGGATTTTATGCCCCCGAACCAAATTGACCACATGTCCCTAAATGGCTTGAGGATGTGAGTTGCAACTCACGATAAAACTCAAACCAAGACTCAGACGCATGAATTTTCAGTTGCATTGGATTAAGAGCATCGGTTTTCAACTAGTGGGGCTATGCTATCATTCTGTAGTTCAGAAAACAATTTGTTGGAGTATCTCCGGAACTAGGGTTTTGGTCAATGAAGCATAGTGTAATTTCTGAAGATGAGGTCGATTTTCAAGAACACTTTGTCGAGCATTTTTGGCTATGGTATTGGTATTGGTATGGTATGTTATTGTATTAGTATTGGTATTGGTATGTTATTGGTATGCATATCATTGCCAATGCATACCATTGTGGTATGCAATGGTATTGATATTGGTATGCAATGGTATGATATTGGTATTGGTATTTTCAATGTTATTAGTATGGCAGGGTATGGTATTAACAATGGTATTGGTATGCATATCATTGTCAATGAAATCACCTTTCCCATATTCATTGATTTCATTGCCTCAATAAGATTGGTATAATAAAGGTAATAATTCAGTTAGTCTTAATATTCATACTATATCTTCCTAAGAATGATACCCCTCTAATCATACAGAATGTTCATCGTGAGTTCGATAACTTGTAGATATGAGTTATGCTTTGAGTGTCATATCACGTAGTTTCCATAACAAGAGCTTAGTAATATATATCTTTGTATGATTCTAGTCATTATGTTGTTTAGTGATGTTTGGTGTAGGCTACGAATAGAAAGAAGAATGGTCACAAGAAGGTGCGAGGAGGCGTCCTAGAGTAGTGTTCCCTCGATCAAAGTCATAGGAAAATTGTAATTAGAATTAGGAAAAAATAGAAACAAATAATACCTTTTTATTTTTCTATTCACAAGATCAGCATATATGATAAAAGAAATAAACAAATCTAAATTAAAATAACTAGAAATGATGGATATATAAACTTATATGTTGAAAGGAGCAATCACACTTGATCTAATCAACTGGTCGACAATGCAGTTGAAATGGTTGGCCTCGTGTGTTTCTCTTCAAATGTATGGCCCTCTGTTAGTCTTGAGCTTCCCTGAATCGATGAAGAAAGATCTTAAAGTACCTCCCAAAATCATTCAACCTCCATAAATATCTAAAAAAGCAATACGAGTAATATTTGTAGCACATTATCTACTCTAAGATGCATTTTTATGAGAGTGTTAGAACATACCTGAATGAGATCCTCTTGGTTTCGAGAATAATTTATTGGAGCCACACGTTTAATATTTGATCAAATTGCCTCCCTTGATTTGAAGTAGCAGCAACGAAGTCAACATTGACTTTGTTGCTTCTCTGTTGGATCGAGGGAGGTTTTCTCCAAGAATAAATGACTCCAATAAATTATTATCTACTAAATAGGGCCA
>ML795815.1:338823-356916 GCA_009831015.1 Picea engelmannii
CTGTTGTATTAGTCCATTAGGTGAAAAAATGACTCAAAACTATAGAAAGTGGGTAAAAATTGTTATAAATAGTAACAAAACCAAAACTTACTATGTAATTTTGACTTTCTACCCAAATAGTGCAAATTGGACCAAATTACCTCAAATATTCAACTGGTGATTGCAGGAGCGTCAGGGGACGAAATTAGAAACCGTCTGGACCAGGTAACTCCTCTTCCCCTCCTCTTCCTTTTTAGTGGATTAAATTTTTAAATTAAGTTTCAAATTTTAAGTAAATTAGGGCGCAAATTGGGTAACTCGGTGTATGCGAGCTACCGTTCATCGAGTCGCATATACATGAGTTTATACGCGCATGTGAAAAGTAAAGGGCACATATACTCAGCCCAATACGTGACTGTAAACGAAGCAGACCGCGTACAAGTTCATAATCAAATATTTCTATGGTTTCTAACTCAAAATTTGACTTTTATCTGGCAGGATGGTGCTAAAATGGAGGGAAAGGGAGCACGAGGAGGTATATGTTGTTGTGGACAGAGATCCGGGGCTCAAATGGCTTTGAAAATATGTGTCTTATATAAATTTTGGGCACTCAAAGGGATGAGGGTCCATGTGAGGTGGCTTGAGATGCTTGTGGATTATTGGGACCCTAATAGTGAAAGCTTCAACCTTGATGGACAACCATTGAGGATTGAAGTAGAGGATATATATTTTTTTACTGGGTTATCGCGACGGGGTGAGGTGGTGAATCTCAAATCCTAGGGAGATGGGAGAGGTATGAAAATAGAGGAGTACATAGACGCTCACTGTGTAGCAGGGACTCCGAAGGTCGGGATTCAACTCCCCATCCGAGCGATAAACAATCTCAGCCTCAAGATTGTTGTCCTCGTGTTGACCAGGATCACAGGATCGGCTTCGTTGCACCAGGCATCGAGGTCACTCATTTTCTATGTTGTAGAGTGCTTGAGACCCACAGTATATGATTGGTGTACCTCACTACTGGATAATATAAAGAGCTAGTTGACAGAGTGGAAACAGGATAGCAAGAGGAACTTCGGGTTTGTCTCTATCTTATGCAGTTTTTTCTTTGAGTGGGTTCCAGGTTTGGGACTTAGAGTCAAGATTCTTCTGAGAGTACCTCGCAATCCAGCCATGGCACGGTGGACCGAGGTAATGAGATGCGAGGCGGGAGGTAGGGTGCCCACACCCTACAATGAGGATTTCTTCTACTGGTGGCAGCGACAGTTCATTGCTCTGGATGACTACCCCTATGCAGGGATCGACTACATAGGGGACCCTAACATACCACTCCCACCAGGGACTGCCTACGGGGACATAGGTATGTCAAATGTTTTTAAATACTTCATTTTTTTTGTATTTTTGTATAGTAGAACAAAAATATTTTTGGATGATGCTTAAGTACTAACTAGAAACTTGTGTGACGTAGACGTGGGTCTGCGATGGCCAAACAGGCTTCCCCGACATCGTCAAAGGCACCAGAGAGATGAGGCGACGGGAGGAGAATTTGACAGAGTCCTTCAAAACGTTCAGGGCAACCTGTCTCATTTAACTCATAGGATTTCAATGGTTCAGGTAGAGGATCTATCGGAAGCCATGCAGCGGCAAGTGATTGATGTGCCCAGAGCTTGGGTGCGACTCTTTCATAATCTCGCAAACGTCGTAGTTTTTTATCATGACACACATCTGGGGCCACACGCGTAGATGTCGTGGATATTGTAGTATTGGTTGTATATGTGTATTGAGGGTGTTAGCCCCAATTTTGTACTATAAACACCATATTTTTTTAAATATATATAAAACAGGGATCTTCGGCTTTACTTATATTTACAATGTGTACATTGATGAGATGGTTTTCTATGCTTTAGTTATGTGACAAATGCCAATCTAAAACAAAATTAGCATAAGCATCAGATACATGATTAGAACTCCTAGGAATATGATAATAAGTAATAAAATCAAATTGTTGTTCTAAAAGATGTACCCGTAGGAATCGTCGTAGTAAAGTAGGATCACACACACAGTAATTGTCATTCAAATGACATACCACTAATTGGGAATCCAGAAAAACCTCTAAAGAGAGAATACCATGTGATATAGCATTGTGCAAAAGTTCTATAAGGACGCTCTATTCGGCCACATTATTCATGGATGGCCCTAGGCATACGCCACCTCAAGACACCATTAGACCCTTGGGTGAGTAAACCACCCAAGCGGCGGAAGCCAAGTTCCATGTATGACAATTGGCTCAGTTTTCGAATCCTAAGTAGACCGAAGACTCCGTTGACATCTTCCAACCAAGGGAAAACGCGATAAGCAAGCTGAAGAAAGGGAAAATATATATACACTAAATTACATTAGTATAAAAAGAGTTTCGCTCAAGATTGGGGCTCAAGCGTAATATATTTTCAAGTAGATCCCATTCCTAGGCTCGACCAACATATTCCCTTCATAATATTCTAACTCGTAGGCTCCTTTTTCTAAGACACGTTGCACGATATAGGGACCGTGCCACATGGGTTTAAACTTGCTTGCCCCCAACGGTTCTTTGGCTTGATCATACAAGAGGACTAAGTCACCCTCAGCATACAACTGAGGACAGACAAACTTATCGTATTGGACCTTGACACGTCTTTTGTTCACCTCGATAGTCGTAGAGGCATCTCGACACTTCTCGTCAAGACTCTCTAGGTGTACAAGGCGTCGCTCGAGATCGGAAGTGTCAGGTAGGAGCTCGACTACCAACTTAAGAGAGGGGATTTTTCATTCAATACGTAATATTGAATCCACATTGTTTACTAACTGGAAAGGGGAAAATTCGATGGAAATCTTGACCAAGGTTTGGTATGCCTAGAGTGTGGGATATAGCATAATGTGCCAGTCAAACTTTCTTTGGTTGATAGTTTTCTGCAAAATGGTCTTGAGAGACTTGTTGACAGCTTCTACTTGTCCATTTGTCTGGGGGTAATAAGGATAATAATGACCATGTATAAACCCCATCTTAGATGCTAGCTCTTCCATCATTTCATTCTGAAAGTGACTTCCATGATCAGTGACAATCTCAGTCAAGATACCGAATCGGGTGATAATTTGATTGAATACAAAGAAGACAGTAGTCTTCCCGTCGGATTTAACTATAGGCATTGCCTTGGCCCACTTAGTAAAGTATTTGATAGCCATGATAATGTGTTGATGCCCCCCAGCCAAAGTTGGGTTGCAATCTACAAAGTCCACCCCCCACTTGGTGAAGGGACCGACGGTAATGACTGGGTGAAGGGGTGTTGGATGCGAGCGCATTTTCCGAGTGAACACCGGGTAGGGGTGACACTTCTTAACCACTTTGATACAATCTTTAAATATATAAGTCCAGAAATAAACAGCTCGCAAAAATTTTTGGGTTGTGGCAAGCCCGGATAGATGACCACCACAAGCCCCATTGTGGTAATCATTTAAGACTAACTCGGCTTCCCCGTGAGTTAAACAATGATGTAGGATATTGTCTATTCCTCAGCGATAAAAAGTGTCACTGACGATAGTATAATTCTTATCTTGGTATCTTACATGTCGTCGATCATCTCGCAAGAGATGTTGAGGGAACTTCAAAGTTTGAAGATAGAGAACATTATCTCCATACGAGGGGTAGGACGATGAGACAAGAAAAATGTGTTCGTCCGCAAACAAATCAACATGGATAACATCCTCATCTAATAGTGGAAATTCGGATATTAACTCTGGAAGTCTAGTGATTTCTTGGATTTCGCAAAAGCGAAATCGACATCAAATTCTTGTAAAATGACAATCCATTTATTATGTTTTCCCCCTATGATACGCCTAGTAAGGATGTATTGAAATGGATTGACATCAACAACCACAGTAGTCTTGCAAAGAAATATATAATGATGTAAACTTTGGACTACGTGAACGGCAGCCAAATATAGCTTTTCAACGTGAGAATAATTAAGCTCAGGACCGACTAAATTTTGACTAAGATAGTATATGATGTGCTTGCGGAGCTCATCATCCTCATGAACCAAAACCATACCAATCGTCTCCTCGGACACAGGGATATAAAGTAAGTAATCCCTACTGTAGTTAGGAGACTTCGGCAGAGGCGTCAATACCAAGGCTTTCTTCAAAGCATCGAAGGACTCTTGGGCTCGCTCATCCCAGATAAAAGGGGTGTCCTTCTTCAAACGACGCATGAAACCCTTAGTGATATTGGCATAATTTACTATAAACTGATGTAGAAAGTTAGCCTTCCTCTATAAACCTTGAAGTCGTCCAATAGTGTGCGGGGGACGCAATCAAAGTATTGCCTCAACCTTTAACGGATCTACCATGATCCCTGTCCCAGAAACTAGAAATCCCAAAAGACGGCCAGACCTAACACAAAAGATGCACTTATGAGGGTTCAACCCGATTCTATAATAACGACATCTTTCAAAAACAAGTTGAAGGTGCATAGAGTGATCTTCTCTCTTACGAGAGTGAGCAGCAAGATCGTCAAGGTAAGCTTCGACTATATGCTTAAGATCGTGGAATGTGAAGGTCATAGCATGTTGGAAGGTTGCTCCGGCATTTTTAAGGCCGAAAGTCATTTTCTGGTATGTGAAAGTACCCCAAGGACAAATAAATGTTTTCTTGTGTTGATCCTCGGGTTTAATTTGAATTTGGTTATACCCTAAAAATCCATCCATAAAAGAAAACACTTTGCTTCCCGCACACTCGTCGAGAATCTGATCGATGAAAGGTGTCGGGAAGTTATCTTTAGAACAGGGTTTGTTCAAGTCATGAAATTCCATGCATACACGGATTGTTCCTTGCTTGTTATTCACAGGAACGGGATTAGATACCCATTCAGCCAAGGGAACTAGGTAGATAAAGCCAACATTAAGTAGTTTCTCTACCTTTGCCTTAATAGCAGGGGCCTTCCGGGAATTAACAGCTCTAAGATATTGTCAAACAAGTTTAGCATCCGAATACATTCTAATATCATGCTCGATAATATGAGGGTCGATTACTGGCATCTCTTCATATGACCAAGCAAATACATCTCAGAATTCCTTGAAGAGTTCAGTGTAGATCAGGATTTCTTTTGGCGAACAATCTGCACCGATATGTACATTTTCAATATTTCCAGGGGTACGAGAGATATCGATCGTGACGGTGGGATAAATACTCGTCATATTTCCTTCGACATAAATGTCGTGCGTATCAAGTGGAACTACGGCGTTACCAACTATCTCACTCAAAGTAGATCGAAATTCATCTTGTTCGATTCTTTCAAGATCTAGGAGAAAATAAGACCGATGATGCATATCAGCCCAAGGTTTGTCGGAACCATTCATGGCTTCGATGATAGATTTGTCCGAGGAAAAAGTCTCATCGAGGAAGTCATGTGAATAAGACAACGAAGTGGCCCACATGGGCCTAAGAACGGGATCATCCTCATCCGTCGACGAGGTAACAGGATCGGGGTCGGCGGAAGAGTCATCAATAGATTGATACACAATATTTGTTGTCGATAGTGGCATGGCCATTCCAGCATGTGATTGACCTTCACAAGATGAAGTCGGGGAAGGTAGGGTCCAAGGATCACTAAAATAGGAAGTGTGGAAAGGAATGGACCGCTTTATCGAAACTAGCCTACTGGACATGGCGTAAACGTGGTGAATCAGTGCCATGAAGTCAAAAGTACCCATAAAGGAAGAATACATTCTAACACCAATATTCTCAATTGTTGGTTGAGAATTGTCGATCACAGGGATCGACGGTCTAATAGATGCATTGGGATTAGCATATGCAAAGGATAACTAGTCGATCGTCATGATCTTCCCGTCGTGAGGAAAATAAAGAGTGTGGAAGACGGACAATATGACGGCGACCATAGCATAGGTCCAATTGTGTCCTAGTAACAAGTTACAATCAAGAGGTGCATCAACTACCTCAACCTCCACCTCTACCGTCTTCCCACCTAACTGGACCAGAAAGGCAAGAAGAATACCGTGAGGGCGGAAGGAATGACCGTCAAAATCAGTCAACATGTTCGATGACTTAGAGAGAGTCGAAGAACCGAGATCTTTCCAATAGATCAAGGACATCACACATGTAGCAACGCCTTCATCAACAACCGTACGTTTGATGGTATACTTTGAGTACCCCATGTGGTAAGGCAAGTGAGGCTTCACATCTGTGATGTCAAACTTGATAACTTTTGAGCCACTAGGTTCTAGAGCTCCTAACGCAGATATTAAGGCATTCCTCTATGAAGGACACGTCTGGAGTACCTCCAAAGTCGACATGACACAAGGAGTTTGACCTAGGTCCTCAACAATAGAGTAGTTCTGGGCAGCTCTAGCATTTGGATTGTGGGTAGAGCACTTGAGTACTCCTTTCAGAATACGAGGCGGTGTCTCTATTTTTTCAATATGTAAAGTCATCCTCGGAGGAGGAGGAGGATATTTTAGAACAGGTATAGCCTGTGAAGAACTATAATCTCAAGATCGAATGGCTACATGAACTTTCACATCGACCATATTGATAGAAAAACGATCGTTGTCTTGCAATAGTGGGTTTTGACTCCCATCAGCCGCATTTTCGGCATTTGAGGAGCTCGAGGCCATGTGTTGGTTATGTGGAAAAGGATTCGTCAGCACAGTAGAGATAATAGCCTCGCAGCTTCCACAATTTTGGGGCACAAATGAGTAAGGTGGTCGTCTGTGCAAATCTTACAGGGAAATTTCACCTTACGTCTTTCCCTCTCCAGCATTATTATTCGTCTTTTCATTATTACCATTTTCCTTGGGTTTATTATTATTTTTCCCACCCTTACAATTATTATTATGTCCTTTATTCTTAATCCCGCCTGGTTGTTGGTTACCATTTGGGACGGTCGACGATTGCACGAAATGTACATTCATCGACTGAGTGGGATTGTAAGACACGGACGAATATGGCCCTCCTGCAGACTGGTTTAGAGACAACTCTTTCAAATGGCTTGTCATTGAGTCTATGGATTTTACATTGGCGGAACCTACAATTCCATCGGCATGAGGTCCAGGATTTTGTCTAGGGTCATAATTTGACTGCGGTGCGTCCAGAAGAATGTGGTATAACATCCCAGACTGAGCATATATAAGATCTAACTGTTGGGATTTGTAGATTGTTTCTTCCTCGGTGGTAACCCCGGATGTAGCAACATCCTTTGAGATAGGAGGTTACAAAGACTTAAGGAACCATTCTAAAAGAAAGGTCGATGGTATGGAGGTCTTAATCAACCTCTTTCGTCTATGCCACTCTTGGATATGATCTGAGATATGAGTGGTTGTGTCATGGTGTAAATTCGACAGAAGTTCTAAGACAGCATCGTAACGAACCAACAATTGGAAGTGGTTAAGGAAGACAAACACCATCTAACTAAATGTCCCATATGCCCCCCTAGGTAGCTCGATATACCATTTCATAGCGACCCCAATGAGGGAATAGAATCTTAACCGAATAGAATCGTCATTAAGGGAATTCGAAGAGCACCATAGGTGAAAGGTGGTAACTTGATCACCGGGATCCTTGCCATTATTACCTTCGAATTTCGCAATGTCCGAAGGAAGCTTGGTGGGGATGGGGGGCCATGTAGGATCATGAGACACGGGGTCGTTCATCAAATTAGACAAGTCTGACAGATTAAGCGTGGCCAGAAAAGGGAGACGGGGTTGTGGCATCTGGCCTCAAGCTCCCTGGAAATATTTTTCTTGAGGAACTGCAGCCCATTCGGGGTTCTGGTAAGCACCATGGCCATGTCTGGGATAGTAATACCCTCCTCCAGGATGATTCATAAAAGGTTGATTAGGCATCATTCCAGTAGGAATGTTCTGATGGGGGTTATAAAAATTGACCCCATTCAGAGTGGATCTGGGTTGGGGGTTGCCCAAAGCATGAAACTGACCTCCTCCAGGTGTGAATCCGAAGGATAGAGGTGGACTCGTCATGCCAAACATGTTTGTCGGAATCAGTACTGAGGAGGTATGGGTATAGGACGGAACTTGAGCAGAAGCTTGTTCACCAGGTTGGTTGCTCCACCCAGAAGCAAGAGGATTAGACCTGGGGTTAAAAGCAAGAATGCCTCCCATATTAGGAGTCATTTGAGGGATTTGAGGACCACCAAATGAAAAATGAGTGTAAGGAGGTGTAGTTCCCCCAAGCCCAATGCTAGCATTAGGGCCAGCAGTTGGGATGGCGTTTGAAAATTGCGAAGTAAAATTTGGCATACCATAGGAAAAAGGACTAGAGGCCATAGGGATGGACTGAACATTATAGCCTGGTGAGTGACCAAGAGACCCAAATGGGTACTTCGAGGCAAGAGATTGAGCATTCACTATAGGAAAGTCAATAGTAATGATAGGTGCCTCCGCTACTTCAACCATGGTGGTTGCAGGAGTCGAAGGGGTGCCATTAACTATAGTAGGTGTGGGAGTCGAAGGGCTCCCAGTGTTCTGAATACTAGGTTCAGTACTCATCCTTGTAGAATCATAAGTCTGAACAGTGGAGGTGTGTGTAGCACATCTAATAACTCTATGCCTTTTAGAAGGAAAAGACTCGAAACCCAGTGGTAATTGTAACAAGCGACGAGACCGGCAGGGACGTTGGTCTGACTCCACGATGAATTAATACTCTAAGTACAAAATATAAATCCTAAGGCCAACTAGTAATCAAAGAGCACGCCAAAAGTTAAACGACCAATATGCTGGAATATTCTAGGTTGGAAATGTAGGAAAAAACCTTCAAATTCTGGTGTTGGACTTTCGTCAAACACTTGGCAGGCTTCTGTATTTTTGGCTATAGGTGCAATTCTAAGGGACAGAATGTATATCCTTTTTCTTCCTGCTGTTTTTATTGGTTTCTTATTCCCTTATACTTCCCCAAAGAAGTCCATGACAGATTGATTTAATAACAAGTAAAACCCACAAAGTAATGATGAAAATAATCACATTCTAAGAAACCAAATGATCATACGCAGACTGTCTTTTATTAAACAATATGGTTGGGTTTATTACAAATGAAAATAAGTAGAATACCTCCCACAATTCGATGAGGAAATCGGCTGTAGATAATTGGATCCTCGCCTCACACTCACAACCATCAAAATCTCCCTCAAATCTGCCCCCACGCGCTGGTAAGAGGGACGACTTATGCAATAATTGTTCTGTTGTTGATTCAGTGAGATAGCAGCCTCCAATGCAGCGATACACCTCCCTAAAACGCAAGGTACAACCACAGATGGGGGAGGTCAACCAGCAGCATCCCCCCACTAGCCTCCCATGCAATATAAGAGGAAAACGCGGCCTCCAGGTATGATGAATACGGCCCAGCCAAGGAGACACGCAACTCCACACTTCCTGACCAGCAACAACTGAAAATCGCGCCCAGCTACAAAGCCCCGACTTGGATGAGGGAGAACTCAGTCTGGAAGGGAAAATCAGCAGCTATAAATCACGCCCAGCAGTGAGGGAACTCATCCCACAAGAAGCAACACGACCCACAGCTAGCAAACTTAGCCTCCAATTCACCATACGCAGAAGAACAATAGATGATGCGTCCAACTCATTGAGAAAATACGCAAACCTCCACTCGTGCCAAGAGAAAAACGTCCTGTCTTTGCCAAATCTGTAATGGGAATTCTTTCTTCACTGAAGATCTCCAAATCACACTGCCAATATCTGCAAATGAGAACCTAGAATGGATTCTCCAATTCCACGGCTAGGGCAGATAATTTCACTGTCGAATCCGAGATTCCACAACTAGGGTAGATAGTTTCACTGTCGAATCTGAGGTGTCGAATGGGTTTCCAGCTGAAACCCTTGTCTGCTCACCGAGCTCTTCTTCCAAATTCAAATTTTTAAAATGAATAGTCGATAATCACTTTTCCCCTTCAATCGTCCTTTTATTCATTCACTTGTCCTTTTCCTCCATTAAAATATTCATTTAATTATTAATTGGAGAGAAATACCCTCAAAGAGGGGTTTATTTATGATAAACTCACTTTTCCTAAGTTTCACTTTATAATTCGAAAGTGACTTTACCAGTATCGTTTCCCCAGCTCATCCGTCTAATGGTTTACGGGAAACTGTGTAAACCACCACGGTATTTCGACTGCCTAGGAAAAACGGGACATTACAGTCCTCCCTGCCCAAATTCGCTTGTCCTCAAGCAACTTCAAACCCGAAAACTGCAACACCTGTTTGTTTTCCCAAGTAGCATCCTCCACAGGCAGACCCTGCCATTTTACCAAGTACTCCCTGACTACCCTGTCATGGAATTTCCATCCTCGAACCTGTAGAATCTCTTTGGGGCTTATGGCCCACCGTCCTCCATCATCCCAATGGGGTAACTCCTATGAAACAACCTCCTCAAAAGTGCCTTCATCATGTACCTTCTCCCATACATCTTCTGCTGACTCCGGCCCACCCTCAGGTTCTCCTTCAATGCTCTCAGAATGTCCTGGCCGTCCGGTAACCATCCTCGAACCTGAGGAGCTCTACAATTTCCGCATGCTATGTCTGCAAAGATCAAGACCTCATAGTTGTATCGCGCCCGAAAAGGGGTCATACCGACAGACATGTGAAAGGTGGTGGGATAACAGTACTCCCCGAGATGTAACCATATCACCCAAGCACTTTGTTGTCCTACGATGAAGTTCCGCAAATACCCTTCCACCCAAGTGTTCCCAAACTCAATCTGTTCGTCAATCGGTGGGTGGTAACTAGTACTCGAGGTCATCTTGGTACATACCAACCTAGAAAACACCTGCCAGAAACTTCCTGTGAATCTTCCATCCCTGCTATTGATGATGGCTTTAGGCCACCCATGTAAACAGAACATCTCCCTAAGAGATAACTCGATCACCTGCGCTGCTAAGTAGTCTAAAGGAATGGTGGAGAAGTAGGCAAGCTTGGTGAGTCAATCCACCGTGACATAGATGCAATCCTTCCCTTGCATCTTCAGTAACCTGGTGATGAAATCCTTGGGGATGCCTTCCCACCCCTGATCGTGAAAAGGTTGTAATGATCTGTCTAGATGTATGTGCTCCACCTCATTCCCCTGGAAAACTCCACACTCCTGGAGATGCCTCTCTAAATCGTCTCTATAGGCCCTGGGGTGCCTATATGAAGTGGTAATCACTGCTCGAGTACCATCCTCTAACTCACTGATGTTCTCGAATCCCCGGTCTGGAGGCCTACGCGAAGGTACATTACCAAAGACATCATGCCCCTGAAACAAGTCTTGTATCTCTCTTGGAAAATTGGGCTCCCCACCCTTGGTCCTCTGTACTGAAATATGAAATTTCGCGACCCATGCAATGTCATCCCGTCTCATCACTGCCTCCATATTCTTCGCAGTTACAACCTTAGGAGGATACGTGTTCATGCCCCGCAGAACTACTCTCTTGTCATCCTGGTCCTGGAACTCCATCTCCATAGTCTGATAGTTAGTGGAGTACCTCCCTAGGGTGTATAGCCACTGAAATCCAAGCACCACATTGGTGTCAGGTATCTTAACCACGTAGAAGTCATCGGTGAGCATGTAGTTTCCCAGGTTCAATGTCATCCGTGGAACGTACCTGGTGCAGTCTAGTGTGTTCTCCCCCGGTATGACCACTAAGAAACCCCCAAAAGACTCAGCGGAAATGCTCTTTCATTCCACTAACGAAGAGTCTATAAAGTTGTGGGATGCCCCACCATCAACCAAAACTGTCACTCGATGTCCCTGCACTCCTCCCCTCATCTTGAAGGTGTGAAATCTGGGTATGTCGGAGAGTGATGCTATAACCCCTC
Organism: Picea engelmannii; assembly: GCA_009831015.1. Taxonomy (NCBI): domain Eukaryota; kingdom Viridiplantae; phylum Streptophyta; class Pinopsida; order Pinales; family Pinaceae; genus Picea; species Picea engelmannii. The sequence continues at coordinate 350,667 of ML795815.1, forward strand.
GTGTTTCCATCAATGCCTGCTCAGCCTCTGTTGTCGATGAATCCTCCTTCTGCCCCTGTTCCTCTTCTTCCTCATCATCCCCGCTATCGAAAAACACCTCTATGTAGTGTGCATTGGCCTTGCCTACACACCTGTAACCTGGTACCCATGGTTCCTGGCAACTGAAACACAACTTCCTCCTCCTGAGATCATGCCTGGTAGCATCATCCATCCTGTTCCTGCCTGTCCAATCCCTCTGTGGTTGTCCTGCCCAGTCCCTCTGCTGATGTCCTGTACCATCCCTCTGTGGTGGTGTCCTGTCATCGAACTTCGTAGGGAAGTCCGGCCTCGGGGTGAACTTGGTCTTGGGTACGGACTCTTGTAAGTCTCTCGCCCTGCCAACTGCATCTTGTAGCATAGTAGGCTTGTAAGCCTTCACCCATCCTTGGAGTGGCTCGGCTAGCCCCTCTGTGAACAGCATCACCAAACGGGCCTCGTAGATATCGGTGACCATCACTGATATCCTCTGAAAATCTGATATATATGCATCTTTCGACCCCATCTGTTTCAATTGTGCCAAGTCTCTAAAAGACAACTCTGGATCTCGTCTGTCAAATCGGTGCACCAGTCTACCTATAAACTCAGCATAGGTGACAATGTGAGCATGAATGAGAGTGGTCATCCCATGGTACCACCAGTCATGTGCCTCACCCTCCAAGTGTAATGTAGCCAACTTAATGGCATCTGTCTCTGCCATGGGGTTCAACTGGAATTACGTGTCGAGCTTCTTCACCCAAGCTCGTGCCGTGCACTTCGACGTCCCATCGAAGTATGGCAAAGTGAGCTTGCCCACTATGCGTTGTAACTCGTAGCTCTGTGTGGGACCCCTGTTGAAGAACCTCGGCCTGTCTTTCCCCTTGAAGCTACAAAACTCAGCAAATGTCATAGCTTCTCTCAACTCTGGATCCATGGACTTATACTCCTGAAAATATGTTGCTAATTGCTCATCCTGCTCTACCTGCCCTCCTGTGCCTGTCTCTGGTGGTCCTAAGAACTTCGGCATGGTAGATATAGGAATCTCACTGTAGTTGTGAGGGCAGTTCTGAGGGCCAGTCCTGGAGGTGATCACCTCAACATGAGGTCTGTGTGTGTTTCCCCCTTCTTCCATCTGCCCTCTCTAGCTGCTCTCCCCCTTTTCTTCACCGTGCTTGCTCCCTAGAGAATAACCTGTGATTCTTCCCATGAACTCTCAGGTCTCTCTCGGGCCCTCTGCAATATCCTGTAAGGCTTTCATAAGCCCTCTAAACAAACCATCCTCTCTGTCCTCTGGAAAATTTGCATTTTTCCTTGGAGTGCCCTCCATTTCTTCTTCTCTGCCCTCTACGCTTCTATACCTCCTACGCCTATAAGTAATGTTCTGTAGCCCTTCCTCAGTCATCAATGTTGCCCACAGCTAGCCAAGATCATGCTCTGATACCACTGGAATATTCTAGGTTGGAAATGTAGGAAAAAACCTTCAAATTCTGGTGTTGGACTTTCGTCAAACACTTGGCAGGCTTCTGTATTTTTGGCTGTAGGTGCAATTCTAAGGGACAAAATGTATATCCTTTATCTTGTTGTTGTTTTTATTGGTTTCTTATTCCCTTATACTTCCCCAAAGAAGTTCGTGATAGATTGATTTAATAACAAGTAAAACCCACAAAGTAATGATGAAAATAATCACATTCTAAGAAACCAAATGGTCATACGCAGACTGTCTTTTATTAAACAATATGGTTGGGTTTATTACAAATGAAAATAAGTAGAATACCTCCCACAATTCGATGAGGAAATCGGTTGTATATAACTGGATCCTCACCTCACACGCACAACCATCAAAATCTCCCTCAAATCTGCCCCCACGCGCTGGTAAGAGGGACGACTTATGCAATAATTGTTATGTTGTTGATTCAGTGAGATAGCAGCCTCCAATGCAGCGATACACCTCCCTAAAACGCGAGGTACAACCACAAATGGGGGAGTTCGACCAGCAGCGTCCCCCCACTTGCCTCCCACGCAATATAAGAGGAAAACGCGGCCTCCAGGTATGATGAATACGGCCCAGCCAAGGAGACACGCAGCTCCACACTTCCTGACCAGCAACAACTGAAAATCGCGCCCAGCTACAAAGCCCCAACTTGGATGAGGGAGAACTCGGCCTGGAAGGGAAAATCGGCAGCTATAAATCACGCCCAGCAGTGAGGGAACTCGTCCCACAAGAAGCAACACGACCCATAGCTAGCAAACTCAGCCTCCAATTCACCATACGCAAAAGAACAATAAATGATGCGTCCAACTCACTGAGAAAATACACAAACCTCGACTCGTGCCAAGAGAAAAACATCCTGTCTTTGCCAAATCTGCAATGGGAATTCTTTCTTCACTGAAGATCTCCAAATCACACTGCCAATATCTGCAAATGAGAACCCAGAATGGATTCTCCAATTCCACGGCTAGGGCAGATAATTTCACTGCCGAATCCGAGATTCCACGGCTAGGGAAGATAGTTTCACTGCCGAATCTGAGGTGTTGAATGGGTTTCCAGCTGAAACCCTTGTCTGCTCACCGAGCTCTTCTTCCAAATTCAAATTTTTAAAATGAATAGTCGATAATCACTTTTCCCCTTCAATCTTCCTTTTATTCATTCACTTGTCCTTTTCCTCCATTAAAATATTCATTTAATTATTAATTGGAGAGAAATACCCTCAAAGAGGGGTTTATTAATGATAAACTCACTTTTCCTAAGTTTCACTTTATAATTCGAAAGTGACTTTACCAGTATCGTTTCCCCAGGTCATTTGTCTAATGGTTTACGGGAAAATGTGTAAACCACCATGGTATTCTGACTGCCTAGGAAAAACGGGACATTACATATGCACACAGACAAGGTAAAGTGGTTGAAAGTGGCCTCCCTCTCTAAAGAAGGTATGTCTCACCCAAGAGGGGCCTGAGACTCCCTGATAAAGATCAGAGTTAACGGAATCAGTTATAAGGGCCCTCGTGGGCTTAGCAACCAGTCGGTTAGATCCCCCCAGAGAGGTAATCCTCCATAAAAGTTGTGTGTTGTCCGACCCTTATCTGACCTAGGGTACCTGCAAAATAACCCCTGCAAGTAACCTATCTGGCACCTAATTCAAGCAACTAAGTAACCAATGTATAACCAATGCACTGGCGAGCAATCATAATCCAGGTCCACCGTATGGGTATGGTAGCAAAGCCCGAAACCTTGAAAGTGTCACCTCTCACGAAGGTAAAGGCACTAGCAAGATCCCCAGATACGAATAGATCCCCAGAAATATCTTTGACGCTAAGAAGGCATCGGGGGGATATCCCTTCAACCAACCTCGTGCGACCTCATGATTAACTCTGGTGTGATCGAAGCCTCCTGATATTACCAATTATACAATGGATTTCTCCATTGTCAGACACATATGTTGATTTAATTGCCTTGGAGAAGTTTACTCACAAAATCCTATTCCAAGGCACTAAATCCTAAGATAGTTTGTGCACCCTAGAAAATAAAATCATGACTAATCAATTTTAAATTATAGCACTAATTTTAGTGGTCGTGATTACTCAAAAAGGTATGGCAGTGAAACTCATGATGTTATGACTCGGCAAGAAAAGTAAATATGAATATAATGCAAAGTTCTAACTTCAATTTTCAATGAATGATATGCTTCTTAAAACAAATGCAATTTTCAATTTCAACTTTGCAATTCTGAAGTAAAAATGCAATCTTTATTTACATGCACTAAGCTAATGACAAAGACTCAAAAGATCAAAAATTCCAAGAAATGCAAAATGCCTAATATTTTTGTATTTTCAACATAACAAAAATGAAAATGCATGGACTGAACAACAACTTAATATATAAAACTCTACTGTGTATACAAAGAGATAACTCAAGCAGAATACCAAGGAGCAAAACACCCAGCCCAATATACAAGGAGAATCAAAATGAAAAGGTGATGAGAAAGACTTTGCCCAAAAATTCAACCCCAGACAGGTTTCCTGTCATCCCACAGGCACTTAACAGTCACTACAGAGACCCAAGAAGACTCAGCAAACATCAAATCCCACCCAGAAACCACCACACCCAGCAAACAAGCAAAGAAGGCTGGTGTACGCAACTGTTCAAGGAAATAGAGCGTATGTACGCAGCTTGCAGAGGGACAGCCCACGTATATACGCGACTGTCAAGCCAAAAACCGCGTATATGTTTCAAAAACAAAGCCAGGCAAGGGAGAAGGATGAAAAACTCAAACCCAGAGTGAACAGAGGATGTCAAGCAATGATACGACAAGAAACGCAATAGGAACGAGAGCAATCTAAGGATAAAAGTACTCCAAACCCTAAGAAAGAAGATCTAATCCCCAATATGGTCGCCAATTATGTTACGAAGAAAATCTCTCTATGGCTAGGGTAAACCACAATAGACGGAAATGACTGCAGAAATAAACTCTATTCTCAAGTATGCTATGAAAACAAATATGCTAATGAGACAAGATAAAAGGCCTACCTCATCCACACATTTGATGAAGACCACCGTTGAGCACTTGACCCAAAGCAATAGACCTGCAACTAGTTCTCAATAACCAAGCAAAGCAAGCATATGGTGATAATATATGATGTTATCACATTCAATAGCATAATCCATTAATAAACATGACAAATATGCCCATGGAATAATAATTCAAATATTTGCAAGATATCAATTGGATGGGAAAAGAGTATTTCTATTAATATATGATCAACAGAAGTGAAAATGTTACAGACTTCCAGGTCGATGTGGTTCAGAACCGAGAAACTAAGTTCCTTCTAGCTGGGACTCCACCAAAGGCAAGCTCATAGAAGAGATATAATGAAGTTATCAATCAAATATGGGAAGATCTTGGGGGCTGAACACTGTGTTCAGACTTAAAGGACAAAGGGATGCAGACTCAATATGAAGTAAATAATTTCTCCATAGTAACTTTGCTCTCAAAATTGTATTCTTTCTCCTCTTTTCCATAGCTTGGAATTGGCCCATTTATAGCCTTCAAATGGAATTAAAGGGCCAATTCGGAACGTTTCCACTATATGGAAGGCCAAGGATCATAGACCTCCTATCATGACATGGAAACCCGACTCCATTTTTCATTTTTTGGCACAAATCCCGATGTAAGCGGGTTGTAGTGGTGCATCCTACATATACGCATGCTATATAGTAGGCAAGGTGCGTACATGTGGAAAAATATGTATTTTTAGATCTGGGATTTACAAACAGGGATGATAAGTCTACATAGGGAAATGGAAAAAGGCCTTCTGTGCAAGATTGCATAGGGTGAGGCAAATCTTTCTATAACACTAGCTTGCAATACAATCAATTTACTTTATCACGGAATTTATCTAGATTTGTTTTTAATAAAACCATAGGTTATTTATCCATATTTATAGATTGCATCATTTCTTGTGCAATCCCAACTACATCATGAATTTGCCTATTGAAAAGAAATCCAAATTGTTCTTTGGAAATAACTCTTTATGAGATTAGCATCAATGCGTTGGTTATCACCATTGAGATGAGCTTGTAAATTAGGTTGCGTAGAGAAATAGGCATGAAATATTGAAAGGAGGAGGATTCATTCTTTTTTGGCATAATATCTATAAAGGTGGAATTTAAGGCACCTAAAACTTTCCCAAAAACTTTGAACTCTTCTACCAGTCTTAAAAGCTCCTCCTCCAACATCTCATAAAATACTAATTAGAATTCATTTGTCCAATGTTGAAATTCTGAGGTCCTATGAGGCTGCCATCTAAGGTTTGTCCTTAACCTTAGTATGGCTCTAAGTTTCAACTGTATGGCTGTCTTCTTTTGCTGTTTTAGGACAGCAAACAGTCATCCCACTTTCTGCTCAATGTTTTATAGGTTAAGTGCTCTTTTAAGGTGCCCTTGCAAGTGTTTTCTTATCTCAATGTTAGCACATGCAATATAACTTAAAACACATAACACTACCTCTAGATCTTGAACTTTTAAAATGATGATCTACACTTCTAAACATGCATAAATTTGACACGGGTATTTTTGGTCAACATGACCCTGGATAAAAACCCCCCCGGGGAAAACTAGTTTGGGATATATGTCTATATAATTGTGATTAAAGCAAGAGATACAACAAGTAATGAAATACAATGGAACCTGTATACATAGCAAGCTCCTCACGAGCCTTGCAACAAGAACCAGAAAGAG